>CM065589.1:460701647-461099601 GCA_033119425.1 Bufotes viridis
TGAAGCAGTATCACGCATACCATGGGTAAACAAAGGTGGCAGGCAACTACTGCAGCAGAAATTCCTCCTTTTTCCCCGTCCCCCTTGCTGCAGCCAGGCCACAACCATGGGCAGTATAGTGTCTTTCACAGCATCATCATTACTTTCCACTTCTCCCACTAAGACTCCTACTCTGCTCCATCATCAGCATGGCCAGGGAACAACTCAACACACCCAGCAATCCAATTATGCGCAAGCTTAATTTCCACCTGGCCAAGTTGTAGGCGGTCCAGTTGTTGCTGTACCATTTAGTCTGATGCCTTTAAAGCACTAATGACGTGCGTTCAGCCTCACTGGAATGTTCCTAGCCGGCATTATTTCGCCCATATTTCTCCCAAATCAATCCCTGCCTTGTACTCTCTCATGGTAGAAAACGTGGGATGTTCCCTGCGATTCTCACTGTGCAGCAAGGTTCACGCCACAGTGGACACCTGAAGCAGTTCTTACGGACAGGGACAGTACATGTCTTTCATGGTCCACTGGGTCAATGTTTTTTCAGAAGCAGCGAGGTAGCACCCCGGCAACGAGGCCAGGTCCTTTCAACTCCACACAATTGTGTCAGCCTTGCTCCCACATCAGGCACTTATGTTATCAACCTAGTGGTGCAACACTTTAAAAATTAGTACACTGGCTTGTGTAAGGTGCTGGCAACGTCCAGGAGACTTCATCCACTCTTATGTGGCGAGGAACGTTCTCCTGGACCTCCAGCATCAGAATGATCTGCCACTGAACTGCTTAATTCGCTATGTGCCAATTTACTGGAATTCAACATTGCACATGCTCGAACATCTGCATGAGCAATAAAAAAGCATGAATAATTTTGTCAGGCACCAGACAGCCTCAGCATCAGGGAGCACGTGTTGCTTAGAGGACAAACATGGCAACCTGTAAGTGCTCTCTTGCTTATACAGTGACAGGCATATCGTTGACATCAAGCAGTCTGATGATTCCTGGATAGCCATGCTTTCAGCCCCTTATTACCAAGGCAAAATAGGGGAATGTTTATCTCTTGCAGAAAGAAAGGCCAAATTACATTATTAACAGGAAACAGGAAACAACGGACCTACCTAAACTCTGGTCAGTTTCTAGTGCATACCCTGTTCCCTGGCCTCATGGATTTCTGGGCAGGCAAAGTGGCCCGAACTGGTATGGCAACCTCTCTTTCTTCTTTCTTGCCCAGCCTCCAGTGTCATCTCAGAGAGGTTTTCAGTGCCGGGGGGGGGGGGGGCATTTTGACACCGAAACAGACCAAGTTGTCCTCCTCCAGTATCCAAAACATTACCTTTGCCAAAATGAACCAATCCTGATTTTCATACTCCTCTGTTTGCTGTCTGCCTGCCTGCCTCCATCATGCTACTGCTGCGACTTGCCAAATATCATGATCTATATGGCTGATGATGATGCATCTATCCTGCCACTGCTGCTATCATGCCACTACTGCGACTTGCCTACCATCACGTTCTGTGTGGCTGCTTCTACCGTGTCCATCATGCCACTGCCCCATCATGCCACTGCTGCCACCTGCCTGCTATAACATTTTGTATGGTTGCCGCCGCCACCTCCATTATATCGCCTCTGCAACCTGCCTACCATCATATACTGTATAGTTGCTGCTGCCATCTTGCCGTTGCTGCATAAGGCTGCTGCTGCCTCCATCATGCTGCTCCTCACTGCTAATACCCTACTAACACCACTATAAATGCAAAGCATCTGCCACTACTACAATTACCACTACTACTGTCGACAGGACGTTCCGTATTGCATAACTGGACATCATTGTGTCCATAGACATGCATTAGGAAGGAGCAAAACGGAATGCCTCTTAAAGGGTTCCATTTTGCATTCCGTCCTAAAATTCCGTTATAACTCTGTTATAACTAATACTATTCGGAATTTCTATTCGGAATTTCTTACACTAATGCAAACCCACCCTAAACATTATCTACCCCCAATAAGAGGCAATTTTTGGAAGCTTTGGAATATGAAAAAGCATAACACTAGTGATGTCGCGAACATAAAATTTTCTGTTCACGAACGGCGAAAGCGAACTTCCACAACTGTTCGCGAACGGGCGAATCGGGCGAACCGCCAAAGACTTCAATAGGCAGGCAAATTTTAAAACCCACAGGGACTCTTTCTGGCCACAATAGTGATGGAAAAGTTGTTTCAAGGGGATTAACACCTGTACTGTGGCATGCCGGAGGGGGATCCATGGCAAAACTCCCATGGAAAATTACGTAGTTGACGAAGAAGGGGGTTTTATTCCATACAGGGCATAAATCCTCTAACATTCCTAAATTGTTTGGAATAACGTGCTTTAAAACATCCAGTGAGTGTATACGATCAGGTATGATGTTGTATCGATCAGGCAGTGTACGGGTAACGCCCGCTTCACAGTGACAGACCAAACTCCTCTTTTAACGCACCGCAAGCAACCGCAAAGAGTTGTTGTCAATAGTTGACACACTCATGACAAGGCAAGGGGGTGACTCTGTGACATTGGCTTCTTACGCTCAAACATTTCCTTGACAGACACCTGACTGTGGGCAGATGAGCAGGAACTGCTGAAGGTGAGAGGCGGAGGGGCGGGAGGTTGAGAGGGGGCAGGTAGGACAGCAGTGGTTGATGTGGCTGAAGATGCTGGACCAGGAGGAGCATGGTGGCTTTGAATTTGTGTGCTGCTTGTACTCAATCATGTGTTGATCCCATAGGCATTTGTGATGTGAGATCATGTGCCTTCGCAAAGCAGTTGTACAGAGGTGGGTGTTGGACTTCCCACGACTCAGTTTCTTTTGGCACAGGTTGCAAATGGCATCGCTGTTATCAGAGCATTCTGGTGGTGGCAACAGCATGCGTGGATTGGCGTGCTGTCTGGCTAACCCCTGGTGCCGATACATGCTGTCAGACCTCCCCCTGATTCCAACTCGTCTCCTCCTCCTCTCTGTCTCCCCATCTGAACTTTCCCCCTGTCCTTCTTCTCTTCGAGCGGGCACCCACGTGACATCCACGGACACATCATCATCATCAAAAGCTTCACTTGTATCTGACAATTCAGCAAAGGAAGCAGCAGCGGGTACAACATCATCATCACACCGTACGTCCATGTGTGTAATGCTGCATGACTGAGACATATCCCTGTTATCTACATCCTCTGGCAATAATGGTTACGCATCACTCATTTCTTCCAACTGGTGTGTAAATAAATCTTCTGACAGATCAAGTGAAGCAGTTGTGGTGCTGGTGTTGGTGGTGGTGGCGGGCGGGCGAGTGGTAACTTGAGAGGTGCCCGAAGCTGAGCTGGAGGAGGATGGTGACTCAAGGTTCCGAGCGGAAGCTGTATTAGATTGGGTGTCCTGTGTAAGCCTGTCAACTATGTCCTCAGAATTTTTCGAGTTCAGGGTATGTGGCCTCTGAACACTGGGCATTATTCTAGGGCCAAATAAAATTACAGCATCACGACGGCCCCTGTGGGGTAATTTTTATTAGTGGTACTATGCGTGCAAGGTACTGTGCCACCCGGTATGAGTGGTGGGCACTGGCAGTGGGCACACTACAGTCATTGGGAGTGGGCCTGACACACACTGGCAGGCAACTAAACTTAGATTAAAGGGTAAAAATTGAATGGCTTTTTTATGCAAAGTCCTGTGCCACCTGGTATGATTGGTGGGCACTGGCAGTAGGCACACTACAGTCAGTGGAAGTGGGCCTGACACACACTGGCAGGCAACTAACCTTAGATTAAAGGTTAAAAATGAAATGCCTTTTTTTGATGCAAAGTCCTGTGCCACACGGTATGAGTGGTGGGCACTGGCAGTGGGCACACTACAGTGAGTGGAAGTGGGCCTGACACACACTGGCAGGCAACTAACCTTAGATTAAAGGGTAAAAATGAAATGCCTTTTATTATGCAAAGTCCTGTGCCACCCGTTATGAGTGGTGGGCACTGGCAGTGGGCACTCTACAGTCAGTGGAAGTCGGCATAACACTCACTGGCAGGCAACTAACCTTATATTAAAGGGTAAAAATTAAATGCCTTTTATTATGCAAAGTCCTGTGCCACCCGGTATGAGTGGTGGGCATTGGCAGTGGGCACACAACAGTCAGTGGAAGTCGGCCTGACACACAATGGCAGGCAACTAACCTTAGATTAAAGGGTAAAAATTAAATGCCTTATTTATCGGCAAGCTACTGTGCCACTCGGTATGAGTGGTGGGCACTGGCAGTGGGCACACTACATTCAGTGGAAGTGGGCCTGACACACACTGGCAGGTAACTAACCTTAGATTAAAGGGTAAAAATGAAATGCATTTTTTTATGCAAAGTCCTGTGCCACCCGGTATGAGTGGTGGGCACTGGCAGTGGGCACACTACAGTCAGTGGAAGTCGGCCTGACACACACTGGCAGCCAACTAACCTTAGATTAAAGGGTAAAAATTAAATGCCTTATTTATCGGCAAGCTACTGTGCCACCCGGTATGAGTGGTGGGCACTGGCAGTGGGCACATTACAGTCAGTGGAAGTCGGCCTGACACACACTGGCAGGCAACTAACCTTAGATTAAAGGGTAAAAATGAAATGCCTTATATATCGCAAGCTACTGTGCCACCCGGTGTGAGTGGTGGGCACTGGCAGTGGGCACACTACAGTCAGTGGAAGTGGGCCTGACAAACACTGGCAGGCAACTAACCTTAGATTAAAGGGTAAAAAATAAATGCCTTATTTATTGGCAAGCTACTGTGTCACCCGGTATGAGTGGTGGGCACTGGCAGTGGGCACACTACAGTCAGTGGAAGTCGGCCTGACACACACTGGCAGGCAACTAACCTTAGATTAAAGGGTAAAAAATAAATGCCTTATTTATTGGCAAGCTACTGTGCCACCCGGTAAGAGTGGTGGGCACTGGCAGTGGGCACACTACAGTCAGTGGAAGTGGGCCTGACAAACACTGGCAGGCAACTAACCTTAGATTAAAGGGTAAAAAATAAATGCCTTATTTATTGGCAAGCTACTGTGCCACCCGATATGAGTGGTGGGCACTGGCTGTGGGCACACTAGAGTCAGTGGAAGTGGGCCTGACACACACTGGCAGGCAACTAACCTTAGATTAAAGGGTAAAAAATAAATGCCTTATTTATTGGCAAGCTACTGTGCCACCCGATATGAGTGGTGGGCACTGGCTGTGGGCACACTAGAGTCAGTGGAAGTGGGCCTGACACACACTGGCAGGCAACTAACCTTAGATTAAAGGGTAAAAATTAAATGCCTTTTTTTATGCAAAGTCCTGTGCCACCCGGTATGAGTGGTGGGTACTGGCAATGGGCACACTACAGTCAGTGGAAGTCGGCCTGACACACACTGGAAGGCAACTAACCTTAGATTAAAGGGTAAAAATTAAATGCCTTATATTTCGGCAAGCTACTGTGCCACCCAGTATGAGTGGTGGGCACTGGCAGTGGCCACACTACAGTCAGTGGAAATGGGCATGACACACACTGGCAGGCAACTAACCTTAGATTAAAGGGTGAAAATTAAATGCCTTTTTTATGCAAAGTTCTGTGCCACCCAGTATGAGTGGTGGGCACTGGCAGTGGGCACACTACAGTCAGTGGAAGTCGGCCTGACACACACTGGCAGGCAACTAACCTTAGATTAAAGGGTAAAAATGTAATGGCTTTTTTATGCAAAGTCCTGTGCCACCTGGTATGAGTGGTGGGCACTGGCAGTGGGCACAATACAGTCAGTGGAAGTGGGCCTGACACACACTGGCAGGCAACTAACCTTAGATTAAAGGTTAAAAATGAAATGCCTTTTTTTGATGCAAAGTCCTGTGACACACGGTATGAGTGGTGGGCACTGGCAGTGGGCACACTACAGTGAGTGGAAGTGGGCCTGACACACACTGGCAGGCAACTAACCTTAGATTAAAGGGTAAAAATGAAATGCCTTTTTTTATGCAAAGTCCTGTGCCACCCGGTATGAGTGGTGGGTACTGGCAGTGGGCACACTACAGTCAGTGGAAGTCGGCCTGACACACACTGGAGGGCAACTAACCTTAGATTAAAGGGTAAAAATTAAATGCCTTATTTATCGGCAAGCTACTGTGCCACGCGGTATGAGTGGTGGGCACTGGCAGTGGACACACTACAGTCAGTGGAAATGGGCATCACACTCACTGGCAGGCAATTAACCTTAGATTAAAGGGTAAAAATGAAATGCCTTTTTTTTATGCAAAGTCCTGTGACACACACTGGCAGGCAACTAACCTTAGATTAAATGGTAAAAATGAAATGCCTTGTTTATCGCAAGCTAATGTGCCACCCGGTGTGAGTGGTGGGCACTGGCAGTGTGCACACTACAGTCAGTGGAAGTGGGCCTGACACACACTGGCAGGCAATTAACCTTAGATTAAAGGGTAAAAATTAAATGCCTTTTTTATGCAAAGTTCTGTGCCACCCGGTATGAGTGGTGGGCACTGGCAGTGGGCACACTACAGTCAGTGGAAGTTGGCCTGACACTCACTGGCAGGCAACTAACCTTACATTAAAGGGTAAAAATTTAATGGCTTTTTTATTCAAAGTCCTGTGCCACCTGGTATGAGTGGTGGGCACTGGCAGTGGGCACTCTACAGTCAGTGGAAGTCGGCATGACACACACTGGCAGGCAACTAACCTTAGATTAAAGGGTAAAAATGAAATGCCTTATTTATCGGCAAGCTACTGTGCCACCCGGTATGAGTGGTGGGCACTGTCAGTGGGCACACTACAGTCAGTGGAAGTGGGCCTGACAAACACTGGCAGGCAACTAACCTTATAATAAGGGGTAAAAAATAAATGCCTTATTTATTGGCAAGCTACTGTGCTACCCGGTATGAGTGGTGGGCACTGGCAGTGGGCTCACTACAGTCAGTGGAATTGGGCCTGACACACAGGCAGGCAACTAACCTTAGATTAAAGGGTAAAAATTAAATGCCTTTTTTATGCAAAGTCCTGTGCCACCCTGTATGAGTGGTGGGCACTGGCAGTAGGCACACTACAGTGAGTGAAAGTCGGCCTGACACACACTGGCAGGCAACTAACCTTAGATTAAAGGGTAAAAATGAAATGCCTTTTATTATGCAAAGTCCTGTGCCACCCGGTATGAGTGGTGGGCACTGGCAGTGGGCACACTACAGTCAGTGGAAGTCGGCATGACACACACTGGCAGCCAACTAACCTTAGATTAAAGGGTAAAAATAAAATGCCTTATTTATCGGCAAGCTAATGTGCCACCTGGTATGAGTGGTGGGCACTGGCAGTGGGCACACTACAGTCAGTGGAAGTCGGCCTGACACACACTAGCAGGCAACTGACCTTAGATTAAAGGGTAAAAATGAAATGCCTTATTAATCGGCAAGCTACTGTGCCACCCGGTATGAGTGGTGTAAGGAATCATGCGTCATATCACCCACCACTGGAGAAGGCCACTTTCAGTTATTTCGGCCCAGCACCCAGACAGAGGAGAGAGGTCCCACAGCAAGGAATAAGGCGTCATATCACCCACCACTGGAGAAGGCCACTTTCAGTTATTTCGGCCACAGCACCCAGACAGAGGAGAGAGGTCCCACAGCAAGGAATCATGCGTCATATCACCCACCACTGGAGAAGACCACTTTCAGTTATTTCGGCCCAGCACCCAGACAGAGGAGAGAGGTCCCACAGCAACGAATCATGCGTCATATCACCCACCACTGGAGAAGGCCACCTTCAGTTATTTCGGCCCAGCACCCAGACTGAGTAGAGAGGTCCCACAGCAAGGAATCATGCGTCATATCACCCACCACTGGAGAAGGCCACTTTCAGTTATTTCGGCCCAGCACCCAGACAGAGGAGAGAGGTCCCACAGCAAGGAATAAGGCGTCATATCACCCACCACTGGAGAAGGCCACTTTCAGTTATTTCGGCCCAGCACCCAGACTGAGTAGAGAGGTCCCACAGCAAGGAATCATGCGTCATATCACCCACCACTGGAGAAGGCCACTTTCAGTAATTTCGGCCCGGCACCCAGACAGAGGAGAGAGGTCCCACAGCAAGGAATCATGCGTCATATCAACCACCACTGGAGAAGGCCACTTTCAGTTATATAGGTCAGGCACCCAGACCGAGGAGAGAGGTCCCACAGCAAGGAATCATGCGTCATATCACCCACCACTGAAGAAGGCCACTTTCAGTTATTTTGGCCCAGCACCCAGACAGAGTAGAGAGGTCCCACAGCAAGGAATCATGCGTCATATCACCCACCACTGTAGAAGGCCAATTTCAGTTATTTAGGCCAGGCACCCAGACAGAGGAGAGAGGTCTTACAGCAAGAAATCATGCGTCATATCACCCACCACTGGAGAAGGCCCTTTTCAGTTATTTTGGCCCCAGCCCCCTGACAGAGGAGAGAGGTCCCACAGCAAGGAATCATGTTTCATATCACCCACCACTGGAGAAGGCCACTTTCAGTTACTTCGGCCCAGCACCCAGACAGAGGAGAGAGGTCCCACAGCAAGGAATCATGCGTCATTTCACCCACCACTAGAGAAGGCCACTTTCAGTTATTTCGGCCCAGCACCCAGACTGATTAGTGAGGTCCCACAGCAAGGAATCATGCGTCATATCACCCACCACTGGAGAAGGCCACTTTCAGTTATTTCGGCCCAGCACCCAGACAGAGGAGAGAGGTCCCACAGCAAGGAATCATGCGTCATATCACCCACCACTGGAGAAGGCCACTTTCAGTTATATAGGTCAGGCACCCAGACCGAGGAGAGAGGTCCCACAGCAAGGAATCATGCGTCATATCACCCACCACTGGAGAAGGCCACTTTCAGTTATTTTGGCCCAGCACCCAGACAGAGTAGAGAGGTCCCACAGCAAGGAATCATGCGGAATATCACCCACCACTGGAGAAGGCCAATTTCAGTTATTTAGGCCAGGCACCCAGACCGAGGAGAGAGGTCTTACAGCAAGAAATCATGCGTCATATCACCCACCACTGGAGAAGGCCCCTTTCAGTTATTTTGGCCACAGCCCCCAGACAGAGGAGAGAGGTCCCACAGCAAGGAATTATGTTTCATATCACCCACCACTGGAGAAGGCCACTTTCAGTTATTTCGGCCCAGCACCCAGACAGAGGAGAGAGGTCCCACAGCAAGGAATCATGCGTCATTTCACCCACCACTAGAGAAGGCCACTTTCAGTTATTTCGGCCCAGCACCCAGACTGAGTAGAGAGGTCCCACAGCAAGGAATCATGCGTCATATCACCCACCACTGGAGAAGGCCACTTTCAGTTATTTCGGCCCAGCACCCAGACAGAGGAGAGAGGTCCCACAGCAAGGAATCATGCGTCATATCACCCACCACTGGAGAAGGCCACTTTCAGTTATTTAGGCCAGGCACCCAGACCGAGGAGAGAGGTCCCACAGCAAGGAATCATGCGTCATATCACCCACCACTGGAGAAGGCCACTTTCAGTTATTTTGGCCCAGCACCCAGACAGAGTAGAGAGGTCCCACAGCAAGGAATCATGCGTCATATCACCCACCACTGGAGAAGGCCACTTTCAGTTATTTCGGCCCAGCACCCAGACAGAGGAGAGAGGTCCCACAGCAAGGAATCATGCGTCATATCACCCACCACTGGAGAAGGCCACTTTCAGTTATTTAGGCCAGGCACCCAGACCGAGGAGAGAGGTCCCACAGCAAGGAATCATGCGTCATATCACCCACCACTGGAGAAGGCCACTTTCAGTTATTTTGGCCCAGCACCCAGACAGAGTAGAGAGGTCCCACAGCAAGGAATCATGCGTCATATCACCCACCACTGGAGAAGGCCACTTTCAGTTATTTAGGCCAGGCACCCAGACCGAGGAAAGAGGTCTTACAGCAAGAAATCATGCGTCATATCACCCACCACTGGAGAAGGCCACTTTCAGTTATTTTGGCCCTAGCCCCCAGACAGAGGAGAGAGGTCCCACAGCAAGGAATCATGTGTCATATCACCCACCACTGGAGAAGGCCACTTTCAGTTATTTCGGCCCAGCACCCAGACAGAGGAGAGAGGTCCCACAGCAAGGAATCATGCGTCATATCACCCACCACTGGAGAAGGCCAATTTCAGTTATTTAGGCCAGGCACCCAGACCGAGGAGAGAGGTCTTACAGCAAGAAATCATGCGTCATATCACCCACCACTGGAGAAGGCCCCTTTCAGTTATTTTGGCCCCAGCCCCCAGACAGAGGAGAGAGGTCCCACAGCAAGGAATCATGTTTCATATCACCCACCACTGGAGAAGGCCACTTTCAGTTATTTCGGCCCAGCACCCAGACAGAGGAGAGAGGTCCCACAGCAAGGAATCATGCGTCATATCACCCACCACTAGAGAAGGCCACTTTCAGTTATTTCGGCCCAGCACCCAGACTGAGTAGAGAGGTCCCACAGCAAGGAATCATGCGTCATATCACCCACCACTGGAGAAGGCCACTTTCAGTTATTTCGGCCCAGCACCCAGACTGAGTAGAGAGGTCCCACAGCAAGGAATCATGCGTCATATCACCCACCACTGGAGAAGGCCACTTTCAGTTATTTCGGCCCAGCACCCAGACAGAGGAGAGAGGTCCCACAGCAAGGAATCATGCGTCATATCACCCACCACTGGAGAAGGCCACTTTCAGTTATTTAGGCCAGGCACCCAGACCGAGAGAGAGGTCCCACAGCAAGGAATCATGCGTCATATCACCCACCACTGGAGAGGGCCACTTTCAGTTATTTTGGCCCAGCACCCAGACAGAGTAGAGAGGTCCCACAGCAAGGAATCATGCGTCATATCACCCACCACTGGAGAAGGCCACTTTCAGTTATTTAGGCCAGGCACCCAGACCGAGGAAAGAGGTCTTACAGCAAGAAATCATGCGTCATATCACCCACCACTGGAGAAGGCCCCTTTCAGTTATTTTGGCCCCAGCCCCAGACAGAGGAGAGAGGTCCCACAGCAAGGAATCATGTGTCATATCACCCACCACTGGAGAAGGCCACTTTCAGTTATTTCGGCCCAGCACCCAGACAGAGGAGAGAGGTCCCACAGCAAGGAATCATGCGTCATTTCACCCACCACTAGAGAGCCACTTTCAGTTATTTCGGCCCAGCACCCAGACCGAGGAGAGAGGTCTTACAGCAAGAAATCATGCGTCATATCACCCACCACTGGAGAAGGCCACTTTCAGTTATTTTGGCCCAGCACCCAGACAGAGGAGAGAGGTAGCACAGCAAGGACTACGTCGTCATATCACCCCCCACTGGAGAAGGCCACTTTCAGTTATTTCCGACCTTGCACCAAGACATATTAGAGGTTAATTAAACTTTGGGTTGCACCGCAAGATCATGGTAAAGTTAAAAAAATGTGGATTCAATAAAGGAGTGCCCCGGAGCACAAGAATACATGGTTGAGTGGCAGGCAGCTATAAATGTCTATTCTGCACAAGGGTTGCACAGGTCCTGTGGGATCCATGCCTGGTTCATTTTTATGAAAGTCAGCTTGTCCACGTTGGCTGTGGACAGGCGGCTGCGTTGGTCAGTAATGACGCCCACTGCCATGCTGAATACACGTTCAGACAAAACGCTGGCCGCCGGGCAGGCCAGCACCTCCAAGGCATAAAATGCTAATTCTGGCCGCGTGGACAATTTGGAGACCCAGAAGTTGAATGGGGCCGAACCATCAGTCAGTACGTGGAGGGGTGTGCAGACGTACTGTTCAATCATGTTAGTGAAATGCTGCCTCCCGCTAACACGTTCAGTATCAGGTGGTGGTGCAGTTAGCTGTGGCGTGGAGACAAAACTTTTCCACATTTCTGCCATGCTAACCCTGTCCTCAGAGGAGCTGGCCGTGACACTGCTGCGTTGGTGACCTCTTGCTCCTCCTCTGCCTTCGCCTTGGGCTTCCACCTGTTCCCCTGTGACATTTGAGAATGCTCTCAGGAGCGCGTCTACCAGCGTACGCTTGTACTCGCGCATCTTCCTATCACGTTCCAGTGCAGGAAGTAAGGTGTGCACATTGTCTGTGTACCGGGGATCCAGCAGGAGGGCAACCCAGTAGTACGTTAAAATGTGCGCTCCTCTGCTGTCGTTGCACAGGCACTGCAGCATGTAGTCGCTCATGTGTGCCAGGCTCCCCAGAGGTAAGGACATGCTGTCCTCTGTGGGAGGTGTATCGTCATCATCCTCCGTATCCCCCCAGCCACGCACCAGTGATGGGCCTGAGCTGTGTCGGGTGCCACCCCACTGTGAACCTGCTTCATCCTCATCCTCCTCCACCTCCTCCTCATCCTCCAGTAGTGGGCAATGGCTGGCAACATTTGGCCTCTGCTGCAGCAAAAAACCTCCCTCTGAGCCACTTCTAACAGACTGGCCTGAAAGTGCTAAAAATGACCCCTCATCCTCCTCCTCCTCCTGGGCCACTTCCTCTTCCTTCATCGCCCTAAGCGTTTTCTGAAGCAGAAGTGGTATTGTAACGCTGATAACGGTGTTATCGCCACTGGCCATGTTGGTGGAGTACTCGAAACAGCGCAACAGGGCACACAGGTCTCGCATAGAGGCCCAGTCATTGGTGGGGAAGTGGTGCTTTTCCGCAGTGCGACTGACGCGTGCATGCTGCAGCTGAAACTCCACTATGGCCTGCTGCTGCTCGCACAGTCTCTCCAGCATGTGCAAGGCGGAGTTCCACCTGGTGGGCACATCGCATATGAGGCGGTGAGCGGTAAGGGCGAAGTTACGCTGTAGCGCAGACAGACGAGCAGCAGCAGGATGTGAACGCCGGAAGCGCGCACAGATGGCCCGCACTTTATGCAGGAGCTCTGACATGTCGGGGTAGTTGTGAATGAACTTCTGCACCACCAAATTCAGCACATGCGCTAGGCAAGGGATGTGCGTCAAACCGGCTAGTCCCAGAGCTGCGACGAGATTTCGCCCATTATCGCACACCACCAGGCTGGGCTTGAGGCCCACCGGCAGAAACCACTCGTCGGTCTGTTGTTCAATACCCCGCCACAACTCCTGCGCGGTGTGGGGCCTGTCCTCCAAACATATGAGTTTCAAAATGGCCTGCTGACGTTTACCCCGGGCTTTGCTGAAGTTGGTGGTGAAGGTGTGTGGCTGTCTGGATGAGCTGGTGGAAGCAGAGGAGGAGGAAGCCGAGTAGGAGGCTACAGGAGGCAAAGAATGATGCCCTGCGATCCTTGGCGGCGGAAGGACATGCGCCAAGGAACACTCCGCCTGGGGCCCAGCCGCCACTACATTTACCCAGTGTGCAGTTAGGGAGATATAGCGTCCCTGGCCGTGCTTACTGGTCCACGTATCTGTGGTTAGGAGGACCTTGCCACAGATGCCGTTGCGCAGTGCACACTTGATTTTATCGGATACTAGGTTGTGCAGGGAAGGCACGGCTGTCTTGGAGATGTAGTGGCAGCTGGGAACAACATACTGTGGGACAGCCATGGACATCAGCTGTTTGAAGCTGTCTGTGTCCACCAGCCTGAATGACAGCATTTCAAAGGCCAGTAGTTTAGAAATGCTGGCATTCAGGCCCAAGGCTCGAGGGTGGCTAGGTGGGAATTTACGCTCTCTCTCCTAGGTTTGTGAGATGGAGAGCTGAACGCTGCCGTCTGACATGGTGGAGATGCTAGGTGACGCAGGTGGTGGTGTCGGTGGCACATCCTCTGTTTGGTGGGTGGCAGGTGCCAACGTTCCTACCGAGGCAGAGGAACAAGCCGAGGCAGCAGCAGAAGAGGGAGCAGGGGGAGCCAGAGTGAGTTCCTTGCTTTTAAGAAGGTGTTTACTCCACTGCAGTTCATGCTTTGCATGTAGATGCCTGGTCATGCAGGTTGTGCTAAGGTTCAGAACGTTAATGCCTCGCTTCAGGAACTGACGGCACAGCGTGCAAACCACTCGGGTCTTGTCGTCAGCACATTGTTTAAAGAAGTGCCATGCCAGAGAACCCCTTGAAGCTTTCTTTTGGGGTGCTCGGTCCCTGGTGGCGGTGGCCAGTAGCAGGCGAACTCTCTTGGTGGCGGCTGGTCTGCTTTTGCCCCCTGCTCCCTCTTTTGCTACGCTGTTGGCTCGGTCTCACCACTGCCTCTTCCTCTGAACTATGAAAGTCAGTGGCACGGCCTTCATTCCATGTGGGGTCTAGGACCTCAACGTCCCCTGCATCGTCTTCCACACAGTCTTCCTCCCTGACCTCCTGTTCGGTCTGCACACTGCAGTTGGCACCTGTGTTTCGTCATCATCAGAGACGTGCGGACTCCGATGAGGTGGTATTCCCATGTCCTCATCATCAGGAACATCAGTGGTTGTGCATCAGTGCATTCAAAGTCTTCCATCACTGGGGAAGGGCTAGGTGGATTCCCTTGGGAAACCCTGCCAGCAGAGTCTTTAAACAGCATGCTGCATAACTTGAGGCTCAGACAGTTTCCCTCAGATGCATGGGGGTGATGTGACAGACTGATGTGCTTGGTTTTCAGGTGCCTCCTGTGCGCTTTCTGCAGAAGACTGGGTGGGAGATAATGTTGTGAACGTGCTGGATCCACTGTCGGCCACCCAATTGACTAGCGCCTGTACCTGCTCAGGCCTTACCATCCTTAGAACGGCATTCGGCCCCACCAAATATCGCTGTAAATTCTGGCGGGTACTGGAACCTGATGTAGTTGGTTCACTAGGACGTGTAGCTGTGGCAGAATGGCCACGTCCTCTCCCAGCACAAGAGGGTACACTAACACCACCACGACCACGTCCGCGTCCCTTACTAGATATTTTCCTCATTGCTACCGTTCACCAAGCACCACAATAAGAAAAAAAATATTTGGCCCAATGTATTGATTTCAAATTCAGGCCTTTTTTTACAGGCACCTAACAATATCTGACTATTTATTTATGTAGCGTATTACATTAATCCAGGCACAGCAATAACCACTGATTTAGGGGAATATCTCTTTTATGGCTAGTATTTAGGCCGTGGATGAAAGGTATCCTTTTATGGACAGATTTACACTTGGCCTGCAACAGCTGGAACACCAGATTCAGGGTATTGCTATTTTGGCTATTGAATTTAACCCAGATATTTAACACTATCTGCCTATTTATTTATGTAGCGTATTACACTAATCCAGGCACAGCAGTAACCACTGATTTAGGGGAATATCTCTTTTAGGGCTAGTATTTAGGCCCTGGATGAAAGGTATCCTTTTATGGACAGATTTACACTTGGCCTGCAACAGCTGGAACACCAGATTCAGGGTATTGCTATTTTGGCTATTGAATTTAACCCCAGAACAAAATATACCCTGTTACAGACAGATTTAAACTAGGACTGCAACAGCTGTAGCACCAGATTCAGGGTATTGCTATTTTGGCAATTGAATTTCACCCCAGAACAAAATATATCCGTTGCAGGACACTATGAAACTTGGCCAGCCACAGCTTAAACCACTGATTTATGGTATTGCTATTTTGGCAATTGAATTTAACCCCAGAACAAAATATATAATTTGCAGGACACTATGAAACTTGGCCAGACACAGCTGAAACCACTGATTTATGGTATTGCTATTTTTGCAATTGAATTTCACCCCAGAACAAAATATACACTGTTACGGACAGATTTAAACTAGGCCTGCAACAGCTGGAACACCAGATTCAGGGTATTGCTATTTTGGCAATTGAATTTCACCCCAGAACAAAATATATCCTTTGCAGGATACTATGAAACTTGGCCAGCCACAGCTGAAACCACTGATTTTTAGTATTGCTATTTTGGCAATTGAATTTCACCACAGAACAAAATATATGTTTTGGCAGACACTATTATACTTTGCCATCCACAGCTGTGACACCAGATTTATGGTATTGCTATTTTGGCAATTGAATTTCACCCCAGAACAAAATTTATGTTTTTGCGGACACTATGAAACTTGGCCAGCCACAGCTGAAACCACTGATTTTTGGTATTGCTATTTCGGCAATTGAATTTCACCCCAGAAAAAATATATGTTTTGGCAGACACTATTATACTTTGCCATCCACAGCTGTGACACCAGATTTATGGTATTGCTATTTTGGCAGTTGAATTTCACCCCAGAACAAAATATACACTGTTACGGACAGATTTAAACTAGGCCTGCAACAGCTGGAACACCAGATTCAGGGTATTGCTATTTTGACAATTGAATTTCACCCCAGAACAAAATATACCCTGTTACGGACAGATTTAAACTAGGCCTGCAACAGCTGGAACACCAGATTCAGGGTATTGCTATTTTGGCAATTGAATTTCACCCCAGAACATAATATATCCTTTGCAGGACACTATGAAACTTGGCCAGCCAGAGCTGAAACCACTGATTTATGGTATTGCTATTGTGGCAATTGAATTTCACCCCACAACAAAATATACCCTGTTACGGACAGATTTAAACTAGGACTGCAACAGCTGTAGCACCAGATTCAGGGTATTGCTATTTTGGCAATTGAATTTCACCCCAGAACAAAATATATCCGTTGCAGGACACTATGAAACTTGGCCAGCCACAGCTGAAACCACTGATTTATGGTATTGCTATTGTGGCAATTGAATTTCACCCCACAACAAAATATACCCTTTTAAGGACAGATTATCACTTGGCCTGCATCAGCTGGGACACCAGATTTAGGGTATTGCTATTTTGGCAATTGAATTTCATCCCACAACAAAATATATGTTTTTGCGGACACTATGAAACTTGGCCAGCCACAGCTGAAACCACTGATTTATGGTATTGCTATTTTGGCAATTGAATTTCACCCCAGAACAAAATATACAATTTTCAGGACACTATGAAACTTGGCCAGCCACAGCTGAAACCACTGATTTATGGTATTGCTATTTTGGCAATTGAATTTCACCCCAGAACAAAATATATAATTTGCAGGACACTATGAAACTTGGCCAGACACTGCTGAAACCACTGGTTTATGGTATTGCTATTTTGGCAATTGTATTTCACCCCAGAACAAAATATACACTGTTACGGACAGATTTAAACTAGGCCTGCAACAGCTGGAACACCAGATTCAGGGTATTGCTATTTTGGCAATTGAATTTCACCCCAGAACAAAATATATCCTTTGCAGGATACTATGAAACTTGGCCAGACACAGCTGAAACCACTGATTTATTGCATTGCTATTTTGGCAATTGAATTTCACCCCAGAACAAAATATATGTTTTGGCAGACACTATTATACTTTGCCATCCACAGCTGTGACACCAGATTTATGGTATTGCTATTTTGGCAATTGAATTTCACCCCAGAACATAATATATCCTTTGCAGGACACTATGAAACTTGGCCAGCCAGAGCTGAAACCACTGATTTATGGTATTGCTATTGTGGCAATTGAATTTCACCCCACAACAAAATATACCCTGTTACGGACAGATTTAAACTAGGACTGCAACAGCTGTAGCACCAGATTCAGGGTATTGCTATTTTGGCAATTGAATTTCACCCCAGAACAAAATATATCCTTTGCAGGATACTATGAAACTTGGCCAGACACAGCTGAAACCACTGATTTATTGTATTGCTATTTTGGCAATTGAATTTCTCCCCAGAACAAAATATATGTTTTGGCAGACACTATTATACTTTGCCATCCACAGCTGTGACACCAGATTTATGGTATTGCTATTTTGGCAATTGATTTTCACCCCAGAACAAAATATATAATTTGCAGGACACTATGAAACTTGGCCAGCCACAGCTGAAACCACCACAAGTCACAAAATGGCCGCTGATCACCCCAGAAAATAAGTGACAGAAAAACGCTCTGTGCAGCCTAAAAACCAGTGAGCAAGTAATCGATCACTTCATTAGGTGCTTTTGCTGACGTTTTGCTGCCTAATCTCGCCCTCACAGCAGCTGCGTCCTCTCCCTACACTAATCAGAGCAGTGTGACGTGCGGCGCTACGTGACTCCAGCTTAAATAGAGGCTGGGTCACATGCTGCACTTGGCCAATCACAGCCATACCATTAGTAGGCATGGCTGTGATGGGCACTTAGGGCAAGAAGTAAAACACTAGCTGATTGGCTGCTGTGCAGACCTTCAGAAAGCGGGAAGTAATCGCCGAACAACGAACCCGAACCCGAACTTTTTTGAAAATGTTCAGGATCCGGTCCGTGTCCCGAACACCCAAAAATTTGGTTTGAACCCGAACTATTCTCGAACTGTTCGCTCAACACTAGTTGTGGGCACACTACAGTCAGTGGAAGTGGGCCTGACTGAAACTAGCAAGCAAATAACCTTAGATTTAAGGTTAAAAATGAAATGCATTTTTTGATGCAAAGTCCTGTGCCACACGGTATGAGTGGTGGGCACTGGCAGTGGGCACACTACAGTCAGTGGAAGTGGGCCTGTCACACACTGGCAGGCAACTAACCTTGGATTAAATGGTAAAAATTAAATGCCTTATTTATTGGCAAGCTACTGTGCCACACGGTATGAGTGGTGAGCACTGGCAGTGGGCACACTACTGTCAGTGGAAGTCGGCCTGACACACACTGGCAGGCAACTAACCTTAGATTAAAGGGTAAAAATGAAATGCCTTTTTTATGCAAAGTCCTGTGCCACCCGGTATGAGTGGTGGGCACTGGCAGTGGGCACACTACAGTCAGTGGAAGTGGACCTGACAAACACTGGAAGGCAACTAACCTTCGATTAAAGGGTAAAAATGAAATGCCTTTTTTTTTATGCAAAGTCCTGTGCCACACGGTATGAGTGGTGGGCACTGGTAGTGGGCACACTACAGTCAGTGGAAGTTGGCCTGACACACACTGGCAGGCAACTAACCTTAGATTAAAGGCTAAAAATTAAATGCCTTTTTTTATGCAAAGTCCTGTGACACACGGTATGCGTGGTGGGCACTGGCAGTGGGCACACTACAGTCTGTGGGCCTGCAGCTCCTCACACACGGGCAGGCCTGGCAACTGCAATATATATATGGAGAAAAAAATAAATAAAAGCAGTCTAATGTAGCAGCCTTAAAAAGGGCTTTTTGGGGTGCTGTGACGTTGTTCTTACAGCAAATGAGTCTGTTGTCACAGAACACTGGCCTAGCTAACGCTTTCCCTATGAATTCAAAATCATCAGCACAGCAGCAGCTGCAGTCTTCCTGCTCTCACTAACATGCAGCTTCAGATTGAATCTAAAATGGCTGCCCTTTTTATAGGAGGTGGTAAGGTGTGGGAGGGAGGGTGCTGATTCACTGCTGACTGTGAGGTACAGGGTCCAAGTTTGCTCAATGATGATGTATAGGGGGCGGACCGAACATCGCATATGTTCGCCCGCCGTGGCCAACGCGAACAAGCTATGTTCGCCGGGAACTGTTCGCGAATAGTTCTGGACATCTCTACATAACACATGTGCCGGCGCAGTGCGTTTTCAAACACGCTGTAGGTTAACTGCATCAAACATGCATTTACCCATAGCTATGTATGTCACTGTCTCTCACACATCATTTCTGAATCCTAGAAGGCTAGAGGGGTTTATTTACTGTACCAACTTTAAGGTCAATTGGAGCAAACTAAATATTAAGTCAATATAAGTCAACACACTGACCTGTCTTTTGGAGGAGATAAAAATCCCACAGAATTCTCCTCTGCTTTTGATTGCAGAATGCATAGTTTATGCAAAATCTATGATGTAAAGCAAGTTTGTAGTCTGAAGAAGATGCAATCTACTTAGGACTTGAATTTGCCCTGTAACCAGCTTAGTAGTCATGATTATTCACAAGTATGTACAATAATGCTGTTATATCACTGAATTTCTGTTTAAAGGGAACCTGTCGCCAGATGTTTAGTGACTAGAAGGAGGGTATGTTCCTGTGTAATACTTGTGAACTGCATTCCAAACATGGCATTGTTAGAAACATCCATCTCACATTTTGGTAGAAAAATGAGTTTGATATCAGGGGTCACTGTATGAAAGTGGCATACCTGAAGCCATGAGGGGTGCTGTAGTATTGCAGAGTCATGGAGTCATAGCTTTAATAATGCTTATTCCTCTTGAATAACATCCTCCTGGGAGTTTGATGTCAGCACTGAGACAACCATACATTTATACATTTATCCATCTCAGCATCATCTGTCCACAGGGAATGACTGAAGTGTAGTAGGAAAGTGGTGGGCAGACTGGAGCATGTGCTGATGTCTTTTGCCCCAAGTCATATGCCCAATGAGATGACACCTATTCTTACTCCCCTCCTCATATTAATAGTTCAGCTATACATCAGTTACCTTATTTACCACACTACTACTAATACTTTGAGTAATTATTTATTGTATTAAACTATGTCTAATAACAAGATGAAGCAAGATGTAGTCTCAAAGCTTGCCGTTTGTCATCATTTTTTCAGTTAGTTGGTAAAAGGTATCAACTACTGAGCATACTCAATTTGTATCTTAAATATTTATTTATAAAAATATTTTGTTTATTGCTGTCATTTTATTAGTTACATGCTACAACCATAGTGTTATGACGTGGATGTGGATCTGCTGTGTCTACTGAATAGATTTGACTTGAGGCTACTCCCGTGGCCCCCTGGTCTTCACCCTTTAACTCTGCTAAAAGAATACCACCAGGCAGCTACCTTTTGGAGTAGGCTCTGTTTGGTAGATGGATGGCCTAATGGGGTCAAGAGACACCAGTGCAAAACATAGAGGGGTGAAAACGGTAGCGAGGGACAGGCCTGAGGTCATAAAGACAGTTCATGGGTCAGGGCAGACAGCTCAAGGTCAGTACATGAACAGACAAACAGGATATTCTAATGTCATGCAAAGGTGTGCACACCCTAGAACATTAGAATACTAGAGCCTATTGATCAGGCACCCTCCTACAGGTAACGGTGCCTAAAATACCCTAATGTGGCCAGTCACAGGTAAGTTGCGTAAGCTAGCCTATGAGAGCCAGAGAGAGTATGTACCCTACACGCAGAGAGAGACAGAGCCACCAGTAAGAAGGCAAGGAAGCCTGATGGAAATGCCTTCTGGGAAGGAACAGAAAAGCCTGATGGCCCTGCCTTTTGGGAAGGAGGAGAGGGATGCTGGTGAGCTTGGGTCATGGGATGGCAGAGCAGGCAACCAGTTGGCGCTCCGGTGGCAGTGCCAAAAAGAGAGAAGGCAGTGGACATGGACCCCCAGTGCAAAACCAAAACAGTTTTGGAATAGTTGAGAAGGTTCATTCACCAAGAAAAAAAAAATGCAGTGAGGGACGGACTCTGAAAAAAAAAAATCTAAACGTAATCTCATGAGGTAGGTGGTTCCAAACTGACAAAAGACAGGGCCAATATAAGTAGGCAGGGCAAACATAAGAAGGCGGACCCAGAAATACAATAGTGCAACACAAAATAATACCACAGCAGTACCAAACACATAGATTAGCACAAAATGCTACCGCAGCATTCAATTCTTATCACTATGAGGAAACCAATGCAGTTGAATGCAGGAGGGCACTTTCTTCTGCCAGCCAGGTTCATAGATACCAGGTGCTCCTTGCATTAATTAATGCTGAGATCATCAGATCGCTACATTATGTATCCAACCATCGGCTGTGAGGAGGTTCAAGGTGGCCCCATGGGCATCAGCCCACGGGGAAATTTTCCTGTACGGTCTATGACCGGTTCATCTCTACCTACAGTTTTTGTGAAGCAATGGGGTTGTATACCCCCATGTAGATATACAGTATATATATATATATATATATATATATACCCATCTCACAACACCATGTGACTCGCATTATGCAAATTAGAAACATGATTAATTTGCGTGTATATTCATCAATACTAGAGTTGAGCGAACACCTGGAAGGTCAGGTTCGCCAGGTCCGGCCGAACTTCATCGCAAAGTTCGAGTTCGGGACCCGAACATGACCCCGAATCCAAACCCCATTGAAGTCAATGGGGACCCAAACTTTGGGGCACTAAGATGGCTCTAAAAGAGTCATTGAAAGGGCTAGAGGGCTGCAAAAGGAAGCAAAATGTGGGTAAGAGCATGACAAGTGCCCTGAAAACAAATGTGCATAGGGAAATTACTAAAAATAAAATAAATAAAAATTGAAAATAATAATCTTGTTGAACTAGGAGGAGGAGGTCCGTATAGAGTAGAAGGTGTGGGATCCATGCCTGGTTCATTTTAATGAACGTGAGCTTGTCCACATTAACTGTGGACAGGCGGCTGCGCTTGTCTGTGATAACGCCCCCTGCCGGGCTAAACACACTCACAGACAATACACTGGCTGCAGGGCAGGCCAGCAACTCCAAGATATAAAGGACAAGTTCAGGCCATGTGCCCAATTTGGAGACCCAGAAGTTAAATGGGGCAGACCCATCAGTCAGTACATGTAGGCGTGTGCACACATACTGCTCAACCATGTTGCTGAAATGCTGCCTCCTCCTAAGACGTTGCATATCAGCTAGTGGTGTTGGTTGTTGTGGCGTGGTGACAAAGCTTTTCCACATTTTGGCCATGCTAACCCTGGCTTCTGAGGTGCTGGCGGAGCCGCAGCTGCATTGGCGACCTCTTCCTCCTCCTCTGCCTTCTTTTTGTGCTTCCACTGAGCCGCCGCTGTCGGGTGGGAAGGCCATCAGCAGCGCGTCTACCAGCATGCGCTTGTACTCGCGCATCTTCCAATTACGCTCCAGTGAGTGAATTAAGGACGGAAAGTTGTCCTTGTAATGGGGTTCCAGCAGGGTGGCCACCCAGTAATCAGCACAAGTTAGAATGAGGGCAACTCAGTGGTTATTGCGCAGGCACAGAAGCATGTAGTTGCTTATGTGTGCCAGGCTGCCAAGAGGCAACGACAGCGTCTATGTCCCTGGTATCCCCCCAGCCACGTTGCAGTGATGGCCCTGAGCTGCTTTGGGTGCCACCATGCTGTGAACACGGTTTCTCCTCATCCTCCCCCTCCTCCTCATCCTCCAGAACTGTGCCCTGGCTGGACAATTGTGTACCTGGCCTAAGTTGGTGCATGAACCCACCCTCTGAGCCACTTGTGAATGACTGGCCTGATAACTGTGGAAATGATCCCTCTTCCTCCTCCTCTTCCTCCTATGCCACATCCTCTTCCATCATCACCCAATGTGTTTTATGAAGGAGACATAGAAGTGGGATAGTAATGCTGAGAACGGCGTCATCGGCACTGGCCATGTTGTTGGATTAGTCGAAACAGCACAACAAGGCACACAGGTCTGGCATGGAGGCCCACTCATTGGCGGTGAAGTGGTGCTGTTCCGCCGAGCGACTCACCCACGTGTGCTGCAGCTGAAACTCCACTATGGCCTGCTGCTGCTCGCACTGTCTCTCCAGCATGTGCAAGGTGGAGTTCCACCTTGTGGGCATGTCGCATATGAGGCGAGCGGGAAGGCCGAAGTTACGCTGCAGCGCAGACAGGCGAGCAGCAGCAGGGTGCAAGGGATGCACCAGGCAAGGGATGTGCATCAAACCGGCTAGGCCCAGAGCTGCTACGATTATTTTGCCCATTACCCCACACCACCAGGCCGGGCTTGAGGCTCAGTGGCACCAACCTCTCATCGGTCTGTTGTTCCATGCCCATCCACAGCTCCTGCGCGGTGTGGGGTTTGTCCCCCAAACAGATGAGTTTCAAAACTGCCTGCTGTCATTTTCTCCTGGCTGTGCTGAAGTTGGTTGGGAAGGTGACCGGATGAGGAAGTGTTAGAGGAGGAAGAGGAGTAGGAGGAGGAGAAAACAGGAGGCAAAGAGAAATGCCCTGCAATCCTCAGTGGCGGAAGGATATGCGCCAAACAGCTATCCGCCTCAGGCCCTGCAGCCACTGCATTTACCCAGTGTGCTGTTAGGGAGATATAACGTCCCTGCTCGTGCTTATTGGTCCACGTATTGGTAGTTATGTAGACCTTGCCATAGATGGCGTTGCACAGTGTACACCTAATTTTGTCCTCCACTTGTTTGTGCAGGTAAGGGATGACTCGCCTGGAAAAGTAGTGGCGGTTAGGAATGACTATAAGGTTTTTAAAAGTGTCCATCTCCACCAGACGGAATGACAGCATTTCAAAGGCCAGGAATTTTGAAATGCTGGCTGAACGCTGCTATGGGACATTGTGGTGCTACTTGTTCAAGGTGACGGACATGATGGCATTGCTGACACATCCTCTGCTTGCGGGGTGGCCAGTGCCACTGTCTGTCACTCCAGAGGTGGAGAAAGAGGCCGAGACTGCAACAGAAGAGGGAGCAGGAGGGGCCTGAGACCTTTCTTGGTTTTGGAGGTGTTTACTCCACTGCAGCCCGTGCTTCGCACTTAGATGCCTGGTCATGCAGGTTGTGCTCAGGTTTAGGAAGTTAATGCCTCGCTTCAGACTCTGAATGCACAGCGTGCAAACCACTCGTGTCTTGTTTTCTGCACATTGTCTGAAGTACTGCCATGCCAGGAAACTCCTTGGAGCTGGCTTTGTTGTGCTCGGTCCCTGGGAGCTGTGGGCAGTAGCAAGCGTACTCTCTCTGCTTTTGCAACCCGCTCCCTCTTTTGCTGTGCTGGTGGCTCTGTGAGACCACCGCCTCTCCCTCCGAACTGCACAGGTTACTCGCATAACCTTGATTCCATTTGGGGTCTAGGACCTCATCATCCTCCACATCATCTTCCACCCAGTCTTCTCCCCTGCCCTCCTTGTCGATTTGCACACAGCAGAAAGCCGCAGCAGTTGGCACCTGTGTTTCGTCATCATCAGAGAAGTGCTGCGGTGGTCTTCCCATGTCCTTATCCTCAAACATAAGGGGTTGGGCATCGGTGCACTCATTTTCTTCCTCGTCTGGGGTAGGGCTTGGTGAATGGCCCTGGGAAACCCTGCCAGCAGACTCATCAAAAAGCATAAGAGACTGCTGCATGACTTGGGGCTCAGACTGCTTTGCTGATTTGCAAGGGGGTGAGGTGCTAGATAGATGTTCATGGCCTGCAGGTTCCAACTCTGAGCTTTCAGAAGTGGACCTGGTGGGGGACAATGTGAAGGTACTGGAGGCACTGTCAGCCACCCAATATACTAGCGACTGGCCTCACCATTCGTAGAGCGGCATTGGGGCCTACTAAATAACGCTGAAGGTTCTGTTGTCTACGTACACCTGAGGAAGGTGTTTAATTTGGGCGTGTAGCTGGCACAGATCGACCACGTCTTCTCCCTGCAACAGGAGCTCCACCAACACCAGCAGCACCACGACCAGGGCCACGTCCCTTATTTGACGTTCTCCTCATTATTTGCGTTCACCCACCAAACTAACAGATGGTTTATCTCAGGTGACAATTTAATTGCCAATAATCAACAATTAAGTTTACTAACAGTAAGGCAGTGCCGGTGTCATAAATAGAATGAATTTATTTATGTCACAAAACAGTGTAACGGAGCAATTCAATACAATTGCTTCACTATCACAAAAAATGTGAATTTTCCAACCAACAATGTAACAGTCGAAGTTAACAGTTTAATTGGACTGTCAGAAATGCAGTGTAGGATCCAAATGTGCTATCTAGCTCAAAAACTTTGTTTTTTGCAAACAACTATATAAATGCAGTATGTTACTGTTTTATTGGAATATCAGAAATGCAACGTGGGCCGCTAATGTTCTATGTAGCACAAAAACAGTGTTTTTTGCAGACAACTATGTAAATGCAGTATGTTACGGTTTTATTGAAATATCAGAAATGCAGCATAGGATCCTAATGTGCTATCTAGCACAAAAAATGTGTTTTTTTGCAAACAACTATGTAAATGCAGTATGTTACGGTTTTATTGGAATATCAGAAATGCAACGTAGGATCCTTATGTGCTATCTAGCGCAAAAAACTGTGTTTTTTGCAAACAACAATAAAAATGCAGTATGTTACGGTTTTATTAGAATATCAGAAATGCAACGTAAGACGCAAATTTGCTATCTAGCACAAAAACTGTGTTTTTTTTTTATAGCAGCAATGTAACTGCAGTATGTAACGGTTTAATTGGACAGTCAGAAATGCAGAAAAAGCCGTAAATTTACTATCTAGCAAAAAAAGTGTGCTTTTTTATTCCAGCTAGGTAACTGCAGTATTTAACCGTTTTATTGGACTGTCAGATATGCAGTGCCTGTGGCAGACAGATAAAAAAATAGCTTTAGGTCACAAAAATATGTGACAGACTAATGTAATTGAATAATTTTCACTGCCAAGTATGCACGGCAGGCCGCAGGGGTACTTGACCGGCCAAAAAAGGGAATTTGTCCTCCACTGAGCTACCAGAACAGAATTAAAGTAATTTCTCTGGCACACATGCAGTTCACATGCAGTTGCAAGTGCACTGCACTTGCAAAAATGGCCGCCGATGCCCACCGAACTAGCAGATGGATTAAAAGTTATTTTTCAGTGTCACTGGGCTCAGGGCTAGGTACAAAAATGTAGCATAGCATCCTCAATAATCGCTGTAGTTTGAAGATTGAACAACACCAAGTACACCAGAATTCTTCCCTAATCTCTCCCTCACAGCAGCAGAAGCATCCTATCCATACACTGAGAAGAGCAGAGTGACGTGCGTCACTACGTGACTCCAGCCTGTTTAGAGGCTGGGTCACATACTGCACCTGACCAATCACAGCCATGCCATTAGTAGGCATGGCTGTGATGGCTTCTAAGGGCAGACAAGTGAAACGCTTGTTGGTTGGCTGCCCTGCAGCCTTTCAAAAGGCACCAAGAAATCACTGAACCCAAACTTTTACAGAAATGTTTGTGTCCGGGCACCAAAAACCCTAAAGTTCGGTAAGAACCCAAAGTTCGGGTTCACTCAACCCTAATCAATACACACATGCACTTTATTACACTGTGTAATTGCTTATTAATGATAGACATAAATGAAAATATTGTTGCTAAGCTACACTTACTTGACCATGCGCTAGCTTAAGCTGCCGTCAGTTCCTGTTAGTAGAGTAGTCATAGCAATGTGTGTGTGCCACGCTATGTAGCGCACGTCACTGATCAAGCCTGGGCGTGGAATGCGCTGTCAACTTGTTGTGCAGTAACAATTGACGCACTCATGTTACTGGCGCTTTTATGTACATGCTGCTTAGTTCATTGGTGCTTATGGTATGGCTCAGTAAAGGACATTATTGTAGTTGAGCGTATAGATTCTGCCAATACGTCACCATGCCTTATGTTTGTGTGCTAATAATAGATGTTGGTACATCAGTGTACCCTAAGCTTTAAATCGCCTTATGGATGCTGGTAACCAAGACGCTATTGCTCTTGTAACCCAACCATGCACAATCCTGATACTACTTACTGCACTCGAACTGATCCAAATAGGAAGGAAATAATGATGTATCTAAAAGGGCCATTTTAGAGAAGTATGTACAGACAGGCGGGTGGGCACTATTGGGGTCATGTATCAAACTTGTGTAAAGTAGAAGTGGCTTAGTTGCCCATAGCAACCAATCAGATTCCATCTTTCATTTTTTACAGCTCCTTTGGAAAATGAAAGGTGGAATCTTATTGGTTGCTATTGATTCGACGAACTTCACAAAAAAATTGCTTTGTGGCGAAATACTTCGTCAGGAAGCAAATTTTTTTTGTAAGTAGCAGGTGCAGTGACAGGGATCTGTGATAGGTCTGCCCCCCGTCATTGTACCCCTCAGATGCCGCATTCATGCATGATCGTGGTATCTGAGTGTAAAAACTGTGTAAAATATAACATTAAAAAAATAAATAAATAAAACTTACCACCTCCATTTGCTCTCGACGGTCTGGCCACCGCCATCTTGCTTGAAGATCTGGCAGCACGAGATTACGTTATCACGCACAGGATTTTGGCCGAAATCTTCAATCAAGATGGCGGCTGGCGGCCCATCGTGAGCAAATGGAGGAGGTAAGTATGATTTTTTTTGTTAATTACACTATTTCAGGTTAAATTGATTCACTTACACAAAGCATGAGGAAATTCGGCTTCGAGGCGAATCAAATTTATCCTGAAATTCGGATTGAATTCTACTCGGATCGCTCATCTCTAGTTGCTATGTTCAACCAAGCCACTTCTACCTTACACCAGTTTGATAAATGATTCCATATGTTCCCATGTGTGAGGAGGAGCCACAGTTAGAGAGCCCCATTCATACTGAGGATTATAAAAGGGGAGATTGAGAAATAAGGTATTAAAGAGTCTGGTGATAATCCGCTACATGCATAAGGCAAGCTTGCTGTGACCTGTCCAGGGGCGTCCCTGACAGGGAAGCAATATGCCAATTCCATACAAACCCAGTTCTCACACCTCTGAGGCACGTGTGATCCCCAAATTGGGGGACCCCATGTGCCTAAGAATAGACCTGGTGCACAGCACAAGTAGCCAACTCCCCAATTGTGGAACAATGTAAAGTATATAGGCTCCTCCATTAGTCTTCAGACATAAACAGGCCCACTTAAATATCTAGGATCCCTGTTTAGAGGATCCCGCCTGTCCAAGCGAGGGCCCTAAACATGTCCATACCGTAGCTCTTATATAACAAACATATCAGATCTGTATACTTAGCTGGTATTCCTGATTAAATCACATGAATAAAGTTAAATCTTCAAATTCATTCCATTTAAACTAAAGATTAATATTCTGAATAAAGATAGCAGCACCAATATGTGTGAGAGAACATTTCTTCATATATATTATAAATGTTGCCTTCATTTCAGCAACAAAGTATTTTAAACTTTGTGACATTTATTGTTATCACTTGTGATTTATGTTTGTTCGCCCTGCTTAAT
The DNA here is from genome assembly GCA_033119425.1 of Bufotes viridis. Lineage (NCBI taxonomy): Eukaryota > Metazoa > Chordata > Amphibia > Anura > Bufonidae > Bufotes > Bufotes viridis. Next base: position 460,730,523 of record CM065589.1, read on the forward strand.
TCTGAGGACTTGGCAAGGCCTTCTTATTACTTTCCCCTATCTCTAGCAGCAGGTTTGAGTATAAAGAAATGAAGTTTCAATGCAGTAAAATGTATTTGACTGGCAAAGAAAAAATATATTGTCTAAGTCAAAATAAAAAGAATACATGCTCATAAAAATGCATGTAAAAATATGCCTGCAAACAATATCCGTCAGAGCAAATGTCTTACCCTGAATTAACCAGTAGATGTCCCTCTTATACTCATTTACTATAGAGACTTACCTATGGTGTGTTGCATTTATTGAATTATATTAAATTGTGAAATATTGTTAAATCTCGGTTTCTGATAAAGATAGAAATAGATAGATAACATGCACTGTGGCTATAATGTATATCCGATTGTAAAAGTACTATAGGCAGTATGTGCTGTACTCCATGATGACTTATTAGCGTATCTTCGCCTCATGCTAGTTTAGCAACATTTATCTATATACTGTATTATGAACATGGCTATATGAAAGATTGTATTTTTTTTTTTTTATCGCAGAGCTATAGCTAGCACCATACACAGGAATGCATTCTTGAGTCCCTGCATGTAACTGCACAAATATACACAGTTGAGTCACATTATTATGACCACCAGCTAATATACAGAGTAACAGTCATGTGCAGCACAGACAACAGCTAGATGGGCTGGGAGTGACTAAATAAGTTCCTGGTAAGGTGTCACAGGTATCTGGAGCCAATTTGACTGCAGTACATCCCACAGCTGCTGAAACGTGCATAGGGGAGGATTTATAGAGCGACCACAACGATCATGGTGGTCCCACAGATACTCATTTGGATTCAAGTATTGGGAATTAGGGATCCAGGGTAGAACTTGGAAGTGCTGCTCATGCTCTTCTAAACAATGCTGGACATTTCTAGCTGTGGGATATGTCACATAATCTTTTTTTTTTTTAACATTGTATTTTTATTAAGTTTTTAAGTAGGTTACAAGCATGAAAATGAGAACAAAAAGGGTATTGATATAACAATACATATCCAGTCAGTTACAAGGAAAATTTTCCTAAGCAGGTTCACCAAGAACATATATCCTTACTGTGATAGCGAACAATTATTAAGACAATAGTGCAGATAGGCAACAAATGCTCAGATAATAGTATGCAAGTTAACAAGAGCATTATGATCTAATAGAGGAGTGTAAAAGGATTTTACAAAGCTTATGGTTAAGCCATATATCCCATTTCCATTTTGAAGGAGGCTTTGATGTTTCTAGAAGACGCCCATAAGCCTTCATATAGGCAATTATTCCAATTCTCTAAGAATCCTGTTGGTATTAGGCACCTCCTTGGATTTCCAGCAAGCAGCAATTTTTGAATGGGTAGCAATAATACTGTGGATTATAACTGATCTGAGAGAAATCGGGTAGTCTCCTATGTCAATAGAAAGCAGAGGCAATTTTGGAGTAAGTTTAATGTTAGTCGAACAGATGTTCCAGATAAGCTTGAACATGTCAATCCAAAGTTTTTGGATTGGGGGACATTCCCACCACATATGCATATATGTACCCATGACATTGCTGCATCTCCAACAATTAGGTGAATGGTCGAGAAAAATTTTGTTTAAAAGAAGGGGAGTTCTGTACCATTTGTATAAAATTTTTCTAGCAGCTTCAAGGTGACCAGCACATCTTGAAAGTTTGGATGTAGATGTGAGGTTTCATACCATTCTACATCAGATATACTAATGCCTAAGTCTTTAATTCATAAGTTGAGCATATATAACAGGGGATCAGACGTACATTCTTTTAATAGTTGGTAACCTTTTGTAATTCTTTTATCTGTCACTTTAAGAGAGTGGAGCCACTCATGAAGGAATTTTTTTATCCGGAACAAAAGAGAAATTTTAGGAGATTGCAGAAGGTGCCTAATCCGCAGGAATTTAAAAAAAATCTCTGTTGGGAATGTTAAAGGTTCTCTGGATGTGCGAGAATTCCACAAAAATACCATCTTTCCACAATTGTGAGATATTGGTTATTCCGGCTTCGATCCGGTTATTAATATGTAAATCAGGTAACGCTATGTTACATATTTCCATAGGGGCGTCAACAATAGAGGTAGGGACCTTTCTTTCTCATCTAGCTATTTCAACAATAGAGGTAGGGACCTTTCTTTCTGATCTAGCTAAAGTGTACCACAACTTCAATAACGCCTGTAAAGTGGCTAGAGGGAATGTATGATTTATGCCAAAGGCACCAAGGCAGGAAAAGTGTGTTAGAATATTTGAGTTACCTAAGAAATGTTTTTCAAGTAGAACCCATTTTTTTGTAGTGTCTTCCTTAACTAAGTACCTCAATTGGTCTAATACTGAGGCCATATAATAGTGTTATAATAGTGTTTGATTGAAGGAGTGTTAAGACCTCCTGAAGATAAGGATTTGTATAAAATATTCGCTTTCACTCTACGTTTGAGTTCACCCCAGATGTACTGGTTGATTAATGATTGACGTCGTTGTAGGAAGAAACAAGGAATAGCTATTGGTACATTACGAAACATGTAAATTATTTTGGGAAAGATAACCATTTTAATTGCTGCAATTTTACCCAGCCAGGATAGAGAATCCATGCGGAGATTGTTGAGTGAGTCTTTCACTTTGCCAAGAAGAGGCTAAAAATTAACTTTGAATAGATTATGGTATGGGTAGGTTAGTTGTATGCCCAAATAAGTTAGGAAGTCACTTGCCCACGGAAATTGACACATCCTGGAAATTAGGTGCTTATCTTTAGAGGGGAGGCCCATATCCAACATTTGTGACTTGCTGACGTTAATTTTATAAACGGAAGCCTTCCCGAATTTAGATATTATTTCACTAATTGCTGAGAGAGCAGACGTAGGGTTAGATGTGATAATTAAAACATCATCCGCGAACAACCCAATGCGGTGTTCATGGTGACCAACTTTTAGACCTTTAATGTATGGAGATGATCTAATGTGCTCTGCAAAAGGTTCAATTGCTAGGGCAAAAATTAAAGGAGTCATGCGGCAGCCCTGTCTAGTTCCGTTTTTAATATCGAATGGATTAGACTTAAAGCTAGAAGAGCATGCTGAGGCACTTGGGTTCGAATAAAGAAAAATCACTGCAGAGAGATAAAAATCCCTGAATCCAAATTTTTTCAGAGTCTTGTGGTTATAGTCCCAATGAATTCTGTCGAACGCCTTCTCCGCGTCCAAGGATAGGAGCAGAGAAAGCGTCCAAGAGGAGTAAGCCAAGTCTACAAGGCCATTAAACCTTCTCGTGCCATATGATGATTGTCTGCCTGACACAAACCCTATCTGATCATTACAGACCAGACTAGGAAGTATATTAACTAATGTTCCTGCTAATATTTTAGCAAAGATTTTTACATCAGAATTTAATAATGATATTGGTCTGAAGTTGGCGGGTTTGACCATGGGTTTACCCGGTTTAGGTAACGTAATAATCAAAACGCTCAACATTACTTTAGGTATATAAGCCTGTATGGCAACTAGATTAAATGTTCTGTTTAAAAACGGGGCTAGTATAGGGGAGAATATTTTGTAATATTCATTTGTGAGGCCATCTGGGCCAGGGGACTTGTTAGGTTTAAGGGCTTTAATAGCTGTTACTTCTGATATCGTGAATCTAGTGTTGAGAAATTGGCGTTGTGATGGAGACAAAGATAGTAAAGTTACCCTAGTAGTGGATGTGGGTTGGAAGGTATCCTGGGAATCTTTTAAGTTATATAGACTACCGTAATAATTGGCAAACTCTTCTGCTATGTGTTTAGGGTTGAAGACCTTTTTTCCTATGGTATTATATAGAAAAGGAATTTTGATTTTAGCTTCTGTTTTTTCTATCCTGTTTGCCAACAATTTAGAGGCTTTATTCCCATGACAGTAGTGATTTGATTTGTTTTTGCGAAGATGGAATTCAAATTTGTTGTGTAAGTAAAGTTGGTGTCTAGTATATTTCAGTTTGCTGGCCACATTCTAAGTCGTGGATCACTGATAATAACGCATCTAAGGTTTTTGTTTTGATTTTTTTCTGAATAGCTGCGTGTTTTAGTAGGATACCTCTAATATAGGCCTTGTGGGTGCTCCATAGGGTGGTGTCCAGTACTGAACAATTATAATTTTTGTCAAAATATTCCTTTAAAGCTTTTTCAGTGTCTAGATGTATTAGTGAATTCTGTAATAGAGAATTATTTAATCTCCATGGAGAGAAAATTTTGTTGTTATAAATATTGCTTAGTGTAATGGTTGAAAAAGCATGATCAGACCAAGTGATATTGTTGATAACTTCGGATAGCACCCTCTGGAGTAGCCATTTGTCTACTACAAGCAAGTCTATTCTCGAGTAACTATGATGGGGATGCGAATAGAAAGTAAAATACAACTCATTGGCGTGAAAAACCCTCCAAGAGTCGTATCTACCTTCTTTAAAGAGATAATCTTCTAGTAAAGAGCTTTTAGGGGATTGTGGTTGAGATGTTAGTTTGTCTATAGAGGAATTAGGACACATATTAAAGTCACCACAAATTAGCAACGCACCCTGCCTAATATCCTGGACAAGCTTTATGGTGCTTTTAATAAATCTTAACTGATCGCTATTGGGAGCGTATAGGTTCACCAATGTATATCTAGTATTATTAATGTCACAAATAATGATGATATATCTGCCATCTTCATCAATTAGTGTTTTTAGACATTGAAAAGATACAGTGTTCTTAAACCCTATTATAACTCCTCTTTTTTTATTAATAGCCGAGGAGAAATAGATATGCGGAAATGCAGGGTGGTAAAATCTATGAGAATCTTCCTCATTAAGGTGAGATTCTTGTAAACATATAATGTCACATTTCTGTTTTTATTTAATCTCTTACCAACATGCCTAGCATTTAAAAGGGATGTTAAGACCTTTAACATTAGCAGAAAATATTTTTACACCCATGTAGTCAAAATCACATCTTACAGTACTGAAGCTGTAGCATAGATAGTAGTAGCATATATAGGAGGGTGCACTTGTCAAGAAATAAGATACTCAATAGTATGCAAAGAGTAATTGATGGGGGGGGGGGATCTTGGCTTGAGACCTTCAGGCTTAATAAATACAGAGTATTGTCCCCTTGAATGTAACCTGGAAAAAAGGTAGATAATGAAAGAACAAAAACAAGGTAATAAACAAACATCATAAAAAGCTGGTCCAGGATAATAATAATAATCAGGATAGCCTATCACTTAATTTGGAAGGCCCTGAAACAGCTGTCTGTGGATAGATAACTGGCTTAGGTTTTCCCCGTCACATCCTTAATGCTTGTAAAAAAAGCAGGATCTTGACATAGGGGACACCTAATATGGTGGATTTGGTGATCTCTGTAATGGAGACACTCCTTTGCTGGTTTTCCTTCCTTTGAGGGACATCTGGCTTTCATTGTGTTGTAGACCCAATACTGGGGCTCCACATTTATTTAGCATATTACTGTTTGTCAGGGAGCTCTGCACTTTGGATTGATGTTGAGACTTCTAAATGAGGCTCCATGGACTTTTATGTAGCTGGTCTCCCTGAGATCAGCTTTTGTTTTGTTTAATTTGGAAGGTGAAAATAGTAGAATGGATAAGGAGATAAGAGCACTTAAGTGGTAACTTTGCTCTATAACTGAGGGTGTGGAACCCCTAAAATAAAAGAGGATAAGTCAAATAGCAGAGAACCTCATCTTATGGGGAGTTCAAGGCAGGAGTTTTCCAACTTTTAACTACTCCTGGTTGAAGCTAGATTGCATTTTCCTCAGTGGGGAACTGCTGGAAGAAGACTCTGTAGATTTGGATTTGGCGCCCTCAAGTGGCAAGACGATATTCCATCTAGCAAGAGAATCAGCTGCTTCTTAAAGGGGACTTCAATACATGTGTCGAGTTTTGGTGTCTCACAATCAGTTTAACTGGATATCCCCATTTATATGGGATGTTGTTATATTTGGAACTCCCTTCTTCTACTGAGCGTAGCTGGCGAGAGATCAGTGAATAGCATGATTTCAAATCTCTCAGTGAAGTAACTTTTGTTTTTTTGTGCTTCTCTCATTAGTGATTCTTTTATATAAAAAAAAAAATGGATCCTGGCCAGCAAGTCCCTGAAAGTAGAGACAAGCAGTGATTTTGGCCAGGGTGTCTGGAAGGTAGGCTACTATTAGAACCGTGATATATTTTTGAAGCTGAGAGTATGTTATATTTTCAGGGATGTTCCTAAAACGGACGTTGTTCCTTCTGAAACGGTCTTCTAAGTACTTTAACTTTAAGTTTAATGGATGCCAATTCGTCTTCTACAATATTTTGGCTATCTACCAGAGAATTGTGGGCTGTCACAAATTCCTCCATTTTGTCCTCCAAGTGAGCAGTTCTCTCACCTATGGAGACTATATCAGCGTGAATAGTGTCCTTGAAATCTCTATGTATAGATCTCTTTAAATCAAGGAGCATATCTTGCATTGTGGACACAGAGATGCAGATGTCCTTGCTTGGAGATTTTTGAGATATTATGGAGGGGGGAGTGTGAGGAGATTAATCACTCATCCGTTTCTGTTTTTTTGACTCTCGCAGAATAGCAGGGCTGGAGTCTACAGATGAGACGGAGTGAGAGTGAGGAGATCGCTGGCACATATCTTCCTCAGGCTGCCGCATTGTCTCCTCTGTGCTGCGGGAACCAGCGCAATCTTGGTTTGAGCCAGCAGCAGTGGAAAAGGCCGTCATTTTCTGCAGGGCTGCTCCTTTCTTTTTCCCCCGCGTCATTATCGGCAGGAATAGTGAAGAGATGAGCCGGTTCGGAGCAGGCAGGAGGGTGAGAAAAGTGCCCCCTAGTATGCTGCCATGAGATGCTTAGCTGGGTTCCACACAGAGCTCAGCAGTTACATGTCTTCCTCTCCCAGCATCCAGCCATGGCCCCGTCAAATTGTCATAATCGAAGATCCCAGGGAAGACAATCAGTATGTACAGTATGGGTGTATGTGTCTCTGCAAGGATGGATTCATACCCAAGTCTGGAGAGAGGGAGTGAGAAGGAGAGAGAGAAAAAAAAGAGAGAGGAAGAGAGAGAGAGAGAGCTAAACAGGTGTAGAAAATTAAAAATTAGATTGGCCAGCCGGCCCCCTTCTCCGCCCATGCCATGCCCCTATTTTAACTGTCGTAGGTGGCGTGGATGGGGAAGAAGACGCAGATTTAGCTGCTGAATCTGCGACAGATATATGCCAAAAACGGTCGTATATCTATTCATAAATTACTCCATTTATGTATTTAGGGAAAATCAACATCAAAATTGACAGCCATATGACACAAAATGTACAGTAAGATCACTTGCATTCAAATCAGGAGAGGTGGTTATATGAACTCCTTTTATGCCTCAGCACAACTCTGTGTACTTAGGTTTCCTATCCAGAAGGATAAAATAGCCAGAATCAAAGTACTTTGCTTAAAAAAGCTTAATGTTGTATGTAAAAGGATAGTATTGAGACCAAACATCCTAGAACTGGAGAAGCTTGATAATATATATAGTTCCTGAGCAGATGAGCACAGTTACACTGTCAAGAAAAAAAAAAAAGACAGAGTAACCTTTCTTTCATATGCCTTTTGAAGATCTATAAGTCCATGGCTTAAAGATTCCAGGCCTTCATTTGACTTGTTTTTTTGTTACGGGTTTTTGTTACAGGTTTTGTTTGGCTTCACCTTGTTGACCCGGGGTTTAACCAGACCTTCCCAATAATGTAGCCCAGGCACTTTGGTTCCTCTAAACCCACTGTACAATTCTCAGGGTTTATGGTTAGGCCCGCATCACTAATGGAGTATCATGGCCTGTACCTTCCAGAGGTGACTTTTCCAATCAGGTGAAAAAATTACCACATCATCAAGGTAAGCAGCAGCTTAGTCACAATGTGGCCTCAAGATTAGTGTTGGGTATAAATATTCGAATCACAAATTTTAATCACAAATATTGACACTTGAAATTTTTGCGAAGATTTAGAATATAGTGCTATATATTTGTATTTGCGAACATTCTAGATTTTTTTTCATTTGAGCCCATGATCCCTCCCTGCTTTTTGCTTGTGGGAGAAGGCTGCAATGTCTTTGTCTGAGCTTAGCAACATCCCTGGAAAGCAATAGGAAAGTTGCCTACCCCTTACTATATAAGAACCTCCCCAGCGCCCAAATATTCGTGAAATATCGCAAATTCGAATATTGCCCCTGCTGCTCATCACTACTCAAGATTAGGTCCATCAACCTCTGAAACGAAGCAGGGGCTCCATGTAACCCGAACGGCATCACTATGTACTGGAACAGCCCCCGTGGAGTGGAGAATGAAGTTTTTTAATTTAGCCTCATCTGACAATGGTATCTGCCAATACCCCTCTGTAAGGTCAAGGGTTGTGATATATCTTGCTTTCCCAAGCCTATCAATCAGTTCATCTACTCTGGGCATGGGGTACACGTCAAATTTTGACACCTTATTTAGCTTCCAAATATCAATACAGAACCTCCAAGTCCCATTGGGCTTCGGGATTAGTACAATAGGACTCGACTGCTTACTGGCAGATTCCTCAATGCCCCAAATTCGATCATACGTCTGACCTCAGAGGATGCCACTTTCCTGCATGCTTCTGGTATCCTGTATGACTTTAGATTCACCTTACTGTGGGGCTCAGTTCTCACGTGATGTTTTATCAGGTGGGTATGGCCTGCTATGTCAGAAAACCTCCTTCTATTTTTCTATATAAACTCCTTTACTTCTTGTTTCTGGGGCACTGACAGTGCCTCACTAATTTTTACCGGGGGAATTGGTTGCGATACTTCCTTAATCGTGATCTGTGCAGCCACCAAGGATTTCCTATCTTTCCACGGCTTGATCAGATTTACGTGGTAAATCTGGAAGGGTTTTCTCCTACCTGCTTGGTGCACCTTATAATTCACCTCATCCACCTTTTCCACAATCTCGTAGGGACTAGAGTTGAGCGAACACCTGGATGTTCAGGTTCGAGAAGTTCGGCCGAACTTCCCAAAAATGTTCGGGTTCGGGATCTGAACTCGACCCAAACTTCATCCCGAACCCGAACCCCATTGAAGTCAATGGGAACCCGAACTTTTGGGCACTAAAAAGGCTGTAAAATAGCCCAGGAAAAAGGTTGAGGGCTGCAAAAGGCCCCTGCAAACAAAATGAATTAAAATAGAATAAATAAAAATTAACCAATATCAATTGGAGAGAGGTCGCATAGCAGAGAATCAGGCTTCATGTTACCCACCATTGGAACAGGCCACTTTACGATATTTAGGCCCCAGGCACCCAGACGGAGGAGAGGTTCATTCAACTTTGGGTTGCCCCGCAATATAATGGTAAAATTAAAAAAAGAGGATTGAATAAAGAAGTGCCCTGTAGTCCAAGAATATATGGTTAATAAGAGGTAGTTATAAATGTCTAATCTGCAAAAGGGATGGACAGGTCCTGTGGGATCCATGCCTGGTTCATTTTTATGAACGTCAGCTTGTCCACGTTGGCTGTGGACAGGCGGCTGCGTTTGTCTGTAATGACGCCCCCTGCCATGCTGAATAAATATTCAGACAAAAAGCTGACCGCCGGGAAGGCCTGCACCTCCAAGGCATGAAAGGCTAGCTCTGGCCACGTGGACAATTTGGAGACCCAGAAGTTGAATGTTGCCGAACCATCAGTCAGAACCTGGAGGGGTGTGCACATGTACTGTTCCACCATGTTAGTGAAATGGTGCCTCCTGCTAACACGTTCCGTATCAGGTGGTGGTGCAGTTAGCTGTGGTTTGGTGACAAAACTTTTCCACATCTCTGCCATGCTAACCCTGCCCTTAGAGGAGCTGGCTGTGACATAGCTGCATTGGTGAACGCTCGCTCCTCCTCTGCCTTCGTCTTGGGCTTCCACTTGTTCCCCTGTGACATTTGGGAATGCTCTCAGGAGCGCGTCTACCAGCGTGCGCTTGTACTCGCGCATCTGCCTATCACGCTCCAGTGCAGGAAGTAAGGTGGGCACATTGTCTTTGTACCGGGGATCTAGCAGGGAGGCAACACAGTAGTCCGCACACGTTAAAATGTGGGCAAATCTGCTCTCGTTGCGCAGGCACTGCAGCATGTAGTCGCTCATGTGTGCCAGGACAAGCTGTTCTCTGTGGGATGCGTATCGTCATCATCCTCCTTATCCCCCCAGCCACGCACCAGTGGCTAGAGCTGCGTAGGGGTGCCATCCCGCTGAGAACATGCTTCATCCTCATCCTCCTCCACCTCCCCCTCATCCTCCAGTAGTGGGCCCTGGCTGGTCGACATTTGTACCTGGCCTCTGCTTTTGCAAAGACCTCCCTCTGAGCCACTTCTAAGAGAATGGCCTGAAAGTGTTAGAAATGACCCCTCTTTCTCCTCCTTCTCCTGGGCCACCTCCTCTTCCATCATCGCCCTAAGTGTTTTCTCAAGGAGACATAGAAGTGGTATTGTAACGCTGATAACGGCGTCATCGCCACTGGCCATGTTGGTGGAGTACTCGAAACAGAGCAACAGGGCACACAGGTCTCGCATGGATCACCAGTCATTGGTGGTGAAGTGCTGCTGTTCCGCAGTGCGACTGACCCATGCGTGCTGCAGCTAAAACTAAACTTTGGCCTGCTGCTGCTCGCACAGTCTCTCCAGCATGTGCAAGGTGCAGTTCCACCTGGTGGGCACGTCGCATATGAGGCAGTGAGCGGGAAGGCCGAAGTTACACTGTAGTGCAGACAAGCGAGCAGGGTGTGAACGCCGGAAGCGCGCACAGGCGGCCCGCACTTTATGCAGCAGCTCTGACATGTCGGGGTAGTTGTGAATGAACTTCTGCACCACCAAATTCAGCACATGCGCCAGGCAAGGGATGTGCATCAAATCGGCTAGTCCCAGAGCTGCGACGAGATTTTGCCCATTATTACACACCACCAGGCCGGGCTTGAGGCCCACCGGCAGCAACCACTCGTTGGTCTGTTGTTCAATACCCCGCCACAACTCCTGTGCTGTGTGGGGCCTGTCCCCCAAACATATGAGTTTCAGAACGCCCTGTTGACGTTTACCCCGGGCTAGAAGTAATATGAACTCGCACTCCGTGTATCCGTTACAGGTGCACGTCAAGGTTGTAGAAACTGTATAAGGTAGGTTCACGGCACACTGATTTGTATGCAAGTAATCACATTTTATTTGTATCTTTCAGTGTTCAATATAACATTGTTGTATACATCCAGGCTATATATTAAGTATAAGGCCACAATAATTATTTGTACGGTTCCCGGACATTTCGGTCTTATAAAGACCTTCCTCAGCAGTATCGGTGATGGCGCACTTTTGATGTGGCCCTGGCTGCATCCAGGGCCACATTACAAGTGCGCCATTACAGATCCCGCTGAGGAAGGTCTATTACACTTGCCTAGCCACAGCTGAAACACCAGATTTAGGTGATTGCTATTTTGGCAATTGAATTTAACCCCCTCAATAAAATATAGAAATTTCTATCCTGAGTTTCTAAGGGTGACAATAAGCACAGCCTAGCCCCTGATGTAGGATATAGCAAAAAAAAAAAAACTAATATTGATGGATTGATGGACTTTGTGGCAGCTTGTGCTGGTGCACCACAAGACACAAAATGGCCGCTGATCACCCCAGAAAAAAGTGACAGAAAAACGCTCTGTGCAGCCTAAAAACCAGTGAGCACGTTTATGCAAATTTGTATGCAAATTTATGCAAAATTGCAAAATAAATGGCATTTAAAAAGCAACAAAAATTAATAAACTTCAAAAAAGCTAAATTTAGCCAACTAAGAGAGGCCATAGGCCGAACTAACTGGGACAGAGGCCTCAAAAATAAAAATACAGCCACAAAATGGGATTGTAAGATCTGAATATCTGGACTTCTCCAAAGCATTAGACACTGTACCTCATAAAAGGTTAGTATATAAAATGAGGATGCTCGGACTGGGAGAAAATGTCTGTATGTGGGTAAGTAACTGGCTGAGTGACAAAAAACAGAGGGTGGTTATTAACGGTAGATACTCAGATTGGGTCACTGTCACTAGTGGGGTACCTCAGGGGTCAGTATTGGGCCCTATTCTCTTCAATATATTTATTAATGATCTTGTAGAAAGCTTGCACAGTAAAATATAAATTTTTGCAGATGACACTAAACTGTGTAAGTAATTAACACGGAAGAGGACAGTTTTCTGCTACAGAGTGATCTGGATAGATTGGAGGCTTGGGCACAGAAATGGCAGATGAGGTTTAACACTAAAAAATGTAAAGTTATGCAGATGAGAAGGAATAATGCAAGTCACCCGTACATATTAAATGTTAAAACACTCGGTAACACTGACATGGAAAAGGATCTAGGAATTTTAATAAACAGCAAATTAAGCTGCAAAAACCAGTGTCAGGCAGCTATTGCCAAGGCCAATAAGATAATGGGTTGCATCAAAAGGGGCATAGATGCCCGTGATGAGAACATAGTCCTACCACTTTACAAATCATTAGTCAGACCACACATGGAGTACTGTGTACAGTTCTGGGCTCCTGTGAACAAGGCAGACATAGCAGAGCTGGAGAGGGTTCAGAGGAGGGCAACTAAAGCAATAACTGGAATGGGGCAACTACAGTACCCTGAAAGGTTATCAAAATTAGGGTTATTCATTTTAGAAAAAAGACGACTAAGGGGAGATCTAATAACTATGTATAAATATATCAGGGGTCAGTACAGAGATCTCTCCCATCATCAATTTATCCCCAGGACTGTGACTGTGACGAGGGGACATTCTCTGTGTCTGGAGTAAAGAAGGTTTGTACACATAGAAAATGATTCTCTACGGTAAGAGCAGTGAGACTATGGAACTCTCTGCCCGAGGTGGTGGTGATGCTGAGTACAATAAAGGAATTCAAGAGGGGCCTGGATGTATTTCTGGAGTGTAATAATATTACAGGCTATAGCTACTAGAGATGGGTCGTTGATCCATGGAGTTATTCTGATTGCCTGATTGGAGTAGGAAAGGAATTTTTTTTCCCCTTAAGTGGGGAAAATTGGCTTCTGCCTCACAGGGGTTTTTTGCTTTCCTCTGGATCAACTTCTAGGAAACAGGACAAACTGGATGGACAAATGTCTTTTTTCAGTCTTGTATACTATGTTACTATGTTACCTATCTCGCACTCCAGTGGACCAAAAAGGGTCCTCGTGGAGTTGCGGGACAGGTTACGTGTGTCTGAAACACCAGCTCCGACCCCTTTACGAACCAACGTGGGGATGCATTCGCATGGGGAAGACCGCATGGGTTTCGGGGCCAGCTGGGTCAGGCTAGTGGCACTCTGCCACGGACGAGCTTATCTCCAGTGCCTATTGCGGATTGCATTCCAGTGTCCATGTCGACATGCTCCCGCACTCCCGCAGGGCCTGTCGTGCGGCCGTGTATACGTTTGAAAACGGATTTGCAAGGGGGTATGCGGTCGTGTGTAAGCACTTCTTATGCGATTCACCGACCAGCAAAGGGTATAGAACCTGGCCGCAAGTGCAAAGTACAGTCATGGCCGTAAATGTTGGCAGCCCTGAAATTTTTCAATAAAATGAAGTATTTCTCACAGAAAAGTATTGCAGTAACACATGCTTTGCTATACACATGTTTATTCCCTTTGTGTGTATTGGAACAAAACCAAAAAAAGGGAGAAAAAAAAGCAAATTGGACATAATGTCACACCAAATTCCAAAAATGGGCTGGACAAAATTATTGGCACCTTTAACTTAATATTTGTTTGCACACCCTTTGGAAAAAATAACTGAAATTAGTCGCTTCCTATAACCATTAATAAGCTTCTTACACCTCTCACCCGGAATTTTGGACCATTCCTCCTTTGCAAACTGCTCCAGGTATCTCTTATTGGAAGGGCGCCTTTTCCCAACAGCAATTTTAAGATCTCTCCACAGGTGTTCAATGGGATTTAGATCTGGACTCATTGCTGGGCACCAGAACTCTCCAGCGCTTTGTTGTCATTCATTTCTGGGTGCTTTTTGACGTATGTTTGGGGTCATTGTCCTGCTGGAAGACCCACGATCTCAGACGCAAACCCAGTTTTCTGACACTGGGCTCTACAGTGTGACCCAAGATCAGTTGGTAATCCTCAGATTTCACGATGCCTTGCACACATTTAAAGCACCCAGTGCCAGAGGCAGCAAAACAACCCCAAAGCATCATTGAACCTCCACCATATTTCACTGTAGGCACTGTGGTCTTTTCTTTGTAGGCCTCATTCCGTTTTTGGTAAACAGTAGAATGATGTGCTTTACTAAAAAGCTCTATCTTGGTCTCATCTGTCCACAAGACATTTTCCCAGAAGAATTTTGGCTTACTCAAGTACATTTTGGCAAAATGTAGTCTTGCTTTTTTATGTCTCTGTGTTAGTAGTGGGGTCCTCCTGGGTCTCCTGCCATAACGTTTCATTTCATTTAAATGTCAACAGATAGTTTGCGCTGACACTGATTCTCCCTGAGCCTGCAGGACAGCTTGAATATCTTTGGAACTTGTTTGGGGCTGCTTATCCACCATCCGGACTATCCTGCGTTGACACCTTTCATCAATTTTTCTCTTCCGTCCACGCCCAAGGAGATTAGCTACAGTGCCATGGGTTGCAAACTTCTTGATAATGTTGCGCACTGAGGACAAAGGCAAATCTAGATCTCTGGAGATGGACTTGTAAACTTGAGATTGTTGATATTTTTCAACAATATTGATTATCAAGTCCTCAGACAGTTCTTTTCTCCTCTTTCTGTTGCCCATGCTTAGTGTGACACACAATGCAAAGACTAAGTGAACTTCTCTCCTTTTTATCTGCTTTCAGGTGTGATTTTTATATTGCCCACACCTGTTACTTACCCCAGGTGAGTTTTAAGGAGCATCACGTGCTTGAAACAATCTTATTTATCCACAATTTTGAAAGGGTGCCAATAATTTTGTCCAGCCCATTTTTAGATTTTGGTGTGACATTATGTCCAATTTGCTTTTTTTTCTCTCTTTTTTAGTTTTGTTCCAATAAACACAAAGGGAATAAACATATGTATAGCAAAACGTGTTACTGCAATGTTTTCTGTGAGAAATACTTAATCTTCTTGAAAAATTTCAGGGGTACCAACATTTACGGCCATGACTGTAGATTAGGGGGGCCGGCATTGGTCTAATTAACTAATGACCGACCAAAGCCTTGTACACAGGTGTAGGCAGGATTATGACTACGGGGAGTGGACACCCTGGGATTTGTCAGCAGGCACATAAAAGGTGACCTCCCAGGTCGGTCAGTGCTCACTGTTATTCTTCCTATTCCAGGTGCAGGTCAGTACTGCTAGCTACTGTGACAAGACTGCTTGGCCTCCGTCCGTTCCAGTGGGACCCAAGACCCGGGATTTTCCATGAAGCATTTCTTCACCTGCCAACCAACTCAGGGACTAATGCACTGTTTGGGACTTCTCCTGACTTTCCCACGGTTTTGTTTTACTTCAGCAAAGTAACCTGGACTTTGTTTATTTTTTTGAATAAACATTTTTCAACTTCACTGGTCTGTGTTTTGGTGCCTTGCATTCAGGGATATTTTTAAATCACTAAAACATGAGGGTAGGAAGGAAGCACAGAAAAACTATAAGGAAAAAAATAAAATATGTAAAAAACAAATAAAAGCAGCCAAACTAGAGACCGAGAGATTAGTTGCCAAAGAGAGCAAAACTAATGCTAAAATGTTCTTCAATTATATAAATGGTAAAAAGTATAAATGTGAAGGTGTCGGCCCTCTACAGAGTAATGAGGGGGGAGTTGCAGAGAGCGATGAGGAGAAAGCAAAGCTATTACATATTTTTTTCTCCCCTGTATTAACTGAGGAAAATAAACTGCCAGATGAAATGCAGAATGTAAAAGTAAATTCCCCATTAAAAGTGCCTTGTCTGACCCAGTAAGAAGTACAGTGTCATCTTAAAAATATTAAAATAGACAAATCGCCAGGACCAGATGGCAAACACTGACGTATTCTAAGAGAAATAAGTAAAGTCATAGCCAGACCCTTATTTCTGAAAATTAAGGACTCTATACTGACAGGGAGTGTTACACAGGATTGGTGCATAGCAAACGTGGTGCCAATATTCAAAAAGGGTCCAAAAACAGACCCCGGAAACTATATGCCAGTGAGTTTAACATATGTTGTGTGTAAACTGTTTGAAGGTTTTCTAAGAGATGCTATCTTGGAGTAACTCAATAAAAATAAGCAAATAAAGTCATATCAGCATTGCTTCATAAGGGATCGGTCATGTCAAACTAATTTAATTTGTTTCTATGAGGAGGTAAGTTCTAGACTTGACATAAGCGAATAAATGGATATGGTATATCGGGACTTCTCCAAAGCATTTAATGCTGTACGAAAGGTTAGTATATAAAATGAGTTTGCTTGGACTGGGAGAAAATGTCTGTGTGTGGGCAAGTAACTGACTCAGTAATAGAAAGCAGAGGGTGGTTATTAATGGTACACATTCAGATTGGGTCACTGTCACTAGTGGAGTACATCAGGGATCAGTACTGGGCCCTATTCCCTTCAATATATTTATTAATGATCTTTTAGAAGGCTTGCACAGTAAAATATCAATGTTTGCAGATGACAATAAACTGTGTAAAGTAATTAACACGGAAGAGGACAGTATACTGCTACAGAGGGATCTGAATAGATTTGAGGCTTGGGCAAATCAGTGGCAGATGAGGTTTAACACTGTCAAATGTAAGGTTATGCATATGGGAAGGAATAATACAAGTCACTGGTACATACTAAATGGTAAAACACTGGGTAACACTGATTTGGAAAAGGACCTAGGAATTTTAGTGAACAGCAGACTAAGCTGTAGAAACCAATGTCCGGCAGCTGCTGCCAAGGCCAATAAGATAATGGGTTTCATCAAAAGTCGAATAGATGCCCGTGATGAGAACATAGTCCTACTAGTAATGAGTGAGCACCAAATTATTCGGGTGTTCGGCTCAAACACATTGCCATTTGCTATGTTCGTGAGCTTGGCCGAGCACCCAAGTATAATGGAAGTCAATGGGAGACAACCAGTCACACCCTGCTCTGAAGAAGGGAGGGTGCCTGGTCAATTGGAAAAGGTCTGAAAGTGACAGAAACACCACCAAAAAGAATTGGGAACAGCATGGAGACAATGTCTGGATGCATCTTGGACTCCGACGTTGCTGCTGCGAACCATGTTGTCCGAGCAGTACGCCACTTTTACAGACTGACAAAAATATGCCCAAAACCCGCCCCAAAAAAATCTATTTTAAAGGAAGAAATGATAGGAAACATTCTTTCCTGTATATTCAATTGTATATAAAGTGCAAGTGATGCAAGAAATTACAAACAAGAGGCGCTCTGAAACAGCCTGTATATCACATAAAGGAGGGCCCTGTTCACATTGTGGTACAATTGTTCAGGTAGTGGGACTCCTACACTTATAAAGATTATGCACTAAGTGAAAGGGCTGCCAAAAATTACAAGGAACTGGCACTACAATACACCCTTTATTACACACAAAGGAGGGCATCATACACACCCTTGAAAAATTATGATTGGTGGCCTGCTGGTGACCCTCATAAACATTTAGAGCAAGGACCTGCTGGTGACCTTCTAAAACATTACAGACGAGGGCCTGCTGCTGAGCTGACCCTCTAAAACTTTAGGGGCGAGGGGCTGCTGGTGAGCCAACTCTGTAAAACATTATGGTTGAGGGCCTGCTGGTGAGCTGACCCTGTAAAACATTATGTTTGAGGGCCTGCTGGTGAGCAGACCCTCTAAAACATTATGGTTGAGGGCCTTCTGGTGAACTTACCATAAAAACATTGTGGTTGAGGGCCTGCTGGTGAGCTGACCCTATAAAACATTTTGGTTTAAGGCCTGCCGTTGAGCTGTCTCTGTAAAACATTATGGTTGAGGGCCTGCTGGCGAGCTGACCCTCTAAAACATTATTGTTGATGGCCTGCTGGTGAGCTGACCCTCTAAGCATTATAGGTGAGGGACTGCCTGTGAGCTGACCCTCTAAAACATTATGGTTGAGGGCCTGCTGGTGATGTGACCCTCTAAAACATTATATGTGAGGGCCTGCTGGTGAGCTGACCCTCTAAAATATTATGGTTGAGGGCCTGCTGGTGAGCTGACCCTCTTTAAAAATTGCAGTGGAGAGAATATATACAATATGGATGAGGAGGAAAAAACAAGATTCAACCATATACACTTTTTTTGTGGTGGAAAATGTGCATGGGAATACACTACAGTAGGCTGAGCACATTATAACAAATACATTGAAATTGCCTTTATGTTTATCATCATTCATCTCAGCTCTCCTCTGGTGGAGTTGAGAAGTCAGGGGCAATACAGGCCTTGTTAATTTTTATCTGAGTCAACCTGTCAGCATTGCCAGTGGACAAGCGGATACACTTATCAGTTATAATGCCACCAGCAGCAGTAAATACACGCTCATCAAAATGCTGGCAGCAGGGCAGGCCAACACCTCCAAGGCGTAGAGTGCAAGTTCATGCCATGTGTCCAGCTTGGACACCCAGTAGTTGTAAGGCACTGAGGGATCATTTAGGACGCTGACACGATCTGCAATGTATTCCTTCACCATCTTTCAAAACTTTTCCCTCCTTGTGCCACTAGGCAGTGCTTCAGGGTGAAGTTGCTGGCGGGGTGTCATGAAAGTGTCCCATGCCTTGGATTGTGTTGCCCTGCCTTTGTTGGAACTGCTGTGTGTTTCCCTTGTCTCCCTTCCTCGGTTCCCTAAGTAAGTATGGACTCTGCCAGCCGCTTTGTCAGATGGAAAATTTTGGAGCAATCTCTTAACAAGTACCTTCTGATATTGCACCGTTTTACTCGCCCTCTCCACCTCAGGAATGAGAGATGAGAAGTCCTCTTTGTAGCGGGGGGCGAGAAGGGTGAACACCCAATAATTTGTGTTATCTAAAATGCATATAACGCGAGAGTCGCGGGGAAGGCAGCCTAACATGAAGTCAGCCATGTGTGCCAGAGTACCAACGGGCAAGACGTCGATGTAAACATCAGGATAACTCTCCATCCCCTCATCCTTCTCCTCCTCTTCTGCCCATCCATGCTGAAGTTCTATGAGTTCTACCCTCTGTAGCAGAGGCAACTGTCTCCAGCTTCTCCTCCTCCTCTTCCTGGCCCAATTTGCGCAGAGAAGACGAACTGCGGGTGGTCTGGCTATCAGCCTGTGTAATGTTCTCCCACATTTCCTCGTCTGCCACATTCAGAGCATCCTCCTTAATTGTGAGCAGCAATCATTTGAGTAGACACAGCAGTGGGATGGTTAGGTTGATAATAGCGTTATCGCCACTAACCATCTGTGTGTATTCATCAAAGTTTTTTAAAACCTCACAAAGGTCTGACATCAATGCCCGCTCCTCGCTTGTGAATAGTGGCAGTTGACTGGAAAGTCAACGACCATGTTGCAGCTGGTATTCGACAACTGCCCTCTGCTGCTCACAAAGCCTGGCTAACATGTAAAACGTAGAATTCCAGCATTTGCTCACATCGCACAACAGTCGGTGAGATGGAAACCGCAAGCACTGCTGCATCGTTAACAGACCGGCTGAAGCTGTGGATGACTTATGTAAATGGCACACGCATGGCACACCTTCACTAGTAGCTCTGCCAAATTGGGGTAGGTTTTGATAAACTGCTGAACCACAAAGTATAAGACATGGGCTAGAAATGGGATGTGCGTCAGGTTGCCGAGCACCAAAGTCCCTTATACCCTCCCATAGCTCTGTGGCGATGTGCAGTTTTTCCCCTAAGCAGATCAGCTTCAGCACAGCCTGTTGACGCTTACCCACAGCAGTGCTACACTGCTTCCAGATAGCGACTGATGGCTGACTGCTGCTAGAGGTGGAAGTGCGGGAGGAGTCGGCGGAGAAGGAGAAGTGGGGGTTGGAGCCAGTAAAATATCTGCTGACGCAGACCCTGATGGACGTAGGGCCCACAATCCTGGGCGTGAGTAGCACCTGTACCATCCCAGGTAGCGTCCCTGGCCACAAGCACTTGTCCATATGTCCGTGGTGAAGTGGACCTTCTCAGTAAGTGCATTGGTTAGGGCAGGGGAAATGCTGTGGGACACATGCTGGTGTAAGGCATGTACGGCACATCGTGAAAAATAGTGACGGTTTGGGACTGCGTACCTAGGGATGGCTGCCGACATCAGGCTGCGCAAGGCCTCAGTGTCCACATTCCTAAATGGCAACATTACAAGTGCCAGTAATTTTAAAAGTTGAGCATTTAGTGCTTTGGCCTGTGGGTGGGTGGGTTGGTTATTTGCGCTTGCGTTCAAATGCCTGTGTTATTGACATTTGGACGCCGCACTGGGACAGAGAAGTGGATGTTGTTGCTGACGGTTCATGCGAAGGTCCTTCGACAGGGGATTGGCCAGCAGTGCGTAACATGGGGAAAGAGGAGGCAGTGGTGGGACCCGTAGACCCAGAGTGTGGACCCAGGCATTCGGCCCACTTATTAGGATGCCTGGATACCATGTGGTGCATCATGCTGGTGGTGGTGAGGTTGCTAGTGTTCATGCTCTGGCTCATTTTGGTACAGTGCAGATTGCAAACTACCACTCTTTTGTCATCTGCGCTTTCCTCAAAAAAGCCCCATACTGAGGAACACCTACCCATTGGCAAGGTAGATTTACGCATGGGGGTGCTCGCTGTAACGGTTGCGGGCCTGTTTGGTGTGGGCCGACATCTCCCTTTTGCAACCCTATTGTCTCCTCCAGACTGTTGCGGTGCTGCGGATCCCTTCCCCTCTGTACTGCTGTCCTTACTCGGCTTTTCACCTTCCCATGTTGGGTCAGTGACCTCATCGTCCACCACCTCCTCTTCCACTTCCTCACGCTGCTCATTCTCCTGACTTGACCTAACCACAACCACACTGTGTCTCATCATCATCCACCTCTTGAAAGAATGATTGCCGGTCACCACCGTCATCTTCTTGAGACTGTGAAGGCTCAAGAGGTTGGGAATTAGGGCACAATGTCTCAGATACCTCTTCAAGCGTTCTTGGTGAGAAAGCCAAACCAAGTACTGGCGACGAAAAGATGTCATGTTAATATCCGAGTGTGGGATCACTTGTTTGGCCAGACATGACATGGTGGGAGGAAGGAGGATTAGAGCGAGGATTCGGTTGACGAGACTCTTGGCTACAGAGACTGGACTTAGTGGAAGAGAGGGGTGTGCTTAACCGACTAGAACCATTATCTAAAGCAATCTTAACTTAACAACCTGTTCGCACTGGTCCGACTTGAACAGTGTGTCCTGAGCCGTCCAGCTAATTTGGACATGAAGCTGAGTAAGGTGGATTTTTTTAGTTTTTTCTGGTGCACTGGCAGCAGGCACGGTTTAATTGCGCCCAGGGCCACGGCCTCTGCTTGCACCATCAGCAGCACGCCCAGGGCCACAGCCTCTGCTTGCACCCCCACTTCCCCGTCCCTTTGTGCTCGCCTTCTTCATATTAATCGTTTTATCTATAGATGTGGTGCAGATTGTTTTACTGTCCGCTAAAGACACAGTTTTCTGATGCAGGACAGTACTGGATACAGAAAACTACAGATTTTGAGCACTACACTAGCCCAGAGATAATGTAATTTTGACGATACACACTGTATTGACTTGCAGTAAGGTACTGGATACAGAAAAATACTGATTTTGGGCACGACTCTAGCCCAGAAATATTGTAATTTTTACGATACACACTGTATTGACTTGTAGTATAGTACTGGATAGAGAAAAATATATATTGTGGGCACTACACTAGCCCAGAGATAATGTAATTTTGACTATACACACTATATTGACTTGTAGTAAGGTACTGGATACAAAAAAATACAGATTTTGAGCAATATACTAGCCCAGAGATAATGTAATTTTGACGATACGCACTGTATACAGAAAAATACAGATATTGGGCACTACACTAGCCCAGAGATAATGTAATTGTTATGATACACACTGTATTGACTTGCAGTAAGGTACTCGATACAGAAAAATACAGATTTTGGGCACTACACTGGGCCAGAGATAATATAAGTTTGACGATACACACTGTATTTACTTGCAGTAATGTACTAGATACAGAAAAAATAAATATTTTGGGCACTACACTAGCCCAGAGATAATGTAATTTTTACAATACACACTGTATTGACTTGCAGGAAGTTAGTGGATACAGAAAAATACTGAATTTGAGCACTACAGTAGCCCAGAGATAATGTAATTTTGACGATACACACTGTGGGGCAGATTTATCATTACACTTCCATCTTACTCCAATTTCACATAAATCCAAAGTCACTTTTGGCTAGTCAGATTTATTAATGGTTCTTTAATACTGTGATAAATGTGGTTTGATGACAACAATTCATCCTTCAGTAAACTGTTTTACAAAAGTCGTACATATTTACAAAAAAGTCGCATGTTCTATTAAAAAGTCACATAAGATAAGCATGGTCCTCACTGGAGTGAAATTGGGACTTTTTTGCGACTTTTTTACGACTTTTTAAAAAAGTCCCAATGATAAATCTGGAGTGAAATTCATTAACATAGCTAACCACACCCATTTTTACAAAACTAGAGTGAGTGGTGTACACATGTAAAAAAGTCGCAAAAGTATGCGCAAATGAGTGTGAAAAGTTGCAAATGCCCTATTTTGGGACTTTTTGATGCCAGGATTCTGGAGTGAAGGTATGATAAATCATGGCCTGTATTCAGATGTAGTTCTATATTGGATACAAATTTGTCCCAAATAAAATGTATTCTCTGCTGCAACACTGTATATACGGTTGCAGCCTAAACACACTCAAAGATGTGCCCAAAACTAGTTAACTATGGCCAAAATATAAATCACTCTCTGCTGGAGTAATTAATGTAATGGTTGCGGTTTGTATGCACACACAGATGTGGTACAAGTTAGGTTAATTTCCCCAGAAAAAAATATTTCTCTGATGGTGCAGTGTATATTTCAGTACCAGGCACACTGTAGTGAATAGGCCCCTTTTTATCATGTCTGCCCAACACACTGATTTATAATGGTGCAGTGTATATCTCAGTACCAGGCACACTGTAGTGAATAAGCCCCTTTTTATAATGTCTGCCCAACTTACTGCTTTATGATGGCGTATTGTAGATGTTACTAATCTGAAATCTTTCTGTCTTTTAGAAGTTTGGGTAGTTAAAAAGTGATTTTCAAGCCCTGCACCATCTGTCCCTTCCTGGTGACACCTGTCCCTAATAATGCTGAAACAAACCCCTTCTTAAGACAAAAAAATAGGCGCTGCACTGCTGTCAAACACACACTGTAGTCCTTAAGGACTGTTAGGTCTTTCAATAAGATTTTTTGGGTAAAATCAGTAAGTTTAGAGCAAAACACTCTCTGTCCCTGCCTACTGTCTGCTCTCTCTGACGCTGAATGAGCCGAGCTCCGGACTTCAGCTCCTATATGAAATGGTATCACGTGTTTCGGCCAGCCAATCAGTGTAAGGTTTACAGCTAACATGGCTATGGCCTTACACTGAGGGGAATTACTTACCTGGACCTTGATTGGCTGCTTAGAAGGTGCCAAATGTGCGGGAAGGAGACTCGAGCAATGCGATGAATACACGAGGTGCTCGGCCGAGTAAAGCCGAGCACCGAGCATATTGATGCTCGAGCCGAACCAATACCCAGCTGAGCATGCTTGCTCATCACTAGTGTAGACTCAATTCATTTATTTTGTAATCATAGCTATGATTCCCAGATTGTACATTACCAGGGCATATTTGCTTTTATTTTGTAGGCACTAATCAAAAACAAGCTGTAGCTTGTAGCTGACTGACCTCCGTGGAGCATGTACATGTTTCATGACAGTGAATCAGTGTTTCCTTCATTGTGGTGATCAGCAGAACATTCCTTTTGTTTCTTGATTGGAATGATATGTATTGGCAAATAGTTAAACAGTTCCACTGTACTCTAATCAGTTATAGAGGCTCTTAAATGAAATAGATTAAAATGCTTGCCAAAAAAATCACAGTAATCTGTAAGGCTGAAATATTCAACCCGATATGTTTCTTACAAAGAAGATTTTATTTTAGTCCTTCACCTAAAATCACATTGATTTGGTGCTTAAAAAAGAAAATACAATTTGCTTTTGAACAACTGAATAGATTCTTATGTCCTTAATTGTTGTACTACTAGACAATATGTAAATGCAAATTCAAGGATAGCTGCTGGTGCATGAATAGGCATTAAATAGTGCTTGCATATTTTTCCAGAGATTTTTCGTCATACAGAGAAATCAGTGTCGGACTGGAGTTCCCGGGGTCCATCAGAAGAAATTATTCTTGAGGCCAAACCCCTTTATTATCCATAAAGTTTAATAGGTTTTGAATCAAAGATATACATTCTAGTGGCAAGTGGTAATCCCCAAAGGTGATCAATAGTTTTATTTTTAATTCTCCTAGATCTATGAGGCCCATTATCATAGTCTGGGCCCACCAAAGCATTCTCTGGCACTCTGGAGTGCCAGTCCATCTCTGGCAGAGATCATTCTACAGTATATAAAGAAAAATAAACACAAATACAGTATGTGTAGAAATAAAATCTGTAAACAGAATGAAGAGATCACATAAGAGCAGTAAAAAATAGAAATAAAATATACTGTATAATAACTTACACCCTCATAGGAAACGGTTTCAGTCTTATTCTAGCTTTTTAATAACTCGTATGACCAGTATTCAATATTTTAATGGCTTGGAGCAACTGTTCCAGCTCTGTTATGTATATCTCAATTAGTGGTTCATATAACAATAACCAATCTTCTTGTGTATATATAGGCTTCTTTTTGTGCATCTCATGATCTTATTTGCTTTGGTCATAGTTACCTGGCACTGATTGGTGACATTTATATTGCATTTAATATATACTACTCATAAAAAGTTAGGGATATTTGGCTTGTGTGCAAAATTTTAGGATGAACCTGACTAACCTTTACAGGTGAACTAAATGTGACCTTCTCGAAACCGTTGAATGCACATGTCCAACTGTTCAGTATTTCAGTACTTTTTGCACAATTTGCTGTTCTTTAACAAGGAGCTTAACGGCAAATTTCACAACAGGTGTTTCATCCATGAATTGCCCAATAAATTTCCTGGTTGAATTAGAATTGATATTTAAACAGTCCTTCTCATCATGCTGTTCACATTTTGGCATCATGAGACCAATACAACACCTAACAATTGATCAACAGTAACTCACCATTGCAAGGCTTCAAGCAGGATGTTCTGAGACCGAAGTGGCCACTGAGCTTAGAGTGTCACAGCGTGTCATCAGCAGGTTGCAAGAAAGATACAGAGCAACTGGAAGAGTCACAGAAAGACATAGAAGTGGACGTCCTTTTGCCACATCCCACACTGATGATCGCTTCATTGCGAACAATGCCCTGTAAAACCAGATGATGAATGCCACACAACTCTAGGCACATTTAAGGGAGGTGAGAGGCACTCAAGTGTCACGCCAGACCATTTGAAGACATTTACATCAGTGTGGTCTGCATGCTAAACAACCTGCAAGGGTACCTTACCACAGACTTCATTGTCTTGCATGGGCCAGGGAGCATCTGCGCAGGACGAGGGACCAGTGGGTCAATTCAAGCTTAGCAGAAATGATGGCCACCAATGATGTTGGAGACGTGAAGGAGAGCGCTATGCATCAGCCACTGTTTACCTTTGGGGGTGGTGGTATTACAGTGTGGGCAGCTGTGTCTAGTCAAAACAGAACTGCCCTACACTTTGCGAATGGTACAGTGACAAGCCCATACTACTTGAATAGCATCATTAATCCAGTCTTGTGCCTATGCATGAACAACACAGGCTTAATTTTTATCTTCATGGACAACAATGCGCCAGCTCATCAAGGTCACCTCATTAGGGAACAGCTGGGGGAGACTCAAATGGAGTGGTCTGCACTTTCTTCAGGCCTGAATCCCATTGAAAGCCTATGGGATCAGCTGATTTGCTGGGTAGAGGCTTGCAACTCTATCTCCTAGAACCATAATGATCTGAGGGCCACCCTTCAAGAAGAGTGGGATGCTATGCCTCAGCAGATAATAAGTCAACTTGTGAACAGCATGAAATATCATTGTGAAGCTGTAATTGATGCTAAGGGCCACATGCTGTTGTTGGCTTTTGTTTCAATAAATAGTTTGAGAGGAAATCACCATTGCATGCTCCTATTTAAATGCCCTACTTACACGACATATTATCACAGTAGTGTGAACTTTTTACGTTTTCCATAAATTTCACCCGAAATCCAAATATCCCTAACTTTTTGTGAGTAGTGTATATTCAATGGACTTGGTCAGCAGGCAAAATCACTGTTTGTGAGTGTCATCTGTAATATTTTTCTGACGAAGGGAGCGTTCCGCCCTTGAAATGCCTTGACCTGTATTAATAAAGAAATATTGTTCACCTATACTAACCTGGTGCCACGTTCCTGCTGACAGCGCCTACATAGAAGTTCAGATTTTTCTTCTGCTTCACTACGATTCTCCTAATCCCAACGACCACTCATGTGGCATGGCCAATAACCTAGGCAGTACAGCAGGCATCCCACATGCTGGACGGGAAAATGCCAGCAAAGTGAAGAAAAGCGGTTGTGACTTCTCACAACGATAGAGGGTAAGTGCAACTGACTATTTATTGCCACCTTACATTAAACTGCAACTCATATGGGGCGCTGCCTCCTGTTTTCTCTCTTTCCTGTATGATAAATCAAGTCCATAGCATATATACATCCTTTGTATCAATGTGACAAAGGAATAAATTGCACCATAAATGAATGTGGCCTCTGACGAAATGTCAATGATACTTAAAGTTGAAAAGGTTAAGAAGGTTCAAGTCTCTGTATATGAATATTAAAGGTTTTGTTCCATCTGCCTTTAATGACCTAGATGGAAATTTTGTCTTGTAAGAGCGGAATGGACTCGCGGGACAGATATGTAATATTTCCACTATACAAAGCATTGATACAACCTCACCTGGAATACTCTTTCAATTCTGGCCACTGGTCCATAAAAAGGATGCCCTGAAGTTAGAAAATGTGATAAGGAGAGAATCAGACTCATTAAGAGCCTGGAAGGTCTAAATTTTAAGCAAAGATTAAACTGAATTTGTTTAGCCTTGAAAAAAGATGTCTAAAGGGGGACATAATTAACCTGTACAAATATATAAATAGACCATACAAAAATTATTGAGGTAAGCTATTCTGTGTTAAAGCCCCTTAAAAAAACAAGGGGCCACTCATTATGCCTGGAGAAAAAAAGATTCAGTCATAAGAGGCGACTATCATTCTTTACAGTGAGGACAGTAATTCTCTGAAATAGCCTGCCACATGAGCTGGCCACAGAAAATACAGTAGGTGGTTTCAAAAAAGGTTGCCTTTTTAATTCAAAATAGCATTGAGGCTTATGACAATGTATAGAAATCTTGTTCTATACATCCTTTCCATTTGACCCAACCCCTTTTTTAAAAGGAAGATGGATATTGATCCATCCTCATTTGTTCCATGGATCATTGGTTCTGTGGATCAATATAGCAAGATTACAGGTTGGACTTGAAGAACATTTGTCTTTTTCCAACTTTAACAACTATGTAACTATGTATGTAACCCAGGGTATGCGCTGGCCCAGGGTAGCCAGAGTTATGGAAATGGCCAAGTGGCCGACACTCCATTGTTTCCATAACTAAGTGAATTAGAGCTATGCCAACGGAATAGCACAGTAAGCTCTACTGTAACTACATAGCTCACGTTCACTACTATGGGGGTTACAGAAACAGCTAAGCACCATTTGTTTCTGTAAATCTGGCCAGGCAAAACATCTCTTATTGTGGCTTATTCCCATTTCAACCATGAAAAATTGGGATGGGACAACCTCTTTAATTTACATAGTTATATAATAAGTATGGTTGAAAAAGTCATAAGTCAGAGGAACTGTCCGAATTCATAGATTATTGCTTGCAAGTGTTAATATTACATACCCAGTATTTTTACTACAACATCTTTTTACTGTAGGATATTAGTTGAATGACTAGTAATGTAGGGATTCATAAACTTCCATCTCTGTTATGCATATATCTGTTGTATCTGTTGGTGGTTTACTACATTTGTGGTCATGGCTACGGCCAAGAGATATCCAAAGAACCCTAGGGAGAGAAACAACGGGAACAACCTAACCCAGCTAGGCGTGTCTTAGCTAACCTGACTAAATGGCTTGATGTGTGCCCTAAACCATGATCGTGGGTAGGCCTATAAGTGGGCATACCCTGTAGAAATGAGAAGATGAAGAAGGTAGGGTGGGGCACCAGAGAACACACGCCCGTGAGTGAGGCTGTGGCTCGTATATGAAGAGCCTCCGCCCCTCCCACAAATGCAGGCTGACTAATCAGCCTTACTAACTTGTGGTCATGGCTACGGCCAAGAGATATACGAAGAACCCTAGGGAGAGAAACAACGGGAACAACCTAACCCAGCTAGGCGTGTCTTAGCTAACCTGACTAAATGGCTTGATTGTGCTCTAAGCCATGATCGTGGGTAGGCCTATAAGTGGGCAAAACCAAGCCAAATAGCGTAGAAAAGGAACTCGAATGGTATGTGCAATCCCCAACCTAAATGCAAGGTTTGAGGGATCTTGAGCGAAAATTTGGGGTGTATGAGGCAAGACCAGAAGGAGACCTACAAGCCATCTTGTGGATGACAAGGCCGGAGACATGATGCTCAATATTGCGGATACTGCCCCAAAGCAGAACGAAGGACTGGGAATACGTTGTGAAATGGATCATGAAAAACGACCTGAATCTTGTAAAGTTTTGGTTCTAGTGCGAGTACTGGCAATGTGCTAGCCTCAGAAGATAGTGGAACCGAAACCTGACTGCCTAGACTATGCAGGAATGAGGGCCAGAAAGAACCATGTAGATAGGAAGAGAATCCTTGAATAGTTCCCCAGACAACAGCTATCTTCTAGCCGTGGTCCTCGCATTGTTCTTCTGTGTACCCCTGAGAATTGTTTTAACGCCTGAGACGTGAAGACCGACCTACTATCTGAAGCTACCTTAAGGGAATGCTGGACCTTGTCCAAACCCGAATTCAAAGTGGTTGTAGGGAGTCTGAGATTAGTTGCGGCAAGAAGCTACGAAGCCATATAGATTCTGTCTATGCCCTCCCATGACTGAGGGAAGAAATTGCAATGAAGCTACCAGCGAAAATGAATTCCTGGTCGTAGTAAAAAGGCAAAGACTTTGCATGTGGACCTGGTTGACCAGATATGATCTACTACGATCAGAGACTGAAATGCTAGAGGGAATTACCCTACTTGTTCCTCCTCTGGCAGGACCTGAACGAAAGCATGAACAATTAAAGCAAGACAAAATATCTGCGTAAGACATGACAATGATGCTGTAGGGCGAACCGGACCAGTTTGCGGACAAAAACATAAAGTGAGCGATCAAATTGGATTATTAGGAGATTAGGGAAGCAGGTATGTATGTGATACATACGGGCCACATCCGCCTAGATGCACAGATGGACAAATAATCAAGCAATCAACCCAGCAGGACTGAAAACAGTTATCAGGCCCCCAAAGCCATGGGGCCGAAGCTGTCATCGAGCCCCCGGAGGCCATGGGGCCAAAGCTGTCATCGGGCCCCCGGAGCCATGGGGCCAAAGCTGTCATCGGGCCACCGAAGCCATGGGGCCAAAGCTGTCATCGGGCCCCCTAAGCCATGGGGCCAAAGCTTTCAGCGGGCCCCCAAAGTAATGGGGCCAAAGCTGTCATCAGGCCCCTGAAGCAATGGGGCCAAAGCTGTCATCGGGCCCCCGAAGCCATGGGGCCAAAGCTGTCATCGGGCCCCCGAAGCCATGGGGCTAAAGCTTTCATCGGGCCCCCGAAGCCATGGGGCCAAAGGTGTCATCGGGCCCCCGAAGCCATGGGGCCAAAGCTGTGATCGGGCCCTTGAAGCGATGGGGCCGAAGCTGTCATCGGGCCCCCGAAGCCATGGGGCGGAAGCTTTCATCGGGCCCCCGAAGCTATGTTTTTTTTTTTTTTTACATGAAATTATAATACATTATTAAAAGTGACCTGAATAAGGTGTAGGTGAAATTAAACCATGAGACCTGGTGAAATTAAACCAATGAGACCTGACCGACGTGGAAAGTGACCCCCAACATGATTTCAACTGCGTGACCTGAAAAGATGAAGGGAAACTTGACAGAAAATGGAGATAATAACGGACATTAACTAAAAAGAAACCTAAATAACTTAAGCTGGCAAGCAGGTAAAGATGTAAGTCATTCAAAACCAAAAGCATAGCTGCACAGGTGGACAGACAACCATTGGTCGGACCCCTGAAGCCATGGGGCCGAAGCAACCGCCAGGTTAAGAATTAAGAACGTTAAGAATTAAGGACGGTTAGGGAAAATATTGGGGCTTAACCGGACTGGTTTAGTAATCAACCGGGACTCAATAACCTGAAAAGACAAAGACATGGCGTAAGCTTTTTAATGAAATGAGGCTGAAATGAGCCGCAAATACTAATCTGTAAAATATAAATGAACAAAAGAAAACATCTGAAAGGTGTGCCATTGAAAATAGTATCAGATGGCCGTATGAACTACCAATTTTGATGTCAATTGTGAAATCCTCTAAGCCAAAAGCCACTCCGTCTCTTATGGCAGGAGCCATGTGTGCGAATCTCTTATGGCAGGAGCCATGTGTGCAATCTCTTATGGCAGGAGCCATGTGTGCGAATCTCTTATGGCAGGAGAAAGTATCAGATGACCGTGCGAACTGCGAATGACGATGCCAGTCGGGAGGTCCTATTAGCGAAGAGCCACTCGTGCGAGCCTCTTATGGCGGAAAAAGTATCAGATGGCCGTGCGAACTACAAGTGTTGGTGCCAATCGTGAGGTCCTATAAGGGAAGAGACACCCATGCGAGCCTCTTATGATTTTTTTCTTTTTTTTAAATAAGCCACTTATGCAGCACCAGAATGCCTTGGGGACTCGCAAAACCATGACCCCCTCCAAAAGCAAACCTGGGACACTAACCAGCCAACAACCATGTCGTACCTCTAACAAACAAAACATGAAAAACGGTCATGGGGCCCTGGAGCCATGAGGCCAGATCAGTCATAGGGCCCCTGAAGCCAAAGGCCGGATCAGTCATAGGGCCCCCGAAGCCGAGACACTGATCTGGATGACGTTTCAGTGACGATAAGTAATTAAAATGTAAGCCGGACCTGATGGGATATGCAGCAGCTTGAATGATTGGATTGGCTAGAAGGTGGCCTAAGAAACATAACTTCCAACAGGTGTTGACAATATAGACATTAGTAATCCGAAGCACGGGCATACATAAAACTCTAACCACTGTGAACCATAAAACGTAAACATGAAATTGAAACAGAGATGGGAGAAAAACAAGAGCCTGAGGCATTGCAAGTTCGCTAAGAGAAGACTCTTATTGTGACAAACAAATGAACAGCTTGTGAAAACATAGCAGGAAACTTACTCCTATTGGCCCACTGACCTCCGCTGAGGAGCTGTTTGGTGAACTGGAACAGGAGACCAATCTGAGTGAATACGAACCATAAGTAAAAGGAGACCAGTCTGAGTGAATATGAACCAGGACTAAAGAAAACCAAAAACATTTTTTTTTTAAACTGAAGTGAACAGATAAGTAGGCCTATGGAATGTAACAGACCACCGAGGAAAGGAACGTAAGCCTGAAAAGAACGCAGTTATGTTTGTCAGGAGAGAGGTACCAGAGCGGTGGGTGCAGACTGCCCCATTGAGATTATTGAGTAAAACCATGACATAGCAATGAACAGGAGAATGCAGCTTTGAGTGGGAGCAGAGTACAACACATGATGTAACGACAAATGGGTGAATGCAGCTTTGGATGCGAGTGGTACCTAAAAAACATGGTATGGGCGCAGCTCTGAGTATGGGTAGAGCATAAAAAGCATGGTATAAAGCAGACGTATAAATGCAATCTGAAAGTGAGCAGAGTATTGACGTGATGAAAAAGTGGACATGTGAACGCAGCTCTAGTAGTGAATGGAGTATAGGACAAGATGTAAAAGCTGACATGCGGACACAGCTTTGGATGTAAACAGAATATTAACTTGATGTGACAGCAGACATGAAAAGCAGCTTTGG
Source organism: Bufotes viridis (assembly GCA_033119425.1). NCBI lineage: Eukaryota > Metazoa > Chordata > Amphibia > Anura > Bufonidae > Bufotes > Bufotes viridis. Next base: position 460,762,833 of record CM065589.1, read on the forward strand.
TGAGTGGGGTATACAACCTGGTGTAGCAGTATAAGTGTGAACACAACTCTGGGTATAAGCAGAGCATGAAAATTGGTATAACTGCAGCTCTGGTTGAGAACGGAGCATAACATAGATGTAACAGCGACGTGAATGCAGTTCTTGAAATGGGCCTGGAAAGAACCTGTAGTAGCATAGGATGTGTGAATGCAGCTCTGGGTGCAAGTAGAGCAAACATGATATACCGATAGATGTATGAATGCAACTCTGGTCGTGGATGGAGTGCAAAAAAAAATAATAATAATTATTTGACAGCGTAGGTGTGAATGCACCTCTGGGTGTGGCCAGAATGAAATTGGTAGAATAGCAGCTCTAAATGTGAGTGGAGCATAAACATGATGTAGCAGTGAATGTGAACGCAGCTCTGCAACAAGCCTAGTATGAACATGTTGTGATAGCGGACGTGTAAACACAGCTCTCACTGTGAGCAGGGCAAGCATGGTATACCAGTCGACGCGTGAACGCAGCTCTGGTTGTGAGTGGAGCAAGGTGTGAACACCAGTGTGATGCATCCAGAGAATAAAAATTGAGTAACAGTAGCAGCTATGGCTGAAAGCCAACATGTAATAACAGATGTGTAATACGGATCCAGATGTCGGCTGGGTACGGAATGTGTTTTAAAAGCCAACAGGTGAACCGCAGCTTGAATGTGATTAACGGGTGAAGAATGATGAAAATAGCAGACATGTGGACACAGCTCAGGTGAGCAGGGAGTAAAACATGGCGTAACAGCCAAATGTAAAGGCTGGTCTGGGAATGAGCAGTAGGAAAGGCTGTGACAGTAAAAGACGTGCGGATGCATCTGAGGGTGTGAGGCGTATGAAAGTGTACATGCCGCTCAGGATAACAGCAGAGCATAAAAATGCGGCAGGGTTTTAAGTACATGAGCAGTGAAATATGTGAAGTCTAAAGATGTTGGTAGCGGGGGGAAGGGGGAGACACATGGCAAGGAACAGCTACAGCAAGAGGCCTAAACAATTACAGCTGCGTCCGATCTCCAAACATGACGCCACGTGCAGCCCAGGTAACACTTCCTTTACGCAGACCGGCTGAAGTAACTTTTCATACGAGACGAAGAAAGACTTGTAAGATTTATAGGAACTAACTCCTATTACCAAACAAAGTTGAAAAGAAATAGAAATATTTAGCCCCAACGAACAAACCTGAGGTAGCAGATACTGAGGCGAAGCCACCCGTTCGATAGCAAAGTCGGTTCCGACCGGCCAGGAAAGACGGCCCTGCCCAACTTACTTACGTATTATGGCGCGTGCATGCTACGGTAGCAGAGAGGAAATAACAAGCTCCATTCTGGCTCCATGCTGCAAAGAAAGGATCCTACCACCAGAGAAGCTAGTTTGCTAATGACACCCAGTGGCAGCTGTGCACCTGAGAACACACGCCTGTGAGTGAGGCTGTGGCTCGCATATGAAGAGCCTCTGCCCCTCCCACAAATGCTGGCTGACTAATCAGCCTTACCAACTTGTTTGCCCCTCTTTGTAGTTGAAGGAAGGCAGTTAAAGGAAGGCAAAAAAATGAACTGGGTTTTTATTTACTCATAAAAGAAGTAATAGCATCAAAGAGTCTCATGGATCCATGTGGTACATAAAACAGATAAATGCCTGCAGACCTGTCATAGAAATCCAAGGGGACAGCTGGTAAACTTGTCAAAGCCTTAGGAATTCTTAATGAAGCTTGTTTTCCTCTCTGTTCTCGACACATACTTCTTGTTCACCATCCTGAGTTCTAGTCTGGGTTCTTGCCAGTGTTCCATTAGCAAAATTAAATGTCTGAGGTTCAAAAGTGTGGCAAGTTAAGAAATAGTAAAACAGCAATGACATCTATAGGACACATATTCATTACATTCATTGTCCTGGCCATAAAGAATTAGTTTGTGAAAGGAAAGAGAAATCAATGTAATCAATCGATCATTAAAGAAGCTAATAAAGTATAGAGGCTCGTATAAATAATAAGTAAAAGTTGTATGAAGGGCAAAGCACTCTTCCTCCAAATCTCTCAATCTGCGTTCTGTATTTTTCTCTCTGTATTTCACTCTCTCTCTCTTTTTTGAAGCAAACTAGATAACGGTTCAAAACCTCAGTTTCCTACAAGGTCCTTGAGGATGGAACTTTCAGCAGTAACTCCCTTGCAGTGGGTCAGGAAATTATTCAGTTTCACAGTTTCATAGTTGAGCAGATCATTAAATAAAATAAATCACTTCACTGCCCTAGACCATAATAAATCCCTCTGCTACCTTAGCCAATAATTTAACTAGCTATTTAACCATTAACCTCATTCAATTCCCTAGACAAACAAGGAGTGATCCATTAACCCTCCCATTTCAAATATTCAGGGAAATCTCAATAAATTACCTTTTAACTGGTCTAGACTATTGGTGGATTTAGATAAATGGGCAGACTATCTGGAACGAGCATTCACAGGAAAGTTTATTCCAGATAATCTGGCTGTCTAAAGGTGCAGCCAATCACCCAATGAATTAACAAAATGCTCAATCATCGGGTGAAACTGTTGTTCATACGGCCACCTAAATTGTCATTTCTGATGCCCAGAAACATTTCAGTTGCATGAGGACAAGCAATCATGATAGTGATCCCTAGTAGAGTTGAGCGAACACCTGGAAGATCATGTTCGACGGGTTCGGCCGAACTTCACAAAAAAGTTCGGGTTCTGAACTTAATTCGAACTTGACCCCGAACCCCATTGAAGTCAATGGGGACCCGAACTTTTGGGCACTAAAATGGCCCTAAAAATGTAACGGTAAGGGCTAGAGGGCTTAAGAGCATGGCAAGTGCTCTGCAAACAAATGTGGATAGGGAAATAACTTAAAATAAAATAAATAAAAATAAAAAATTATTAACCTGCAACTCGGCGGAGGAGGTAGATGTGAAGTCGGAGGTTGAGGAGGTGGTGAATGGGGTGTTGTAGGTGGAAGCGGCGATGGAGGAGGAGGAGGAGGAGGTAGCCAGCTAACAATGTTTTTTTTGTTTTTTTTTTAAACTGGGGTAGCCCCCAAAATAATGGAACAAATAAAAAAAAAAAAAAGAAATCAAAGAAAGTGCACTTGAGTACAAGAATGTAAGGTTGAGGCGGGTATAAATGTCTATTCTGCACAAGGTACAGACAAATCTTGTGGGATCCAAGCCTGGTTCATTTTAATGAACAGGAGCTTGTCCACGTTGGCTGTGGACAGGCGGCTGCGTTTGTCTGTAATTACGCCCCGTGCTGTGCTAAACATGTTGAGACAATACACTGGCTGCAGGGCAGGCCAGAACCTCCAAGGAATAAAGGGCAAGATGAGGCCATGTGAACAATTTGGAGACCCAGAAGTTGAATGGGGCCGAACCATCAGTAAGTACGTGTAGGCTTGTGCACATGTACTGTTCCACCATGTTGTTCAAATGCTGCCTCCTGCTAAGACGTTCCATATCCGCTGGTTGTGCCGGTTGCTGTGGTGTCCCCCGGTGTCAGTTGGAAATGCCCTCAGGAGCGTGTCTACCAGCGTGCACTTGTAGTCGCGCATCTTTCTATCATGCTCCAGTGAGGGAATTAAGGACTGCACATTGTCTTTTTAACAGGGATCAAGCAGGGTGGCAACCCCGTAGTCAGCACAAGTAAAAATGTGGGCAACTCTGCGGTCGTTGCGCAGGCACTGCAGCATGTAGTTGCTCATGTGTGCCAGGCTGCCCAGTGGTAAAGATAAGCTGTCCTCTGTAGGTGGTGTAACGTCTGTGTCATCCGTATCCCCCCAGCCATGCTCCAGTGATGGCCATGACCTGCGTTGGGTGCCACCCTGCTGTGAACCTGGTTCCTCCTTCTCTTCCTCATCCTCCTCCTCCTCGTCCTCCAGAACTGTACCCTAGTTTGCCACATTGGTACCTGGCCTCTGCTGGTGCAGAGACCCACCCTCTGAGCGACTTCTGAATGACTGGCCTTAAACCCGGTGAAATGCTCCTTCTTCCTCCTCCTCTTCCTCCTGTGTCACATCCTCTTCCATCATCGCGCTAAGTGTTTTTATAAGTAGACATAGAAGTGGAATTGTAACGCTAAGAACGGCATCATCGGCACTGGCCATGTTGGTCGAGTACTTGAAACACCACAAGGCACACAGGTCTCGCATGGAGGCCCACTCATTGGTGGTGAAGTGGTGCTGTTCAGCAGAGCGACTGACCCATGCGTGCTGCAGCTGAAACTCCACTATTGCCTGCTGCTGCTCGCACAGTCTCTCCACCATATGCAAGGTGGAGTTCCACCTGGTGGGCGGGAAGGCCGAAGTTATACTGCAGCACAGACAGGCGAGCAGCAGCAGGGGGAGAAGGCCGAATGTGCGCACAGACAGACCAAACTTTCTGCAGCAGCTCTGACATGTCTGGGTAGTTTTTAAAGAATTTCTGCACAACCAAATTCAGCACATGTGCCAGGCAATGGATGTTCGTCAAACCGGTTAGTCCCAGAGCTGCTATGAGATTTCGCCCATTATCGCACACCACCAGGCCGGGCTTGAGGCTCACTGACAGCAACCAACATCGGTCTGTTCTTCTATGCCCCTCCACAGCTCCTTTGCAGTGTTGGGTTTTCCCCAAAACACATGAGTTTTAAAACCGCCTGCTGACGTTAACCACTGGTTATGTGTACCTTGCCACAGATGGCGTTGCGCAGTGCACACTTGATTTTATCCTCCACTTGGTTGTGCAGGGAAGGGACGGCTCACCTGTAAAAGTAGTGGCGGCTGGGAACGATGTACTGTGCTACAGCCACCACCATCAGCTGTTTAAAACAGTCCGTTTCAACCAGAAGGAATGACAGCATTTCAAAGGCAATTCATTTTGAAATGCTGGCATTCAGGACCAGGAATCGAGGGTGGGTAGCTGGGTATTTTCTTTTTCTCTCCAGTGTTTGGGAGATGGACAGCTGAACGCTTGCGTGTGACATGGTGGAGATGCTTGGTGATGATGACGGAGGTGTTGGTGTTAGTGTAAAATCCTCTGTTTGCTGGGTGGCAAGTGTCGGTGTGACTCCATAGGTGGAGGAGGAGGCCGAGCCAGCAGCAGAAGAGGAAGCAGGAGGAGCCTGAGACCTTTCGTGGTTTTTAAGGTGTTTACTCCACTGCAGTTCGTGCTTTGCATGTATATGCCTTGTCATGCAGGTTGTGCTCAGGTTTAGAACGTTTATGCCTCGCTTTAGGCTCTAATGGCAAAACGTGCAAACCACTAGTGTCTTGTCGTCAGAATGTTGTCACACCACAAACTCCTTGGAGATGGCTTTGGTGTTCTATGTCCGTGGGTGCGGTGGGCAGTAGCAGGCATATTGTCTGGGGACGGCCACTCCGCTTTTGCAACCTGCTCCCTCTTTTGCTGTGCTGTTGCCTCTGTGCGACCACTGCCTCTTCCTCAGAACTACACACGTCACTAGCATGAACTTGAGTCCAGTCGGGGTCTAGGACCTCATCGTTCTCCACATCATTTTCCACCCATTCTTGACCCCTGCCCTCCTCGTCGGTCTGCACATTGCAGAAAGCCGCAGCAGTTGGCACCTGTGTTTTGTCATCATCAGAGACATGCTGCGGTTGTATTCCCATGTCCTCATCCTGCAACATAAGTGGTTGGGCATCAGTGCATTCAATGTCTTCCACTTCGGGGGAACTATGTGGATGGCCCGGGGAAACCCTGCCAGCAGAGTCATCAAAAAGCATAAGAGTATGATTTGGAGCTCAGGTTGCTTGGTTGCTTTGCAAGGGAGGAGGTGAAATACTGATGGGCATGGGCTGCAGGTGCCAACTCTGAGCTTTCTGCAGAGGACTGGGTGGGAGATACTGTGAAGGAACTGGCGCCACTGTCAGCCACCTAATCTACTATTGCGTGTACTTGTTCTGGCCTCACCATCTGTAGAGCGGAATTCAGGCCTACCAAATAACGCTGCAGGTTCTGTCGCCTACTCGCACCTGAGGAAGGTGTTTCACTTGGATCTGTAGCTGGCGCAGAATGGCCACATCCTCCCCCAACAACAGGAGCTCCACCAACACCAACGACCATGTCCACGTCCCATACTTGATGCTCTCCTCGTTATTTGCGTTCACCCACCAAACTAACAGATGGTTTATCTCAGGTGTCAATTTAACTGCCAAAAGTCAACAATTAAGTTCACCGACAGTAAGGGAGTGCCCATTTCATAAACAGAATAAATTTATTTAGGCCACACAACAGTGTAACAAAGCAATTGAATACAATTACTTTACTATCAACAAGAATAAGATTTTTTAAATCAACAATGTAACAGCAGAGGTTAACTATTTAATTTGACTGCCAGAAATGCAGCGTACACCGCAAATGTACCACTAAACCGGTGTTTTTGCAACCAACTATGTAAATGCAGAGTTCCACAGGTTACTTAAAATGACTGAAATACAGGGTAGGCCTCAGATCTGCTATGTAGCACAAAACCAGTGTTTATTGCAACAAACTTCAGAAATGCAGTATGTCACCCAAAAATTTGTAAAACTGTTTTTTCAGCGTTGTATGCAAACGTGATCTGTGGTACGACAGTACGTGTTTATTACAGCAACTACAAAAATGCACTATGTCACCGCAAAATTTTAAAATAGATTTTCAGCGGTGTATGCAAACGTGCTCTGTGGTACGACAGTACGTGTTTATTACAGCAACTACAGAAATGCACTATGTCACCGCAAAATTTTAAAATAGATTTTCAGTGGTGTATGCAAACGTGCTCTGTGGTACGACAGTACGTGTTTATTACAGCAACTACAGAAATGCACTATAGCATCGCACAATTTTAAAATAGGTTTTTTAACGGTGTATGCAAACGTGCTCTGTGGTACGACAGTACGAGTTTATTACAGCATCTACAGAAATGCACTATGTCCCCGCAAAATATTAAAATAGGTTTTTCAGCGGTGTATGCAAACGTACTCTGTAGTACGACAGTACGGTTTTATTCCACCAACTACAGATATGCACTATGTCACAGCACAATTTTAAAATAGGTTTTTCAGCGGTGTATGCAAGCGTTTTCTGTGGTACGACAGTACGTGTTTATTACAGCATCTACAGAAATGCACTATGTCACCCCAAAATTATAAAATAGGTAATGTAGGGGGACTTGACCTGCCAGAAAAAAGGATTTTTTCCTCCACTGAGCTACCAAAAAATTATTAGACTGATATCCCTGGCAGGCTGGCACACATGCAGGTCCCATGCAGTTCCAAGGACACTGCGGTTGCTTAAATGGCCGCCGACCCCCACCTCAGTAACAGATGGATTAAAAGTTATTTTGCAGTATCACTGGGCTCAGGGCTGGGTACAAATATGTAGCATAGCACCCTCAATAATTGCTGTAGTTTGAAGATTTAACACGACCAAGTTCATCAGATTTCTTCCCTAATCTCTCCCTGAGAGCACCAGCAGCAGCCTGTCCCTACACTAAGAGCAGCAGAGTGATGTGCGGCGCTACGTGACTCCAGCTTAAATAGAGGCTGGGTCATATGCTTCACTTAGCCAATCACAGCCATGCCAATAGTAGGCATGGCTTCTTAGGGCAAAGTAATAAAACGCTTGTTGATTGGCTGTCTTGCAGCCTTTCAAAAAGCGTGAAGAAATCGCTGAACAATGAACCCAGACCCGAACTTTTATGGAAATGTTCGGGTTCAGGTCCGGGTGTGAAAAACCGTAATGTTCGGTACGAACCCCAACTTTACAGTTTGGGTTTTCTCAACCCTAATCCCTAGTCCTCATACTGTGGAGGTGATTGCTGCATATAAATCCAGTGCTTCACCTCCACTGAACGAGCAGCCAACTGTCAGAAAAGAATGCTTCCTACCGAAATCTACTGCTCATCAGCCCGTCTAAATCCACCTTAAGAATGAGCGAATTGATTTTGAATTAACCTGATTAATTATGAATTTTTTTAAAAATTGATCCAACAAACAAATCTGAAGCTTTTCTAATTCATTTTGGCTAAATCACATAAAAAGACATGCAGCGAAAAACCACAAGGGAGGAAGAAAAAGGGTGATCACATGACAATCGGAGGAAGTGGAGGGGAGTACTCAACCTGATTAGCTCCGAAGTTGACATAAAGCTTAGATCAGCCTGGTGGCCGCAGGCAGGGAGGTGCCTGTGTCGAAGGTCATTCTACTTTGTTCTAGAGATGTTGCAAACATAAAATTTTCCGTTCGCGAGCGGCAAACGCGAACTTCCGAAAACTTTCGCAAACGGGCGAACAGGGCGAACCGCCATAGACTTCAATAGACAGGCGAATTTTAAAACCCACAGGGACTCTTTCTGGCCCCAATAGTGATGGAAAAGTTGTTTCAAAGGGACTAACACCTGCACTGTGGCATGCCGGAGGGGGATCCATGGCAAAACTCCCATGGAAAATTACATAGTTGACGCAGAGTGTGGTAAGTTGAATTCGCAATGTGATTAATATAACCTGCATTAATCGCATTGCAAATTCAACTTAGAGCTGGGTTCCTAATGGTTGGCTTGCTAGAATATAACGAAGATTGAGAATATAGTGCTATATCTTCAATCTTTGTTATATAATTCTAGCAATACAACCAATGGGAACCCAGCTCTAAGTTGATTTCGCAATGCGATTAATATAACCAGTATTAATCGTATTGCGAATTCAACTTAGAGCTGGGTTCCTAATGGTTGGCTTGCTAGAATATAACGAAGATTGAGAATATAGCACTATATTCTCAATCTTCGTTATATTCTAGCAATACAACCATTAGGAACCCAGCTGTAAGTTGAATTCGCAATGCGATTAATATAACCTGCATTAATTGCATTGAGAATTCAAGTTAGGGCTGGGTTCCTAATGGTTGTATTGCTAGAATATAACGAAGATTGAGAATATAGTGTTATATTCTCAATCTTCGTCAATTCTAGCAATACAACCATTAGGAACTTCCGCTCTAAGTTGAATTTGCAATGCGAGTATATGTTCGCATTACGAATTCAACTTGAGCTGAGTTCCTAACGGTTGTTGCTCGAATATAACGAACATTGAGAATATAGTGCTATATTTGTGGTATTCATTATATTCTACCAATACAACCATTAGGAACTCAGCTCTAAGTTGATTTCACAATGTGATTAATACAGGTTATATTAATCACATTGCGATTGCAACTACTAACACTGCAGTTTCAGAATAAATCTAATATGGATGCCATCCTTGCTTTTTGGAAGGAGGTGGGGGGGGGGTCTGGGAGGGAGGGTATGCTGATTGTCTGGAATGTGTCTGCTGACTGTGAGGTACAGGGTCAAAGTTTGCTCAATGATAAAGTATAGGGGCGAACGCGAACATTGCATATGTTCGCCCACCACGGCGAACACGAACAAGCTATGTTCGCCGGGAAACATTCGCCGGCGAATAGTTTGGGACATCACTACTTTGTTCTTGTGACCTGGAAGGAAGGTGTGCTGTGGCTCTGCCTCTGATATACTGAGCTGGAGACAGTAGAAGAAGATTATAGGGAGAAAATAGGTGATAGGGATAGTATAAGAAGACTGTAGGGAGAGAATAGGAGCTATATTTGAGAATTTGGGATATTATAATGGATGTTTTCAGGGAGAGGGAGTAAGAACTGGTCACTATCAGGTGTGTTTGCTAGCAGGCTACTGTTAGCCTAGCTTCTGGCATCTAGTTCTACGTTAGAATTCCTGTTCCTGTACAGAGCAGGGACAAAGCTGACAAGGCCAGATCTACTTCTATTGGTTCTCAGGAACTAATGATACTGCTGATACTGTGTGCACAGGCTCAATATGTTCCACACCTAAGCCAAGCTTGGCAGCTTCTAGCTCCTCTGCGCGTGCAACTCCAGTATATCGGTTTTTCACCACAAGGCTGGCACAGAAAATCACAGCCATGTGCAAGATCTGCAGAATTAAAAGAAACTGTGGCTGTTCAAAAACCAGTACCAATGTTCTATTGTAGCACATGAAGAGGCATTCTTGATCTGCAATTAGCTTGTGTGCAAGCTGAACCCCGACCTGGCCAAACTGCTTTCTGTGCAGTTACTGTTGTAAAACTTAGTTGTGGGAATTATGATGCACTTCTGCACCTTTAGCCAAATTAAATTTCTGTGGCCTGTGCCACATGTTGGACTTCTGGCCAGGCAAGTAAAATTAGAAATTGCTTTGTTACGCAAATGTGGCATACTTCCGTGCTTTTGATCAAATTTAATTTTTCTGGCACATGTTGTGTCTTGGACTTCTGCCAAAGCAAGCTAAATTATAAATATTCTTGTTGCCCTGCAAATGTGGTACACTTCCACACCTTCATCCATATATCATTTTGCTATATTATATTCATATTGGCCAGCTATCCATTTTCTGTCAAATATGTTGATTAAAACTCTCTTTAAATAACTGTGGCCTTTCTCTGGTGCATACCATGTTCCGTGACCCCATGGGCTTCTGAGCAGGCAGACTGGAACAGTGTCCCGAACTGACCAAGTAGGATCTCTCTTTTCTCCATTCACCAGCCTCCAGTATCATCTCAGAGAGTGCTTTTTGCGTGCCAGGGGACGTTGTAATACCTAAACAGATGAAGTTGTCATCCACCAGTATCTAAAACATCACTTTTGTCAAAATGAACGAGGTATGGATAGGTATGGATCTGTATGGATGCTGCTGCCACTGCCATTATGACAGTGTGCCGTCTACCTTTCTACCATCATGTCTTGTACATCATGGCAGCTCCTGAATCAATCATGCAACTGTGCTGTCTGCTTACATACCACCATGTTCCATATAGAACGGCTGCTGCTACTACTGCTGACATCATTCCACTATGCTGTCTGCCTGCCTACCATCATGTTTCGTATTATATGGCTGCTGCTGCCGCCACCTCTGCAGCTGCAAATTTTTGCTGCTAATCTTCTAATCCCCTATTTTCACTTCTATTAACCTTACTGCCACTACCATTACCACTACACAGTCTTCACTACTATTACCATATAAATCTACTACTACTGCACACATCTATTGCCTGCTACTGATTCGTATATAAATATAGGCAGGAATCTTGCCCCCTTTAAAACATCATTTTTTGAAAACTTCTGCAGAACAAGCCACTATTTCTTCTGTCATTAACATGGGTGTATAAAACAGAGGCAAGAATCTTCCCACATTGACGCCTGATTTTTGGACGCTTGTCCTCAACAAGCCACTGACTTTTTCCAATAATACCGTGCATGTCAAAACACCATCTGCCTCCAATAAGGGACAATTTTTGGAAGCTGTGGAATATGAAAAGCATAACACATGTGATGGTGCAGTGTCTTTTATATAGTTTGTTAACACTATCAAACATGCATTTACCCATAGTTATTATTGTCAGTGTCATTGACATTATTTGTTATTGCTCTCATTGCATTAAAAAGCTTAGGGAGGGGGACAGACTGTTGAATAATGAACATGAAGGGTGACTAACAGACCACTCATAAACTACAATTGAGTCCATTGAGTTTCCATCAGGGACCATTTTACCAAACAAGTTCAGCATGTTTTGTTATTTTGTCTCGCTTTTTTAATGGAATCTGCAATAGAGGCTTCTAAAGGAGCCACAATATACAAAAAGAAGAGTCCAGCTTCTTGAGAATCCTAAAATTGCGGCTTCATTCAGACAGTCCAAACAATGCTTACAAATTTCAAACACACACCATATCTTTACTCATAGCAGTAGACATACTGCTTAAGGATTTATGGTTTTGGTTAAGGATTTATGTCTGAATAAAACCCCAATTTTAGGATCCTCAAGAAGCTGGACACTTTTTTTGTATATTGTGGTTCGTTCACAAGCGGAGTCTGAGTCGCAACGATCCTTGGAGCATATGGATGAGCTGGCTATGAAGAATATTCATCTTAAGGGAGCTGCCAACAAAGAGGTGAATGAAGCCTTACAGTATAGTCAAGGACACCACTTTAGTTTTTCCCAGAGCCCCGTTTATTATATGTATTTTTTTTTCTGTCTTATTCTCTTTGTGTTTTCACTCTCTCTCTTTCTCTCTCTCTCTCTCTCTCTCTCTCTCTCTCTCTCTCTCTCTCCCTCTCTCTTTCTCTTTCTCTTTCATTTTTTTCATATCCTGTTTAATATTGCTGCTAGGGTGTGCTATTGCCTATATTACTGTCTTTTCTTCACCTTCCTTCTCAAACTATTGGTACTCAGCCTAAAGATTAGTATCCGACTGTATTGTAATATTTAAAGGTGTACAAAACGTCTGATGATAGTATTTCTTCAGAAGCCTGAATAAAAATTTCTTATTTGACACAGACATATCCCATATTTTATTACTAGTATTAAATAAGACTGGACCTGCAAAAGATATTTAAATAGGTAAGAAAATCCACTGGAAACAGCAGATAAATGCTTCACAAGGAGAAGATTTAATACATTTATTTAAAATAAAGCTATACAGTCATTTTGCAAATGTTTATGATTACAAAAGGACAATCAAGCTAATTTTATAAAAACTTGAATGCACAAAAATGCAATGGCATGATGAAATGTCTGCAGTATAATTAGTGTCAGACTGGGGTGCCTAGGGCCCACCGGTAAAATTTATCCATACAGATACATTCAAATCAACATCTTTCAAGTGCAACTTATTAAGTGCACATACTGAATTATAATAGAATGTAATATTAGTGACATGGAATCCACTTTGTAATCACTGCCTAATGACCCAATTCTCTCCTCTCCAGGTATGCCTGCATTGAACTTAACTGCTGCACACAAGTTTTCCAGAGTCTGATATAGTCCACACCCTTCATCTTCCCTTCTCATCCCCTGGTGTGTCTGCATTGAACCTAACTGCTGCACCCAACTTTTCCAGAGTCTGATATAGTCCACACCGTTCATCTTCCCTTCTCATCCCCTGGTGTGTCTGCATTGAACCTAACTGCTGCACCCAACTTTTCCAGAGTTTGATATAGTCCACACTGTTCATCTTTCCTTCTCATCCCCTGGTACAGTATGTCTACATTGAATCTAACTGCTGCACCCAAGTTTTCCAGAGTCTGATATAGTCCACACCTTTCATCTTTCCTTTTCATGCCCCTGGTAAGTCTGCATTGAATTTTAATGTCTCTTTCCCTGCTGGATTTATTGAGTATTTGTTTACATAGACTATTTCACTCCTGTATCTGGTCCTTCCCTGATTAGGCCATATGTAGCCACCTCCCCTCCTGTTCACACCTGCTTGAACAGTGAGCGGTATAAATCTAAGTCCTTAGGTCTTTCAGACCTTGTTCTTTTCAATGCAACTCTTTAAGTGCACATACCGAATTATACCAGAATTGAACAAGAAGGGGACCAAAGGTAATTACAGAAATTTGGCAATGCAAACAATGTTTTCTTCTTTCATCCTACTCTTCCCACTTTTCTAAAAACTCCTGAAATACACCCACATCTATTCATCCAGCAAGGAACTATTCAACTCTCCCTCCATCTTACCGTCTCATCTGCCCGCTTGCACAAAACTGTTTGGCAACATAAAACACTTCCTTCCCAAACAGACACAGATAATGCCCTCTCTTATGCTCACCTACTAACACTTTCGCTGCTTCTCCTTATGGCTGGTGATTAGTGTTGAGCAAACCCGAACTGTAAAGTTTGGGTCCGTACCGAACTTTGCGAGTTCCGGTACCCGGACCTGAACCTGAACTTTACCGGAAAAGTTTGGGTTCGAGTTCGGTGTTCAGGCATTTAATAAAGCTTTTGAGCTGTGGGCACTTAGAAGCCATCACAACCACGCCTACTAATGGCATGGCTGTGATTGGCCGTTGAATCATGTGACCCAGCCTCTATAGAAGTTGGATCACGTGTAACACCACCCATTAGCTCTGAGTAGTACAGGGACAGGAAGCAAGCAGCTGAAGCGAGGGAGAGTTTTAGGAATCTGGCTATTTGTTTTATGGGTGACCTATAATGATTTTTTGTGGGTGCAAAACACCAGCTTCATCTGATGGCTTATCCACAACCATGCCGCGCTCCCCGCGAGTCGCACACCCCAGCACAGTAAATCAAGCTGGAGTGCGCAGCACACGTGCAGCGCGTGCAGCTCGGTGTCCGCTGCATAGCTAGATGTGCAGACCATACTACCAGATCCACTGCCAACCCCGCCTGCCCAACAGGCCCCGCGGTATCCCTAGTTGGAGATCCGTGGAGCCTCTGCCATGATGCGCAGTGCCGCGGCCATGTGCGAGCCGCACAGACATTATGGGGGAGAGAACAGAGCGCTGCACTGACTCCTGACGGTGCTGCCTCGGCAGCCATCTGGGGGATCGTAGGGAGGTCAGCGGGGTGCGCGGCCCCTAACGCTGGAGAGCCGTGAGGAGGGGGGGCTTGAGCGGCGGGAGGCGGCTTGAGCGACGGTTTGAGCAGCAGAGAGGCGGCCTGAGCGTGCCGGCGTTGCTAAGGTAACCAGACCGGAAGTAGCGTAGGTAAGCTGACTGGCTGTCAGTGCACCTAGCGTTCTGCAGGAGGGGTGTATAAATATAACATGCCCCTCCCACAAATACAGGCTAAAACTCAGCCTTAGCTACTAGTTAATCTGTCTGTTAGTTCGGTGGGTGACCTCAAAGAATGAGGAGAGCATCAAATAAGGGACGTGTCCCTGGTAGTGGTGCTGCTGGTGCTGGTGGAGCTACTGTTGCAGGGAGAGGATGTGGTCGAATTGTGACAGCTACACGCCCAAATCAAACACCTTCCTCAGCTGCACGTAGGCGACAGGACGTTCAGCGTCATTTTGTAAGCCCGAATACCAGTGTACAAATGGTGAGGCCAGAACAAGTAGAGGCGGTAGTAGATTGGATGGCTGACAGTGCCTCCAGTTCATTCACATTGTCTCCCACCCGGTCCCCTGCTGAAACCAGAGTTGGCCCCTGCAGGCCATGGGCATCTGTCTTTCACCTCACCCCCTTGCAAATTAGCCAATCATTCTGAGCCCCAAGTCATGCAGCAGTCTTTTATGCTTTTTCATGACTCTACTGGCAGGGTTTGCGTGGGCCATCCACCTATCCCTTCCCCAAAAGTGGAAGAGATTGAATGTACTGATGCCCAAACACTTATATTTGAGGATGTGGACATGGGAGGACCACTGCAGAGCATCTCTGATGATGATGATGACGAAACGCAGGTGCCAACCGGCAAGGAGGGCAGGGGTGAAAAGTGGGTGTCAGACCCCCGCCAATCTAATATTGATAACCTATTCTAAGGATAGGTCATCAATAGGAAAAAACCCAGAGAACCTCTTCAAGCTACCCCCAGTACTGTGCCTGTTGTTCTCCCCCCATGTTTACAAACACTATACTATACACCCTGACTGCCCTCATTAGCATGGGTGAGCCCAATAGTGACTATACCCCCAAGATAGCCTCCATTAGTAGCAATGCCCCCCATATTGGGTCAAATAATAACGCCACTACAGTACTCTAGTAGTAATAATATAACCATAATGCTCTAAAATCCCCCTGTAGTTCCACCGTAGTTCCAGTATATATATAATGCTCCACCATTCCTCCCAAGTAGTGCCAAGTATATATAATGATCTCCTTCCCCCATCCCTGGTGCACCCAGCAGTGTGGACATTTAGTATAAAACAAAAAACAAAAAAAACAAAAAAAAAAAAAATGCCTCCCTCCAATCCCCCCACACTTTCTGCGATGCAGACCACAGTTTTATCTGTGGCTTGTGTTGCCGCTTCCTGATGCATGAGGTCCCAATGACATCACCACTCCTGCTCCAAGTCTCACTTTATGGTGTCATCATATGAGACCCATAACAGAAGGCTGCAGTGATGTCACTGCGGCTTCTTGCTCTGTTTTAATGCCTCACATGCTTGAGACCTAGCGGTTTGAGGCTTGTGAAGTTGGACCACCATGAGTGCGCCCCCCTTTGTCGGTAGCGAAGTGGAACCCTAGGCGGATGACTACCCTAACCTATCTAACGTCCCGGCCCTAATTCAGAGCAAATTACTGCAGGAGGTATAACAGAAGAGGACTATAACTCCCAACATGTCTAAGCCATTATTATTTAATATTAGAGTACATTACTAGAGGAGGTGTAAGAGAAGACTACAACTCCCAGCATATCCAAGCAGTTATTATGTAATGTCAGAGTGCATTATAAGAGGAGGTATACAACTCCCAGCATCCAGGGTGTTGTAATGTACACTGATATTATTTATTAATGGCCCGGGCATGCTGAGAGTTGTAGTCCTCTCCTCTTATACCTCCTCTTATAATGTACTCTGATATTACATAACAAGCTGGACATGCTGGAATTTGTAGGCCTCTCTTCATACCTTCTCTTGTAATGTACTCTGATATTACATAACAGGAGGTATAAGAGGAAAGGACTATAACTCCCAGCATTTTACTGGCACTTACATTGAATCCATACTTCTTCACATGCATGGCTGGTCTTTTTCTTCTTCATTACTTTACTTTACTGCACTGCTGAGCTCCACATCCTGTTCTGGTCACATGATGGTGAGGCCATCCCAGGTCCTTCATCCCCTCTTCTCTGCTGAGTTCCACCTACTGCATCTGACGTTATCACAGGTCCTGTCAGCACTAGGGTAAAGAATTTTTTATATATGTGAGGGAGGGGACCTTACACTCCATTGTAAGGTGCAGCTGTTGAGCTGGCAGCCCGTTTGCTTCCTCGGAAGTTCAGCTGAACAGCAGCACTGAAGCAGGGTGCCCCTTAGACAATGAGGCCTCTGGACAATTGCCTAGTTTGACCCCATAACGCCAGCCCTGCACACTGGGTAAATGCAGTGGCGGCTGGGCGTCAGGAGGATAGCAGTTTGGCGCATGTCCTATCCCCACCGAGGATTGCAGGACATTTCTCATGCCTCCTGTTGCCACCTCCTCCTACTCCGCTTCCTCCTCTACCGCCTCCTCATCTGGTCTGCGTAACACCTTCACCACTAACTTCAGCACAGCCAGGGGGAAATGACAGCAGGCTGTTTTGAAACTCATCTGTTTGGGGGGAAAAACCCACACCACGCAGGAGCTGTGGACAGGCATAGAACAACAGACTGATGAGTGGTTGGTGCCGCTGAGCCTCAAGCCTGGCCTGGTAGAGTGCGATAATGGGTGAAATCTCATAGTAGCTCTGGTGTTAGCCGGTTTGACGCACATAATTTGCCTGGTACATGTGCTGAATTTGGTGGTGCAGAGGTTCCTGAAAAATTACTCCGATGTGTCAGAGCTGCTGCAATCTGTGCGGGCTTTCGGCATTCTTACCCTGCTGCTGCTCGCCTGTACCCTCAATATGCCTCAAAGCTACTTGAGCAACATGCCCATTCTCAACTGTCCTCCCACCTCTCCTCCTGCTCCCTCTTCAACCGGCTACAATCTGGCTTCCGATGCCACAACTCAACTGAGACTGCCCTTACCAAAGTCCTACCTACCAAATGACCTACTAACAGCCAAAACCAATAAACATTACTCTGTCCTTCTTCTTTTTGACCTGTCCTCTGCCTTTGATACTGTCGACCACTCCCTTCTGTTACAAACTCTCTCATCTCTTGGCATCACTGACCTGGCCCTCTCCTGGATCACATCATGCATCACAGACTGGACTTTTAGTGTCTCCCACTCTCACACCAACTCCTCGTCTCATTCCCTCTCTGTTGGTGTCTCAAGGCTATGTCCTCTGACCCCTGCTCTTCTCTATCTACACTTTCGGCCTGGTGACAACTCATAGGGTACCATGGCTTTCAGTATCACTTTTATGCTGATGAAACACAAATCTACCTCTCTGGTACAGATATCACCGCTAGAGTTGAGCGAACACCTGGATGTTCGGGTTCGAGAAATTCGGCTGAACTTCCCGAAAATGTTCGGGTTTGGGATCCGAACTCAACCCGAACGTCACCCCGAACCCGAACCTCATTGAAATCAATGGGGACAGGAACTTTTGGGCACTAAAAAGGCTGTAAAATAGCCCAGGAAAGGGCTATAGGGCTGCAAAAGGCAGAAATTTGTAGGTAAATTCCCTGCAAACAAATGTGGATAGGGAACTGACTTAAAGTAAAATAAATAAAAATTAACCAATATCAATTGGCAACTTGGAGGAGGAGGAGGTGGAATAGGAGGTTGGGGTGGCATCGGGTGGGAATGCTATGGGAGTTGAAGTTCTCATCACAGCCAAAAAGGATTCATGTCTGCCTTCAGTGCCACAGGCCCCATTCACAGACTCAGGGCCATGGCACCCGCAAAGAGGAGAGCTGTCCCGTAACAGCAACATAGACCTCAGGTCAACCTGCAGTGGAACAGGCCATTATCATTTATGTAGGCCCCTGACACCCGGACAGAGGTCATTTGACAGTAAAAAGAGTTTAATGTCTCTCACCCAGACAGCAAGCAATTAAACAAAATATAGGCCACTGACACCCAAACAATGGGGCGGTCATTAGGCAGGAAAAAGAGTTTAATATCTTCCACCAAGACAGCAAATGATTAAACAACATATAAGCCCCTGACACCCAGACAATGGGGCAGTCATTTGACAGTAAAAAGAGTTAATTGTCTGTCACCAAGACAGAAAGCAAGTACGTGAAATTTAGGCCCCTGACACCTACACAATGGGGCGGTCATTAGACAGCAAAAAGAGTTAAATGTCTGCCACCCAGACAGCAAGCAATTAAACAAAATATAGGCCACTGACACCCAAACAATGGGGCAGTTATTAGACAGTAAAAATAATTTAATATCTCCCACCAAGACAACAAATGATTAAACGACATATAGGCCCCTGACACCCAGACAATGGGGCGGTCATTAGACAGTAAAAAGTGTTAAATGTCTGCCACCAAGACAGCAAGCAAGTACGTGAAATTTAGGACCCTGACACCCAGACAATGGGGCGGTCATTAGACAGTAAAAAGATTTTAATATCTCCCACCAAGACAACAAATGATTAAACGACATATAGGCCCCTGACACCCAGACAATGGGGCAGTCAATAGACAGTAAAAAGAGTTAAATGTCTGCCATCAAGACAGCAAGCATGTACGTGAAAGTTAGGCCCATGACACCCAGACAGAGGAGAGAGGTCCCATAGCAGCAAAAGAGGCATCATCTCACCCACCAACGGAGAAGGCCACTTTTAGTTATTTAGGCCCCAGCACCCAGACAGAGAAGAGAGGTCCCAAAGCAGAGAATCAGGCTTCATGTCACCCACCAATCGAGAGGGAATTTTCAGATATTTAGGCCCCTGGCACCCAGACGGAGGAGAAGTTCATTCAACTTTGGGTTTCCCCTGCAAAATAATGAAAAACAAAAAAAAAAGAGGATTCAATAAAGAAGTGCCCTGGAGTACAAGAATATATGCTTAAGGGGAGGTAGTTATACATGTCTATTCTGCACAAGGGATGGGCAGGTCCTGTGGGATTCATGCCTGGTTCATTTTTATGAATGTCAGCTTGTCCACAATGGCTGTAAACAGGCTGCTGCGTTTGTCAGTAATGACGCCACCTGCCGTGCTGAATACACATTCAGACAAAACGCTGGCCGTCGGGCAGGCCAGCACCTCCAAGGCATAAAAGGCTAGCTCTGGCCATGTGGACAATTTGGAGACCCAGGAGTTAAATGGGGCCGAACCATTAGTCAGTACGTGGAGGGGTGTGCACACGTACTGTTCCACCTTGTTAGTGAAATGCTGCCTCCTGCTAACACGTTCCATATCAGGTGGTGGTGCAGTTAGCTGTGGTGTAGTGACAAAACTTTTCCACATCTCTGCCATGCTAACCCTGCCCTCAGAGGAGCTGGCCGTGACAAAGCTGCGTTGGCGACCTCTCACTCCTCCTCTGCCTTCGCCTTGGGCTTCCACTTGATCCCCTGTGACATTTGGGAATTCTCTCAGTAGCGCATCTACCAACATGCGCTTGTACTCGTGCATCTTCCTATCATGCTCCAGTGCAGGAAGTAAGGTGGGCACATTGTCTTTGTACCGGGGATCCAGCAGGATGGCAACCCAGTAGTCCGCACACATAAAAATGTGGGCAACTCTGCTGTCGTTGCATAGACACTGCACCATGTAGTCGCTCATATGTGCCAGGACAAGCTGTCCTCTGTGGGAGGCAGATAGTCATCGTCCTCCGTTTCCCCCAGCCATGCAACAGTGATGGGCCCGAGCTGCGTTGGGTGCCTTCAAGCTGTGAACATGCTTCATCCTCATCCTTCTCCACCTCCTCCTCATCCTTCTCATCCTTCAGTAGTGGGCCCTGGCTGGCCACATTTGTACCTGGCCTCTGTGTTAGAAATGACTCCTCTTCCTCCTCCTCCTCCTGGGCCAACTCTTCTTCCATCATCGCCCTAAGCGTTTTCTCAAGGAGACATAGAAGTGGTATTGTAATGCTGATAACGGCGTCATCGCCACTGGCTATATTGGTGGAGTACTCAAAACAGCACAACAGGGCACACAGGTCTCTTATGGATGCCCAGTCATTGGCGGTGAAGTGGTGCTGTTCCGCAGTGCGACTGACCCGTGTGTGCTGCAGCTGAAACTCCACTATGGCCTGCTGCTGCTCGCACAGTATCTCCAGCATGTGCAAGGTGGAGTTCCACCTGGTGGGCACGTCGCATATGAGGCGGTGAGCGGGAAGGCCGAAGATACTTCCGGCAGGATGTGACCGCCGGAAGCGTGCATAGACGGCCCGAACTTTATGCAGCAGCTCTGACATGTCGGGTAGTTGTGAATGAACTACTACACCACCAAATTCATCACATGTGCCAGGCAAGGGATGTGCGTCAAAGAGAAGTTCTAGCTAGTTCTAGCGCTGCAGAGATTTCGACCATTATCGCACACCACCAGGCCGGGCTTGAGGCCCACTGGCAGCAACCACTCGTCGGTCTGTTGTTCAATACCCCGCCACAACTGCGGTGCGGGGCCTGTCCCCCAAACTTATGAGTTTCAGAACGGCCTGCTGACGTTTACCCCGGGCTGTGCTGAAGTTGGTGAAGGTGTGTGGCTGACTGGATGAGCAGGTGAAAGAAGAGGAGGAGGAAGCCGAGTAGGAGGAGGAGGCTACAGGAGGCAAAGAATGATGCCCTGCGATCCTTGGCAGCAGAAGGACGTGCGCCAAAGAACTCTCCGCCTGGGGCCCAGCCACCACAAAATTTACCCAGTGTCTAGTTAGGGAGATATAGCGTCCCTGGCCGTGCTTATTGGTCCACGAATTTGTGGTTAGGTGGACCTTGCCACAGATGGCATTGCGCAGTGCACACTTGATTTTATCGGATACTTGGTTGTGCAGGGAAAGCACGGCTCTCTTGGAGAAGTAGGTGTGGCTGGGAACAACATACTGTGGGACAGCCATCGCCATCAGCTGTTTGAAGCTGTCTGTGTCCACCAGCCTGAATGACAGCATTTCAAAGGCCAGTAGTTTAGAAATGCTGGCATTCAGGCCCGGGGCTCGAGGGTGGGTAGGTGGGAATTTACGTTTTCTCTCCAATGTTTGTGAGATGGAGAGCTGAACGCTGCAGTGGGACATGGTGGAGATGCTTGGTGACGGAGGTGGTGTTGTTGGTGGCACATCCTCTATTTGGTGGGCGGCAGGTGCCAACATTCCTCCCGAGGCAGAGGAAAAGGCCGAGGCAGCAGCAGAAGAGGGAGCAGGGGGAGCCTGAGTGAGTTCCTTGTTTTTTAAGGTGTTTACTCCACTGCAGTTCATGCTTTTCATGTACTGTAGATGCCTGGTCATGCAGGTTGTGCTAAGGTTCACAATTATTCGTTAATGCCTCGCTTCAGGCTCTGATGGCACAGCGTGCAAACGACTCAGGTCTTGTCGTCAGCACATTTTTTGAAGAAGTGCCATGCCAGGGAACTCCTTGAAGCTGCCTTTGGGGTGCTTGGTCCCTGGTGACGGACACTATGATACTTGTCAAGTCACAGCTGGAACACCAGATTTGCGGTATTTCTATTTGTGCAACTGAATTTAACCCCAGAAAATAATATTTCCTTTGACGGACACTATTAAACTTGGCCAGCCACAGCTGGTACACCAGATTTACGGTATTTCTATTTTTGCAACTGAATTTCACCCCAGAAAATAATATATCCTTTGACAGACACTATTAAATTTGTCCAGTCACAGCTGGAACATCCGATCTACGGTATTTCTATTTTTGAAACTAAATTTCACCCCAGAAGATAATATATCCTTTGACGGACACTATGAAACTTGTCCAGTCACGGCTGGAACACCAGATTTAGGGTATTGCTATTTTGGCAATTTAATTTCACCGCAGAACAAAAGCTATCCTTTGACGGACACTATAAAACTTGTCCTGCCTCAGCAGAAAACACTGATTTAGGTTATTGCTATTTTGGAAATAGAATTTTACCGCAGAAAAAAAAAATATTCTTTGCCAGACAGTATTACACTTGGCTAGCCACAGCTTGAACACCAGATTTAGGGGATTGCTATTTTTTTAAGTGAATTTCACCTCTCAATAAAATATCGAAAATTCTATCCTGAGTTTCTAGGGGTGACAATAAGCACAGACAAGCTCCTGATGTAGGATATAGCAAAAAAAAAAAAAAACTACTATTGATGGATTAATGGACTTGGTGGCAGCTTGTGCCGGCGCACCACAAGACAAAAAATGGCCACCGATCACCCCAGAAAAAAGTGACAGAAAAACCCTCTGGGCAGCCTGAAAACATTGAGCCATTAACTAGCAGTAGTTGAATGATTGACAGCTGTAGATCGATCACTTCATTAAGTGGTTTTGCTGAGTGAATCCCTACCTAATCTCACCCTAACAGCAGCTGCATCCTATCCCTACACTAATCAGAGCAGAGCGATGTGCGGCGTGACATGACTCCAGCTTCAATAGAGACTGGGTCACATGCTGCACTTGGCCAATCACAGCCATGCCAATAGTAGGCCTCTTGGGGCAAGTAGTATGACGCTTGTTGATTGGCTGCTTTGCAGTCTTTAAAAATGTGCAGTAGAATTTGCCGAACAACGAACCCGAACCCGAACTTTTACGTAAATGTTCGGGTTCGGCTCCGTGTCACGAACACCCCAAAATTTGGAACGAATCCGAACTATACAGTTCGGGTTCGCTCATCCCTAATCACCGTTTTACTATCCAGAATCCCATAATGCCTATCTCTCATATGCTCCTGCTTCTTCTCTCGCTTTCTAAAACTTAACATGGATAAAACAGAATTCATCATCTTTCCCCCATCTTGCTCAACACCCCCAACAGACCTATTTATCACAATCAATGGCTACACACTCTCCCCAGTCCGCTGCCTTGGAGTTTCCTTGGATTCTGCCCTCTCCTTCTGACCACACATCCAAGCCCTTTCCAAAACCTGCCGCCTCCAACTCAAAAATATCTCCCACATCCACCCTTTTCTCAAGATTTCTACCATGCATCCCCCATCCTCTGGAACTCACTACCCCAACATATCGGACACTCACCTACAGTGGAATCCTTCAAAAGATACCTAAAAACCCAGCGCTTCAGACAAGCCTACAACCAATGACCCTGCTGCTTCTATACCTTCATGACCAACTTTACCCTTTCCTACTGTGTCCTTCTCCTATACCATGTAGATTGTAAACTCTCACTGACAGTTCCCTTTCTCCTTCTGTACCAGTTTGTAACTCGTCTTGTTCATGCTTAGTGAAATTGTCTGTATTATGTATGTATACCCCTTTTCGTATGTACAGTGCTATAGAATGAATGACACTTTACTAAATAATAATAATAATAATAATAATAATAATAATAATAATAATAATATTAATAATAATAATAATAATAATAATAATATTAATAATAATAATAAATCTTACCTGCTCACACAGCAGCAAGATGCTATCAGATGACTGAATATGGGGGTCCCTGCAGCAACTTTGAGATGGTAGGTCCTGGGGAGAAGAGAACACTGGCCAGCTTTCCTCTATACCTAGAAGTCATCTAGGCTCTGATCATATCTTTAATAACAAACTGGGTAGTTTCTTTAACAATCTTCAAGTTTTTTACATGAACATAGGCTGGTGGAGGTGTTGTACATTAAATATATTTATATAGTGCAGTAAGTCTACTATGTTATGTGCCACTTGTGCAGGGGACCCAAACCCGAACATTTCCGTAAAAGTTCGGGTTCGGGTTCGTTGTTTGGCGAATTCTTCCTGCTTTTGCACAAGTTTCACTACTTTGCCCTAAGAAGCCATCACAGCCATGCCTACTATTGGCATGGCTGTGATTGACTAATTGCAGCATGTGACCCAGCCTCTATTTAAGCTGGAGTCACGTAGTACCGCAGGTCACTCTGCTCTTCTCAGTATAGGGATAGGATGCTGCCGCTTCTGTGAGGAAGAGATTTGGGAAGAAATCTGTTGAACTTGGTGGTGTTAACTCTTCAAACTACAGCAATTATTGAGGGTGCTATGCTACAGATTTGTACAAAACCCTTAGCCCAGTGATACTGCAAAATAATTTTTAATCCATCTGTTACTGAGGTGGGGGTCGGTGGCCATTTTAGCAACTGCAGTGTCCTTGGACTGCATGTGAACTGCATGTGTGCCAGCCAGGGACATCAGTCCAAATATTTTTTTCTAGCTCAATGGAGGAAAAAATAATTTTTTCTGGCAAGTCAAGTCCCCCTACATTACCTATTTTATAATTTTGGGGTGACATAGTGCATTTCTGTGGTTGGTGGAATAAACCCGTACTGTCGTACCACAGATCATGTTTTCATACAACGCTGAAAAACCTATTTTAAAATTTTGCGGTGACATGGTGCATTTCTGTATTTTGGGGGAATAAACCGTACTGTCGTACCACAGAGCACGTTTGCATACACCGATGAAAAACCTATTTTAAAATTGTGCGGTGACAGTGCATTTCTGTAATTGCTGTGATAAACTCGTAATGTCGTACCACAGAGCACGTTTGCATGCACCGCTGAAAAACCTATTTTAAAATTTTGTGGTGACATAGTGCATTTCTGTAATTGCTGTAATAAACCCGTACTGTCGTACCACAGAGCACGTTTGCGTAGACCGCAGAAAAAAGTGTTTTAAAATTTTGCGGTGAAAAACTGCATTTTTGTAGTTGGGTTAATAAACCTGTACTGTTGTGACACAGAGCACGTTTGCATAAAATGCTGAAAAAACTCTTTTAAAATTTTACGATGAAAAACGGCATTTCTGTAGTTAGTAACATAGTACATAAGGCCGAAAAAAGACATCTGTCCAACCAGTTTGGCCTGTCATCCTGCTAGTTGATCTAGAGGAAGGCAAAAAAAAAACCTGTGAGGCAGAAGCCAATTTTCCCCACTTAAGGGGAATAAAAAATTCCTTCCCGACTCCAATCAGAAGAACTCCCTGGATCAACGACCAATTTCTAGTAGCTATAGCCTGTAATATTATTACACTCCAGAAATACATCCAGGCCCCTCTTGAATTCCTTTATTGTACTCACCA
Organism: Bufotes viridis; assembly: GCA_033119425.1. Taxonomy (NCBI): domain Eukaryota; kingdom Metazoa; phylum Chordata; class Amphibia; order Anura; family Bufonidae; genus Bufotes; species Bufotes viridis. Next base: position 460,788,385 of record CM065589.1, read on the forward strand.
TCACCACCTCCTCAGGCAGAGAGTTCCATAGTCTCACTGCTCTTACCGTGAAGAATCCTTTTCTATGTTTGTGTACAAACCTTCTTTCCTCCAGACGCAGAGGATGTCCCCTCATCACAGTTACAGTCCTGGGGATAAATAGATGATGGGAGAGATCTCTGTACTGACCCCTGATATATTTATACATAGTTATTAGATCTCCCCCCAGTCGTCTTTTTTCTAAAGTAGATAACCCTAATTTTGATAATTTTTAAGGGTACTGTAGTTGCCCCATTCCAGTTATTGCTTTAGTTGCCCTCCTCTGAACCCTCTCCAGATCTGCTATGTCTGCCTTGTTCACAGGAGCCCAGAACTGTACATAGTACTCCATGTGTGGTCTGACTAGCGATTTGTAAAGGGGTAGGACTATGTACTCATCAAGGGCGTCTATGCCCCATTTGATGCAACCCTTTATCTTATTGGCTTAGCTGCCTGACACTGGTTTTTGCAGCTTAGTTTGCTGTTTATTAAAATTCCTAGATCCTTTTCCATGTCAGTGTTACCGAGTGTTTTATCATTTAGTATGTACTGGTGACTTGCATTATTCCTTCCCATGTGCATAACTTTACATTTGTCAGTGTTAAACCTCATCTGCCACTTATCTACCCAAGCCTCCAATGTATCCAGATCCCTCTGTAGCAGTATGTTGTCCTCTTCAGTGTTAATTACTTTACACAGTTTAGTGTGATCTGCAAAAATTGATATTTTACTATGCAAGCATTCTACAAGATCATTAATAAATATATTGAAAATAATAGGGCTCAGTACTGACCCCTGAGGTACCCTACTTTTGACAGTGACCCAATCTGGGTGTGTACCAGTAATAACCACCCTCTGTTTTCTGTCACTCAGCCAGTTACTTACCCACTTACAGACATTTTCTCCCAGTCCGAGCATCCTCATTTTATATACTAACCTTTTATGTAATACAGTGTCAAATGCTTTGGAGAAGTCCAGATATACTACATCCATTGAATCGCCGCTGTCAAGTCTAGAACTTACCTCCTCATAGAAACTGATTATACGGCGTGGCCTGGATGCGCACGGGAGCAGACGCATGTCTTGATAGCTCCGTGCAACTCAGTCAAAAAGCGTCTCATAGGGTCCTTAAAGCACTGACAGAACCGACTCTACACACCTTTACTATCGAGGAGAGAATAGCAAAGCATGCACAAGATGCCGAGGGGTAAGAGGAGACTAGGAACGCCGGCAAAACTCACGAGCTTCTTCAGCCCAGCACACCTCCAAGATGGCGCTGGAGCTCAGGAGACAGGAGCGGGAAACCAAGGTAGCAGCGCTCACCGCAGCATCGCAACCCCAGACTCTCCTGCTTGTCAGTCGCCTTCTGTGACATCTGGACTATCTCCAGGCAAGTCTCACTCTTCCTCCTCATCTCCTATACTTGAAAACTCTCTCAGGGAGAATACCTCTACTTACTCTGACCCTGTTACAATAGGCACAATGAAAGAACTCTTATAAGATCTTAAAATATCTTTTAATGCAGACCTTAAATCAGCCTTAGCAACATTAAAAGCTGACATAACAGCAATTGGAGACCGCACAGCCCATCTTGAAGAGAAAATGGAGGAGTTCACAGCGGCACACAACGACCTAGTCGACGCCCATAACTCTGCAGAAGACAACATAGCAGCTATAAAGCTAAAACTTGCAGACATAGAAGACAGGTCACGCAATGCAATATCCGCTTTAGGAATATCCCAGAGTCAGTACAAGACCCTTAATTGCAAGAGTTTCTAACAGACCTGTTTGCAGCTCTTTTACCTCAAGCCTCCAACTCTGATTTTCTCATAGACAGAGCACACAGGCTCCCTAAGCCAAAAAATCTGCCTGCCTCTGTCCCAAGAGACACAATAACAAAACTCCACTATTATCACATCAAAGACTCACCCCTTAAAGCATCTTAAAAAAAAAAACAGAGCTTCCAGAGCATTTTTAAACAGATAGCCCTATTCACAGATCTATCCCCTGCTACATTAGCAAGGAGAAGAGAATTAACCAGCATAGCCCAAACCCTAAGAGAGCAAAAAATTATAAGCAAATGGAGATTCCCTGTTAAACTCATCGTCCATCATAAGGGATCAACTCATGTTCTACTATCTCCTAAAGAAGCAGCAGACTTTCTTACCAAAAACTCCCTAGCTATTACACCAGAAGGAATAAGTAGTCTGCTCAATAAGAAGCAGCATACGGTCTCACACGAGTGGACAGTAGTAGGACCATCCAGCTCTTCACCATAAGCCAAGTAATTCCAAGGATCCCTCATCATGTGGGACTCTAATTTTTTTTTTGTTAACATCCTCTTACATTCTGTCTTTACTTTTACTCTCGCCTTTCCTCTCCGCCTTCTCTTTTCTAACTTGTTTTTTTTTAGGTCAAATCCTCTTCTAAAAAGACTCATCGCTACCTGACAGCTTGATGGAGACTGAAACCACAACACCTGACTCCATTCATCATTTCATCTTCTACTACATGCACCCCCCACAAGACAGCGACTTTGGGCCGCATTGGTTCACTTAGAACCTGATTATGCAAGTTACAAGTTTTAATTTTAACTTTTAATGGTTAATTCTGTTTTACCGTCACTCGAGTTACTAATCTTTATTATTCTCCATTTTATTTATTTTATTTATTTATTGGGAGGAAAAAGACATAGACTTAGGGGAGATATATTATATCTACCAAGGAAAGAGGGAGGTCTACGTTGCCTCCATCATTTAATATCATAGGGCAACTATCCTACATCAAATGAAACACCTACAGTTGTGTTCAAAATTATTCAACCCCCACTGAAATTGAGTGTTTTGGCCAGTTTGACATTGATTTTGATCATTTCAGTCATCTTGTTTACTATTAAATCAAAGATGCACTTGTAAGTCAGACAAATATAACATAACATTTATAATGAAATAACCACAAATGTCTTTTCTGTGCTCACATCATTATCAGTTTTTTTTCAACCCCCAAGTGACATTCAATCTTAGTACCTAGTACAACATCCTTTTCCAGTTATAACAGCTTTTAAACGGGAAGCATAGCTTGAAACAAGTGTCTTGCAGCGATCTATGGGTATCTTCGCCCATTCTTCATGGGCAAAAGCCTCCAGTTCAGTCACATTCTTAGGCTTGCACGCTCCAACTGCTTTCTTTTAGTCCCACCAGAGGTTCTCAATCGGATTTAAGTCTGGTGACTGCGATGGCCACTTCAAAATGTTCTAGCCTTTAATCTGCAACCATGCTCTAGTGGACTTGGAGGTATGCTTGGGATCATTGTCCTTTTGAAAGGTCCAACGTCTCCCAAGCCTCAGGTTTGTGACGGACTGCATCACATTTTCATCCAACATCTTCTGGTACTGAAGAGAATTCATGATACCTTGCACACGCTAAAGCTTCCCTTTACCTGTAGAAGCAAAACAGCCCCAAAGCATAATTGACCCCCCGCCATGCTTCACGGTAAGCAAGGTGTTCTTTTCTTCATAGGCCTTGTTCGTTCTCCTCCAAACATAGAGTTGATCCATGGGCCCAAATAGTTCTAATTTTGTTTCATCAGTCCAAAACTATCCCAAAACGTTTGTGGTTTGTCCACATGACTTTTGGCATACTGCAGTCGACTCTTCTTATTCTTTGGAGACAGCAAGGGGGTGCGTTCTGGGAGTTCTGGCATGGAGGCCTTCATTACGCTGTGTGCACCTTATTGTCTGAGCTGAAACTTCAGTACCCGCATCTGACAAATCATTTTTCAGTTCCTCAGCAGTCACATGGGGACTTTTCAACACTTTGCGCTTCAGGTAGCGCACAGCAGTCAAAGTCAGCATCTTCTTTCTGCCACGACCTGGTAGCATTTCAACAGTGCCCTTTGCCTTGAATTTGCGAATGATGCTTCCTATGGTGTCTCTTGGTATGTTTAACATCTTTGCAATCTTTTTATAGCCATTGCCCTTCCTGTGAAGAGAAATCACCTTTTCTCTTGTCTTCCTGGACCATTCTCTTGACTTCACCATGTTTGTAAACACACCAGTAAATGTCTAGAAGGAGCTGAGTATCACAGTCATTTTAAATCTGCCTAATTGGTGCTTATTATGCTTGATTGCTGCTCCTTGACATCCACAGGTGTTTTCAATACCTGATCGAAAACACTTGAATGAACCTCTGTTCTTAAGAGTGGTAGTCTTTAAGGGGTTGAATAATTGTGTCAATGAAGAAATCACAAAAAAAACATTTAATACTGTATTACAAAAACAATTGATGTCATTTTAGTTGCATTTGGTTCTTTAAAAAGTCCTTGTAAGATTTCATTCTGAACACAATTACAAATGTACACTAAATTCCCTAAAACCCTTTACAGCATTGGGGGTTGAATAATTTTGAACACAACTGTATGGCATGAAGATACCACCAAGGCCTGGACACAAATAGAAAATCATTTTCTAAAGGGAGGCTCATTCAAAGACCTACTTATTTCTATTTATGTGTTCAATGCCCGCCCCCAATACAAATTGCATACCACAAGGGCTGTTCTGGAAGTTTGGGACACAATTATCAATAAGCGCAAACTACTCAACACATTCCTTTTCTCTCTCCCCATTTCAATTCTAGAAGCCTATATTCCGGACTTGGATATATCCTCCTGGAAAGGAAACTCCATAGGAAATGTATTCCACTCCAATATACTTAAATCCTTTCAGCAACTTTCAAACGAACATCATATATCATCAAAAGACTTCTATAAATATCTGCAGATCAGGCACGCAATAGACAAAATTCCTCCACTTAGACATACTGAAAATCCCAATGCTGATCCCCCGTCTACCCTTTTCACTTGTTGGGTTATGCTGAATACCTCAAATGCAAGAGGGATATCTAAAGTTTATAGAATTCTCATATCTCCTATAGGAGATCTATTAAAGAAGATAAAATCCCATTGTTCTACAGACTTGGCATTAACCATATCAGATGATCAATGGTATCACTCTTTTGGAACAATATCACATCAGTCAAGATTTATCAATCATATGGAATTATCTAGGAAAATTCTTAATAGATGGCACTATAACCCCACTAAATTACATAGAAGTTCATCCACTTGCTGGAGATGTGGCAAATTTAAAGGTACTCTCTTGTATTGCTGGTGGGAGTGTCCTCCTTTCAGATCTCTATGGTCCCAAATTTTCAACATTTATTCTAAAATATGCAACATAAACTTGCCCCCGACTCCACAATTAGCTTTTCTCTTCATCGGCATAGAAAATCTACCATATAATCTTAGAACAATTTTTGTTCATCTTTCCATCGTAACTTGCCAATTATTGGCATACCACTGGAAATCTGAATATATACCCAATATTACAGAGGTTATTAAGGGAGTAAGGGACAACTGTTGGTATGAGGGAGTGGCCGCGTCCGCTCTTTATACAAAAGATAAAAGTTCTATAAAGTATGGGAAGTTTGGCTTTCCAGTTCATTTCATTGCAAGTCCAACCCATCAAATATGCTAGTCCTTTAAACTGTAAAGAGTTCAATTCACTATCAGGAGTTATATAAATGCTCAATCTATAATCTTATCAATATTACAAATACATAATTTGTACATCTACTTGTACTACTTTGTTAAAATATTTGTAAAATAATTTGTATAGTTTAATGCTTTTTCTTTACTTTTATCATCAAGTATAACCAGCCCTCCACTACCATTGACATAGTTTGTACTTTTCCATTATATGTACCAAGAAATACATTGTCTTTTTTTTCTCTGGAAAACATTAATAAACATTTATGTTAAAAAAAAAACAAAAAAAACTGATTATATTCATTTGGCATGACCGATCCCTCATGAAGCCATGCTGACATGGCTTTATTTGCTTATTTCCGTTGAGATCCTCTAAGATAGCATCTCTCAGAAAACCTTCAAACAGTTTCCCCACTAACAGATTTTATACCGTTTTTGAATATTGGTACCACATTTGCTATGCGCCAATCCTATAGAACAGTATAGAGTCTGCAAATATCAGAAATAAGGGTCTGGCTAGGACATTACTTAATTCCCTTAGGATACGGGGGTGTATGCCATCCGGTCCTGGCGATTTGTCTATTTTAATCTTTTTAAGTCGCTGTTGTACTTCTTCTTGGGTCAGACAGTACACTTTTAATGGGGGATTTATTTTTACATTCAGCATTTCATCTGACAGTTTATAATTCGCAGTGAAACATTGGAGAAAAAAATATTTAACAGCTTTGCTTTCTCTTTGTCGCTCTCTACAACTCCCCCCTCATTACTCTTACACCTTCAGATTTATACCTTTTAACATTTATATAATTGAAGAACATTTTAGGGTTAGTTTTACTCTCTTTGGCAATTATTCTCCTGGTCTCTAGTTTGGCTGCTTTTATTTGTTTTTTACATGTTCTATTTTTTTCCTTATAATTTTTCAGTGCTTTTCCTTATAATTTTTCAGTGCTTCCTCGCTACCCTCCTGTTTTAGTCATTTATATGCTATCTTTTTGTCATTTATTGCTTTCTTTACATTTCTCTTTATCCGTATTGGTTCGTTTTTGTTCCTTAACCTTTCATTCCCATATGGTATGTACCTCTCACAATAAGAATTTAGGATGCTTTTAAAGATATCCAATTTTGTGGCTGTATTTTTATTTTTGAGGACTTTGTCCCAGTTAGTTAGGCCTATGGCCTCTCTTAGTTGGCTAAATTTACCTTTTTTGAAGTCTGTTATTTTTGCTCCTCCCTGAAGAAACACTCTTTTGAATGACAATTGGAAGGTTATTACTTTATGGTCACTATTTCTCAGGTGTCACCCAACCTGCACATTCTGTTGTTCTGTCAGGTCTATTGGTTAACATTAAGTCCAGTATGGCTGTCCCTCTAGTCGGGTGCTGAACCAGTTGGGAAATGTAATTGTCTTTGGTTATTGCCAAGAACCTGTTTTCTTTATGCGATGTACAGCTTTCAGTTTCCCAGTCTATATCTGGGTAGTTGAAGTCCCTCATAATAACCACCTTATTATGATTTGTGGCCTCAACTATCTTGTTTAGTAATAGATTTTCTGTGGACTCTGGTATATTAGGTGGTTTATAGTAAACTCCTATTAGTAATGTATTATTGTTTTTGGCTCCATGTATCTCTACCCACAGTGACTCCAGATGTTCATGTCCCTCACATATCTTCTCGGACTGTGGGCTTTAGATAGGACTTTACATAAAGGCAGACCTCCCCTCTCAGGTTTTGACAATTCTTTCTAAACAGGCTGTAACCCTGTACATTAACTGACCAGTCATAGCTATCATCCAGACATGTCTCAGTTCTTCCCACTATACCATAGTCCTCCTCACATATCACTAATTCCAGTTCCCCAGTTTTGTTAGTCAGGCTTCTGGCATTAGTATACATACAATTAAGATGTTTTTGTATATTTTTAACCCTACACCTTTCCTTCGGACCTTTTCCCCTTTGAGGTGCAGCCCGTCCCTACGATAGAGCCTGTAGCCGACAGAGAAGTTGGCTCAGTTCTCCCGGAACCCAAAACCCTCCTTCCTACACCAGTTCTTGAGCCACTTGTTAAACTCCCTAATATCCCACTGCCTTTCTTGTGTGGCTCTTGGTACAGGCAGTATCTCGGAAAATACTAGCTTTGAGGTCCTTGCCCTAAGCTTTTGACCTAAATCCCTGAAATCATTTTTAAGTACGCTCCACCTACCTCTAACTCTGTCATTGGTTCCAATATGGACTATGACCGCTGGATAGTGTTGAGCGAACAGTCCGAGGATAGTTCGGGTTCGTACCGAATTTTGGGGTGTTCGGGACCCGAACCCAGACCCGAACATTTTCAAAAAAGTTTGGGTTCGTTGTTCGGCGATTTCTTCCCGCTTTCTTAAGGGCTGCACAGCAGCCAATCAGCTAGCGTTTTACTTCTTGCCCTAAGAGCCCATCACAGCCATGCCTACTAATGGCATGGCTGTGATTGGCCAAGTGCAGCATGTGACCCAGCCTCTATTTAAGCTGGAGTCACATAGCACCGCACGTAACACTGCTCTGATTAGTGTTGGGAGAGGACGCAGCTGCTGTGAGGGCGAGATTAGGCATGGAAAAGTCTGCAAAAGCACCTAATGAAGTGATCGATCTACAGCTGTGAATGATTGAACTTCTGCTAGTTACTTGCTCACAAGTTTTTAGGCTGCACAGAGCGTTTTTTTGTCACTTATTTTCTGAGGTGATCGGCGGCCATTTTGTGACTTGTTATGCACCAGAACAATCTGCCACCAAGTCCATCAATCCATCAATACTAGTTTTTTTTTTTGCTATATCCTACATCAGGGGCTTGGCTGTGCTAATTGTCACCCCTAGAAACTCAGGATAGCAATTTCTATATTTTATTAAGGGGTTAAATACAATTGCCAAAATACCAATCCCCTAAATCTGGTGTTCCAGCTTTGGCTAGCCAAGTATAATACTGTTTGCTGTTTGGCAAAGGATAGATTATTTTCCGTGGTGAAATTCAATTGTCAAAATATCAATCCCCTAAATCTGGTGTCCCAGCACTGGCTAGAAAACTATAATAGTGTCCGCCAAAACATATGTTTTGTTCTGGGGTGAAATTCAATTGCCAAAATAGCAATACCATAAATCTGGTGTCACAGCTGTGGCTGGCAAACTATAATAGTGTCCGCAAAAACATATATTTTGTTCGGGGGTGAAATTCAATTGCCAAAATAGCAATACCATAAATCTGGTGTCACAGCTGTGGCTGGCAAACTATAATAGTGTCAGCCAAAACATATATTTTGTTCAGGGGTGAAATTCAATTGCCAAAATAGCAATACCATAAATCAGTGGTTTCAGCTGTGGCTGGCCAAGTTTCATAGTGTCCTGCAAATTATATATTTTGTTCTGGAGTGAAATTCAATTGCCAAAATAGCAATACGCTGAATCTGGTGTTCCAGCTGCTGCAGGCCTAGTTTAAATCTGTCCGTAACAGGGTATATTTTGTTCTCGGGTGAAATTCAATTGCCAAAATAGTAATACCATAAATCAGTGGTTTCAGCTGTGGCTGGCAAACTATAATAGTGTCCACTAAAACATATATTTTGTTCTGGGGTGAAAATCAACTGCCAAAATAGCAATCCCCTAAATCTGGTGACCCAGCACTGGCTGGCAAACTATAATAGTGTCCGCCAAAACATATATTTTGTTCTAGGGTGAAATTCAATAGCCAAAATAGCAATACCATAAATCATTGGTTTCAGCTGTGGCTGTCCAAGTTTCATAGTGTCCTGCAAATTATATATTTTGATCTGGGGTGAAATTTAATTGACAAAATAGTAATACCCTGAATCTGGTGTTCCAGCTGTTGCAGGCCTAGTTTAAATCTGTCCATAAAAGGATACCTTTCATCCAGGGCCTAAATACTAGCCCTAAAAGAGATGTTCCCCTAAATCAGTGGTTACTGCTGTGCCTGGATTAGTGTAATACGCTACATAAATAAATAGGCAGATAGTGTTAGGTGCCTGTAAAAAAAGGCCTGAATTTGAAATCAATACATTGGGCCAAATATTTTTTTCTTATTGTGGTGCTTGGTGAACGGTAACAATGAGGAAAACATCTAGTAAGGGACGCGGACTCGGTCGTAGTAGTGTTAGTGTACCCTCTGGTGCTGGGAGAGGACGTGGCCATTCTGCCAAAGCCACACGTCTTAGTGAACCAACTACCTCAGGTTCCAGTACCCGCCAGAATTTACAGCGATATTTGGGGGGGCCCAATACCATTCTAAGGATGGTAAGGCCTGAGCAGGTACAGGCGCTAGTCAATTGGGTGGCCGACAGTAGATCCAGCACGTTCACAACATTATCTCCCAAACAGTCTTCTGCAGAAAGCGCACAGGTGGCGCCTGAAAACCAAGCCCATCAGTCTGTCACATCACCCCCATGCATATCAGGAAAACTGTCTGAGCCTCAAGTTATGCAGCAGTCTCTTATGCTGTTTGAAGACTCTGCTGGCAGGGTTTCCCAAGGGAATCCACCTAGCCCTTCATCAGTGGTGGAAGACATAGCACTCATGCACAACCACTGATGTTTCCTGATGATGAGGACATGGGAATACCATTTCATCGCAGTCCGCACGTCTCTGATGATGACAAACACAAGTGCCAACTGCTGCGTCTTTCTGCAGTGTGCAGACCGAACAGGAGGTCAGGGAGGAAGACTGTGTGGAAGACGATGCAGGGGACGATGAGGTCCTAGACCCCACATGGAATGAAGTTCGTGCCACTGTCTTTCATAGTTCAGAGGAAGAGGCAGTGGTGAGACCGAGCCAACAGCGTAGCAAAAGAGGGAGCAGGGGGCAAAAGCAGAACAGCCGCCGCCAAGAGAGTTCGCCTGCTACTGGCTACCGACACCAGGGACCGAGCACCCCAAAGGCAGCTTCAAGGAGTTAGCTGGCATGGCACTTCTTTATCAATGTGCTGACGACAAGACCCGAGTGGTTTGCACGCTGTGCCATCAGAGCCTGAAGCGAGGCAGGACCAGGCGTCTACATGCAAAGCATGAACTGCAGTGGAGTAAACACCTTAAAAACAAGGAACTCACTCTGGCTCCCCCTGCTCCCTCTTCTGCTGCTGCCTCGGCCTCTTCCTTCACCTCGGGAGGAATGTTGGCACCTGCCACCCACCAAACAGAGGATGTGCCACCGACAACACCACCTGCGTCACCAAACATCTCTACCATGTCACACGGCAGCGTTCAGCTCTCCATCTCACAAACCTTGGAGAGAAAGCGTAAATTCCAACCTAGCCACCCTCGAGCCCTGGGCCTGAATGCCAGCATTTCTAAACTCCTGGCCTTTGAAATGCTGTCATTCAGGCTGGTGGACACAGACAGCTTCAAACAGCTGATGTCCATGGCTGTCCCACAGTATGTTCTTCCCAGCCGCCACAACTTCTCCAAGACAGCCGTGCCTTCACTGCACAACCAAGTATCCGATAAAATCAAGTGTGCACTGCGCACCGCCATCTGTGACAAGGTCCACCTAACCACATATACGTGGACCAGTAAGCACGGCCAGGGACGCTATATCTCCCTAACTGCACACTGGGTAAATGTAGTGGCGGCTGGGCCCCAGGCGGAGAGTTCCTTGGCGCACGTCCTTCCGCTGCCAAGGATCACAGGGCATCATTCTTTGCCTCCTGTAGCCTCCTCCTCCTACTCGGCTTCCTCCTCCTCTGCTTCCACCAGCTCATCCAGTCAGCCACACACCTTCACCACCAACTTCAGCACAGCCCGGGAAAACGTTAGCAGGCCATTCTGAAAGTCATGTTTGGGGGACAGGCCGCACACCGCGCAGGAGTTGTGGCGGGGTATTTAACAACAGAACGACGAGTGGTTTCTGCCGGTGGGCCTCAAGCCCGGCCTGGTGGTGTGCGATAATGGGCGAAATCTCGTCGCAGCTCTGGGACTAGCCGGTTTGACGCACATCCCTTGCCTGGGGCATGTGCTGAATTTGGTGGTGCAGAAGTTCATTCACAACTACCCCGACATGTCAGAGCTGCTGCATAAAGTGCGGGCCGTCTGTGCGCACTTCCGGCCTTCACATCCTGCCGATGCTCGCCTGTCTGCGCTACAGCTGCACTTCAGCCTTCCTGCTCACCGCCTCATATGCGACGTGCCCACCAGGTGGAACTCCACCTTGCACATGCTGGAGAGACTGTGCGAGCAGCAGCAGGCCATAGTGGAGTTTCAGCTGCAGCACGCACGCGTCAGTCGCACTGCGGAACAGCACCACTTCACCACCAATGATTGGGCCTCCATACGAGACTTATGTGCCCTGTTGCGCTGTTTCGAGTACTCCACCAACATGGCCAGTGGCAATGACACCGTTATCAGCGTTACAATACCACTTCTATGTCTCCTTTAGAAAATGCTTAGGGCGATGATGGAAGAGGAGGTGGCCCAGGAGGAGGAGGATGAGGTCATTTTTAGCACTTTCAGGACAGTCTGTTAGAAGTGGCTCAGAGGGAGGTTTTTTGCAACAGCGGAGGCCAGGTACAAATGTGGCCAGCCAGGGCCCAATACTGGAGGACGAGGAGAATGAGGAGGAGGTGGAGGAGGATGAGGATGAAGCAGGTTCACAGCGGGGTGGCACCCGACACAGCTCAGGCCCATCACTGGTGCGTGGCTGGGGGGATACGGAGGACGATGATGATACGCCTCCCACAGATGACAGCTTGTCCTTACCTCTGGGGAGCCTGGCACACATGAGCGACTACATGCTGCAGTGCCTGCGCAACGACAGCAGATTTGCCCACATTTTAACGTGTGCAGACTACTGCCACCCTGCTGGATTCCCGGTACAAAGGCAATGTGCCCACCTTACTTCCTGCACTGGAGCGTGATAGGAAGATGCACGAGTACAAGCGCATGCTGGTACATGCGCTCCTGAGAGCATTCCCAAATGTCACAGGGGAACAGGTGGAAGCCCAAGGCGAAGGCAGAGGAGGAGCAAGAGGTCACCAACGCAGCAGTGTCACGGCCAGCTCCTCTGAGGGCAGGGTTAGCATGGCAGAAATGTGGAAAAGTTTTGTCTTCACGCCACAGCTAACTGCACCACCACCTGATACGGAACGTGTTAGCAGGAGGCAGCATTTCACTAACATGGTTGAACAGTACGTCTGCACACCCCTCCACGTACTGACTGATGGTTCGGCCCCATTCAACTTCTGGGTCTCCAAATTGTCCATGTGGCCAGAGTTAGCATTTTATGCCTTGGAGGTGCTGGCCTGCCCGGCGGCCAGCGTTTTGTCCGAACGTGTATTCAGCACAGCAGGGGGCTTCATTACTGACAAACGCAGCTGCCTTTCCACAGCCAACGTGGACAAGCTGACGTTCATAAAAATGAACCAGGCATGGATCCCACAGGACCTGTGCCTCCCTTGTGCAGAATAGACATTTATAACTGCCTCCCCCTCAAACATGTATTCTTGTACTCCGGGGCACTTCTTTATTGAATCCTCAGTTTTTTAACTTTACCTTGATCTTGCGTTGCAACCCAAAGTTGAATGAACCTCTCCTCTGTCTGGGTGCTGGGCTGAAATAACTGAAAGTGGCCTTCTCTAGTGGTGGGTGATATGACGCCTTATTCCATGCTGTGGGACCTCTCTCCTGTGTCTGGATGCTGGGGCCTAAATAACTGAAAGTAGCCTTCTCTAGTGGTGGGAGATATGCCGCCTTATTCCTTGCTGTGGGACCTCTCTCCTCTGTCTGGGTGCTGGGGCCTAAATGACTGAAAGTGGCCTTCTCTAGTGGTGGTTGAAATGACGCATGATTCCTTGCTGTGGGACCTCTCTCCTCGGTCTGGGTGCTGGGCCGAAATAACTGAACGTGGCCTTCTCCAGTGGTGGGTAATATGACGCCTTATTCCTTGCTGTGGGACCTCTCTCCTCTGTCTGGGTGCTGGGGCCGAAATAACTGAAAGTGGCTGTCTCCAGTGGTGGGTGAAATGACGCATAATTCCTTGCATTGGGACCTGTATCCTCGGTCTGGGTGCTGGGCCTAAATAACTGAAAGTGGCCTTCTCCAGTGGTGGGTGATATGACGGATGATTCCTTGCTGTTGGACCTCTATCCTCTGTCTGGGTGCTGGGGCCAAAATAACTGAATGGCCTTTTCCAGTGATGGGTGATATGACGCATGATTCCTTGCTTTGGGATCTATCTCCTCTTCCTGGGTGCTGGTGCCGAAATAACTGAGTGGCCTTCTCCAGTGGTGAGTGATATGACGCATGATTCCTTGCTGTGGGACCTCTCTACTCTGTCTGGGTGCTTGTGCCAAAATAACTGAAATTGGACTTCTCCAGTGGTGGGTGATATGACGCATGATTCCTTGCTGTGGGACCTCTCTCCTCTGTCTGGGTGCTTGGGCCGAAATAACTGAAAGTGGCCTTCTCCAGTGGTGAGTGATATTACGCATGATTCCTTGCTGTGGGACCTCTCTCCTGTCTGGGTGCTGGGGCCGAAATAATTGAAAGTGGACTTCTCCAGTGGTGGGTGATATGACGCATGATTCCTTGATGTGGGACCTCTCTCCTCTGTCTGGGTGCTGGGGCCGAAATAACTGAAAGTGGCCTTCTCCAGTGGTGGGTGATATGACGCATGATTCCTTGCTGTGGGACCTCTCTCCTCTGTCTGGGTGCTGGGGCCGAAATAACTGAAAGTGGCCTTCTCCAGTGGTGGGTGATATGACGCATGATTCCTTGCTGTGGGACCTCTCTCCTCTGTCTGGGTGCTGGGGCTGAAATAACTGAAAGTGGCCTTCTTCAGTGGTGGCTGATATGACGCATGATTCCTTGCTGTGGGACCTCTCTCCTCTGTCTGGGTGCTGGGGCCGAAATAACTGAAAGTGGCCTTCTCCAGTAGTGGGTGATATGACGCATGATTCCTTGCTGTGGGACCTCTCTCCTCGGTCTGGGTGCTGGGGCGAAATAACTGAAAGTGGCCTTCTCCAGTGGTGGGTGATATGACGCATGATTCCTTGCTGTGGGACCTCTCTCCTCTGTCTGGGTGCTGGGGCCGAAATAACTGAAAGTGGCCTTCTCCAGTGGTGGGTGATATGACGCATGATTCCTTGCTGTGGGACCTCTCTTCTCGGTCTGGGTGCTGGGCCGAAATTACTGAAAGTGGCCTTCTCCAGTGGTGGGTGCTATGACGTCTTATTCCTTGCTTTGGGACCTCTCTCCTCTGTCTGGGTGCTGGGGCCGAAATAACCGAAAGTGGCCTTCTCCAGTGGTGGGTGATATGACGCATGATTCCTTGCTTTGGGACCTCTCTCCTCTGTCTGGGTGCTGGGGCCGAAATAACTGAAAGTGGCCTTCTCCAGTGGTGGGTGATATGACGCATGATTCCTTGCTGTGGGACCTTTCTCCTCTGTCTTGGTGGTGGGACCGAAATAACTGAAAGTGGCCTTCTCCAGTGGTGGGTGATATGACGCATGAGTCCTTGCTGTGGGACCTCTCTCCTCTGCCTGGGTGCTGGGGCCGAAATAACTGAGTGGCCTTCTCCAGTGGTGGGTGATATGACGCATGATTCCTTGCTGTGGGACCTCTCTCCTCTGTCTGGGTGCTGGGGCCGAAATAACTGAAAGTGGCCTTCTCCAGTGGTGGGTGATATGACGCATGATTCCTTGCTGTGGGACCTCTCTTCTCGGTCTGGGTGCTGGGCCGAAATTACTGAAAGTGGCCTTCTCCAGTGGTGGGTGCTATGACGTCTTATTCCTTGCTTTGGGACCTCTCTCCTCTGTCTGGGTGCTGGGGCCGAAATAACCGAAAGTGGCCTTCTCCAGTGGTGGGTGATATGACGCATGATTCCGTGCTGTGGGACCTGTCTCCTCTGTCTGGGTGCTGGGGCCGAAATAACTGAAAGTGGCCTTCTCTAGTGGTGGGTAAAATGACGCATGATTCCTTGCTGTGGGACCTCTCTCCTCTGTCTGGGTGCTGGGGCCGAATAACTGAAAGTGGCCTTCTCCAGTTGTGGGTGATATGATACATGATTCCTTGCTGTGGGACCTCTCTCCTCTGTCTGGGTGCTGGGGCCGAATTAACTGAAAGTGGCCTTCTCCAGTGGTGGGTGATATGACACATGTTTCTCTGCTATGGGACCTCTCTCCAATTGATATTGGTTAATTTTTTTATTTATTTTATTTTATTTTAATTCATTTCCCTATCCACATTTGTTTGCAGGACATTTACTTACATTTTGCTGCCTTTTGCAGCCCTCTAGCCCTTTCCTGGACTATTTTACAGCCTTTCTAGTGCCCAAAAGTTCGGTTTCCTATTGACTTCAATAGGGTTCGGGTTCGGGATAAAGTTCGGGTCGAGTTCGGATCCCGAACCCGAACATTTTCGAGAAGTTCGGCCGAACTTCTCGAAACCGAACATCCAGGTGTTTGCTCATCTCTACCTCTGGATCTTCTCCAGCCCCTCCCAGTAATCTGTCAACCCGATCCGCGATTTGTCGAACACTGTTCAGCGATCACGGTCTTTGTGTTAGATTGCCCTATCTGTTCCCCTAATAATGGAGTCTCCCACTACCAGCACCTGTCTTCCCCTGCTTACTGGAGCCAACGTTCCCCTGACTGGCAGAGGAAGTGTGCTGTTGCAGCAGTGCTGTCCCTGAACTGACATGCCCCTCATCTGCCAAACATGAAAACTTGTTAGGGTGTGTCAGATCAGGGCTAGCCTCCCTGGCACTATGTGCATGGTGATGGACCATGTGATTGGACCATGTGATGTGACATCACCACAGGCTCTTTAGTCGGCAGCTAATGCTTGAAGAAGAGAGAAGAGATCGGCAACTACGCGATCAAGTGGATAAGGTGAGTTAATTTTTTTATTTTTAACCCCTTAATGCACATTTTATTAATCATTCTGTAGTGAGAATGCTATTATTTTCCCTTATAACCATGTTATAAGGGAAAATAATAAAATATACAGAATACTCAGCCCGATGAAGTCCGGCTTCACATATGGGTACCAAACATTACGATTTTTCTCACGCACGTGCAAAACGCATTACAACAGTTTGCACACGCGTGGAAAAATTGCGCATTTTCCCACAACGCACCCGCCTCTTATCTGGGCGTCAAACATAACACTCATGTGAACACAGCCTTAAATGGAGTTCTCAGAACCAGCCTGTTTTTTTTTTTTTTTTTTTCCCTCTTGATTCAAAGGGCTGAGCTACCCTCAGCTGACTTTTTGTAGTCTCCTAATTGGACAGCCACACCTTAATTACTTACCTCTGCAACCCCTGGAAAAATAAAAAAAAATGTTATCACAGCACAATGAAGCTTGTAGCAGAATCAATTCCCACTGTAAAATACAGTCAAATACAGCCACTAATTAATGCCCACAAATAATTTAGCTTAATCTTAAGTCACACACTTCTACAAACACACACTTATGCCTCTTTCACACGGGCGTCATGTTTGACGCCCGGATAATTTTGTATTTTTACAAAATTATATAGTGTACTGTACTGTATTTTTTACTTTACAAAGTCTAATCAGACTGCTGCCTTTAAAAATTGCCATCCCCCCTGCTGCACATCAGCGCCGCCCTGGGGGGGGGCAAAAAATACAAATTAACCGCAACTTTTACGTTTCTGATCCCCGCGGTTTGCTGCAATCGCAGACATGGGGGGTCACAGGACCCCCCTGGGCAATGTGCCAAGGTGCCTGCTGAGTGACTTTAGTACCAGGACACCAGGGCGTAACTGTACGCCCTGCATCCGTAAGAGGTTAAATGGAGTTCTCAGAACCAGCCTGTTTTTTTCCCTCTGGATTCAAAGTTGGGTTAATAAACCTGTACTGTTGTGCCAAAGAGCACGTTTGCATACAGTGCAGAGAAAAATGTTTTAAAATTTTACGGTGAAAAACTGCATTTCTGTAGTTGGGTTAATAAACCTGTACTATTGTGCCACAGAGCCCGTTTGCATACATCACTGAAAAAACTGTTTTAAAAATTTGCAGTGAAAAACTGCATTTCTAAAGTTGGGTTAATAAACCCGTACTGTTGTGCCACAGAGCACGTTTGCATACAACGCACAAAAAAACAGTTTTAAAATTTTACGGTGAAAAACTGCATTTCTGTAGTTTGGTTAATAAACCCGTACTTTTGTGCCACAGAGCCCGTTTGCATACAATGCTGAAAAAACTGTTTTAAAATTTTGCGGTGAAAAACTGTATTTCTGTAGTTGGGTTAATAAACCTGTATTGTTGTGCCACAGAGCAGTCATTTTAAGTAACCTGTGGAACTCCGCATTTACATAGCTGGTTGCAAAAACACCGGTTTTGTGGTAGATAGCACATTTGCCGTGTACGCTGCATTTCTGACAGCCAAATTAAACCGTTAACCTCTGCTGTTACATTGTTGGTTTTAAAAATCTAATTTTTGGTAACAGTGAAGTATTTGTATTGAATTGCTCTGTTACACTGTTTATTCTGTTTATGACACGGGCACTGCCTGAACTTAATTGTTGACTTTTGGCAGTTAAATTGACACCTGAGATAAACCATCTTTTAGTTTGGTGGGTGAACGCAAATAATGATGGTGTTGGTGGTGCTCCTGTTGCTGGGAGAGGACATGGCCATTCTGCTCCAGCTACAGTTCCAAGTGAAACACCTTCTTCAGGTGCGAGTAGGCAACAGAACCTGCAGCGTTATTTGTTAAGCCCGAATGCCGCTCTATGGATGGTCAAGCCAGAACAAGAACAGGCGATTGGGTGGCTAACAGTGGCCCCAGTTCCTTCACAGTATCTCCCACCCAGTCCTCTGCAGAAAGCTCAGAGTTGGCACCTGCAGCCCATGCCCATCAGGCTTCCAGCTCACCCCCTTGCAAAGCAGCCAAGCAGCCTGAGCTACAAGTCATACAGAAGACTCTTATGCTTTTTAATGACTCAGGCAGGGTTTCCCCGGGCCATCCACATAGCCCTGCCCCAGAAATGGAAGACATTGAATGCACTGATGCCCAACCACCTATGTTGCAGGATGAGGACATGGGAATACAACCGCAGCACATCTCTGATGATTACAAAGATGCCAACTGCTGCGGCTTTCTGCAGTGTGCAGAACGACAAGGAGGGCAGGGGTCAAGAATGGGTGGAAGATGATGTGGAGGACGATGAGGTCATAGACCCCGACTGGACTCAAGTTCATGCTAGTGACGAGTGCAGTTCTGAGGAAGAGGCAGTGGTCGCACAGAGGCAACAGGACAGCAAAAGAAGGAGCACCTGCTACTGCCCGCGGCACCCAGGGACCTAGCACACCAAAGCCAGCTCCAAGGAGTTCATTGGCGTGGCAGTTCTTCAGACAACTTTTGCGCAGCCAGGGGTAAACATCAGCAGGCAGTTTTAAAACTCATGTGTTTGGGGGACAAATTCCACACCACACAGGAGCTGTGGAAGGGCATAGAAGAACAAACCGATGAGTGGTTGCTGCCAGTGAGCCTAAAGCCCGGCCTGGTGGTGTGCGATAATGGGCGAAATCTCGTAGCATCCCTTGCCTGGTGCACATGCTGAATTTCCTGGTGCAGAAATTACCAAGACATGTCAGAGCTGCTGCAGAAAATGCGGTCCGTCTGTGCGCACTTTCGGCTTGTTCACCCTGCTGCTGCTTGCCTGTCTGCGCTGCAGCTTAACTTCGGCCTTCCCGCTCACCGCCTCATATGCGACGTGCCCACCAGGTGGAACTCCACCTTGCATATGCTGTAGAGACTGTGCAAGCAGCAGCAGGCGATAGTGCAGTTTCAGCTGCAGCATACATGGGTCAGTCGTTCTGCGGAACAGCACCACTTCACCACCAATAAGTGGGCCTCCATGCAAGACCTGTGTGCCTTGATGCGGTGTTTCGAGTACTCAACCAATGGCCAGTGCCAATAATGCCGTTCTTAGCGTTACAATGCCATTTCTATATCTATTTGAAAAAACACTTAGAGCCATGATGGAAGAGGATATGGCACAGGAGGAAGAGGAGAAGGAAAAGGGGTTATTTTACAGGGTTTCAGGCCAGTCATTCGGAAGCGGCTCAGAGGGTGGGTTTCTGCGCCAGCAGAGGCCAGGTACACGTGTGGACAAGGAGGAGGATGAGGTAGAGGAGCAGGAACCGGGTTCACAGCAGGGTGGCATCCAACGCAGCTCATGGCCATCACTGGAGCGTGGCTGGCGGCATAGGGATGACACAGATGATACACCAGCTACAGAGGACAGCTTATCCTTTCCTCTGGGCAGCCTGGCACACATGAGCAATTACATGCTGCAGTGCCTGTGCAACGACCGCAGAGTTGCCCATATTTTAACTTGTGCTGACTACTGGGTTAGCATGGCCGACATGTGGAAAAGCTTTGTCAGCACGCCACTGCAACCGACACCACAAGCTGATATGGAATGTCTTAGCAGGAGGCAGCAATTGAACAACATGGTGGAACACTATATGTGCACACGCCTACACGTCTTGACTGATGGTTCTTCCCCATTCAACTTCTGGGTCTCCAAATTGTCCACATGGCCTAAACTTGCCCTTTTTGCCTTGGAGGTGCTGGCCTGCCCTGCAGCCAGTGTATTGTCTGAACATGTATTTAGCATGGCAGGGGGCGTCATTACAGACAAAAGCAGCCGCCTGTCCACAGCCAACGTGGACAAGCTCACGTTTATTAAAATGAACCAGGCTTGGATCCCACAAGACTTGTCTGTACCTTGTGCAGAATAGACATTTATACCCACCTCAACCATACATTCTTGTACTCAAGTGCACTTATGCTTTGATTTCTTTTTATTATTTATATTTTGTCCTATTGATTTGGGGGCTACCCCAATTTAAAAACAAAAACAAAAAAAACATTGTTAGCTGGCTACCTCCTCCTCCATCGCTGCTTCCACCTACAACACCACATTCACCGCCTCCTCAACCTGCAACTCCACATCCACCTCCTCCTCCGAGTTGCAGGTTAATAATTTTCACTTTTTATTTGTTTTATTTTATTTTAAGTTATTTCTCTATCCACATTTGTTTTCAGAGCACTTGCCATGATCTCAAGCACATTTTGCTGCCTTTTGCAGCCCTCTAGCCCTTTCCATTACATTTTTACTGCAATTTTAGTGCCCAAAAGTTCAGGTCCCCATTGTCTTTAATGGGTTTTGGGTTCGGGGTCAAGTTCGGGTTAAGTTCGGATCCCGAACCCAAACTTTTTTGTGAAGTTCGACCGAACCCGTCAAATTGGAACTTCGAGGTGTTCGCTCAACTCTAGTTGTGTACACTATACTTTCAAAGACAATTTTATGACCAAGAAAGGTTTCGGAACTGAGTTTGTTAACCAAATAGACAGAATTAATTGACCTAGAAAATAAGTAGATTAATGTTTATTTGCAGGGACTCATTTTATCACATGATCCTATTTTCTGTTACCTTTTTTTTTTTTTACAAAGATTGAGATCTACATGTCTACTGAGATTACTACATTTGCCTTGCTGGTTTGTTCAGGAATCCTAACTTCTCCCATAAATGCAATAATCCAATTTTCAGCATTGTATCTATAACCAGGGCTGAATTATAGGGAGAGAACCTGTGACACATAATTTAGACCTCCACTATTTTGGAGACCTAGAGGACCTCCATGACCTATACTCAATAATTGCTGTTCAGTGATCAAAACTAGGCAGCGGAGGTAAAAAGGTGGCCATGCATCTGTGTGTTCCTCTCATTTGGCTATACAGTTATCCTTCTTGACTACCCCACACAAATGCAGGCTTGGCTGAACATGTTCTCAATAGGGATAAGCAACAGGTATTCTCCAGTGAGAATAAAAGAATCAGACATGCTAAAATTTAAGGGTGTTATACAAATCTCCATAGTACCCGTAAGAGCTAAAATAATAAATGGCTATATACTCACTACTTAGGCTACTTTCACACTAGCGTTTTTATTTTCCTGCATTAAGATCCGTCATAGGGTTTCAATACCAGAAAAAAAACGCTTACGTTTTGTCCCTATTCATTGTCATAAGGGACAAAATATAAATGAACAGAACGGAGTGCTCCAAAATGCATACCATTCCATTTGGTTGCGTTCCTATACCGGAGAGCAAATCGCAGCATGCTGCAGTTTTCTTTCCGTCATGGGATGAGGAGCAAGATGGATCCGTTTTCTCTGACCCGATAGAAAACTGATCCATCCTCCATTAACTTTTAATGGAGTTCATGACGGATCCGTCGTAGCTATGTTAAAGATAAAAAAAACGGATCCATTAATAACAGATGCAAATGGTTGTATTATCAGTAACGGAAGCGTTTTTGCTTAACCCAGCCGGATCCAGCAAAAACGCTAGGGTGAAAGTACCCTTAGTCCCCCATTATTTTCAGTACTGTCTTTCTGGTGCTCAACTCTGGTTTGTGTCTACAGGATGCAGTGGTGGTGTAGCAGTATATGAAACATGAATGGTGCCGTCAATCACTGTTATCAGTGGTCTTGCGCCATATACCACTGATGACAGTGATGGGCTGCAGTGGTCAAGTATTGATATCACCACTGCAGCCTGTAAACACAAACCAGAGGTGAGCACCAAAGTGGACAGTGCCTTTAAGACTCTGTTGACATCTGCATTATTGTTTCAATTAATGCCGAATAATAGACCTCACTAGCTTATAATGGAGTACATTAGGGTATCCCTAGGATTTCCATAGTTTTGACAGCTATATAACAGCTTATGTGTATGGAGCTGTGTGAGAGCAAATTTTTTGCAGGATAATCTGTACTTTTCATTGATAAAATTTTGGGTTGTGTATGACTTTTGGGTCACTTTTTATTACATTTTTTGTGGAGAGACCAAACAAAACAACGAATCGTCAATTTAGAATTTTTTTCCGTTTTGCTTTTTGCCGTATGCATTAAATATTTTTCTATTTTAATAAAACAGGTGGTTTTGGATACAGCAATGTACATGATGTTTATTTTTTTATTGTATCTATTTTTATTTTGGAGAAAAGGGATTGATTTGAATCTGTATATTTAAAAAAAAACTATTTTTTAATTTTAAAAACATTTTCTTACAATATTTTATTGTTCCCATTGTTTAACAAGCTATCATGATATTGCTTCTCTCATAGACTCCAATGCATTAGCATTGGAGACTATAAGACTTACACTATATTCCTATGGAGCTCTGCTATAGGCAGAATTTCCATGAGAACTTATGTGAGGCAGCCTTAGATCATTTAGGAGGACCAGGGAGTTATTCTGATTGCCTGATTGGAGTCGGGAAGGAATTTTTTTCCCCTTAAGTGGGGAAAATTGGCTTCTGCCTCACAGGGGTTTTTTGCCTTCTCTGGATCAACTTGTAGGAAAAAGGCCGAACTCGATGGACGGATGTCTTTTTTCGGTCTTATATACTATGTTACTATGTTACTATGTTACTATGACCAAGGAGGGCCGAGGTGGTGCACTAACCTGTTTTTGCACTCCCAGATGCCGTGGTTAAATGTTAACCCCTTAAGCCACCATGATGCACAGGTTCGTCATGGCAGCAAACTGTCACCATGTCTGCAGACATAGTAACAGTGCTGAGATCCTGGCTGTTACACACAATAGGACCAATGCAGGCAGTCTCTGATTAGATGGTCTGTACAGACTAGCATATCAGAGGATTGACTCGCCGGGTAAAGGTTCTGATCCCCACATTTTGTGACTGTGGGATCAGAACCTTGTGAAATACTTGAATGACACCGGCCAAAAGCCCCCCTCCCCCACAATGCTCAATGTGGTCTGGGTTCCAACCTCCAGCCTTTCCTTCCCCTGCCACAACTATCAGGATGGCCGAGCGGTACATATAGCAGACACTCTGCTTGAAACAGCCAACATCGATGATGACTGTTTAATCCCTTCCATGCTGCAGACAGCTGTATGGAAGGGGTTAACAGGGAGGGATCTCCCTCCTTCTCTATTGGCCCAATGTGTTGCGTTGGCAGTGTACCGATAGTTGAATGGTTAATAAAAGGATGGAGCTCCCTCTACCATTGGGAGGCTGCACTGCTGTAGTGGCCTTGGCAAAATAGACATATTAGGTATCGCCATGTCCATTATAATCTGCTCTATAAGGAGAATGCCGTAAAAAAACAGCGGTGCCAAATAGCCATTTTTTTGCCATCTTACATAAAAAAGCGTAATGCCAAGAAATCAAACGGTCCAATATAGACCAAAATAGTATCAATCAAACCATCACCTCATCCTGCAAAAAATTAGCCCCTACATAAGACAATTGGCCAAAAAAATAAAAAGAATATGGCTTTCAGAAAATGGAGACACAAAAACATGATTTTGTTTTCAAAAATGCTTTTGTTGTGTAAAACAAAAAAAAAAAATGGACATATTATGTATCGCCACATCCGTAACAACTTGATCTATAAATATATCACATGATCAGGTGAACATTGTAAAAAATAAAAAATAAAAACAGAACAGCCATTTTTTGGTTGACTTGCCTCACAAAAAGCGTAATACTAAGCGTTCAAAAATCATATGTACCTCTAAGTGGCACCAATAAACTGTCACCTTATTCCATGGTTTGAAAAACGGAGTAACTTTTTGGAAGTTTCTACTGTAGGGTGCATCATGGGGGCTTCAAATGAGATATGACATGTAAAAACCAGTCCACCAAAATCTGCCCTCCATCCTCCTGCGGTGTGCCCATACAGCAATTTATAGTCACTTATGGTGTGTTTCTATAAACTGCAGAATCAGGGATTTAAATATTGATTTTTTTGTTTGGCTGTTAACCTTCATTTCCTTTAATTATTGTAGAACACTTAAAGGGTTAACAAAGTTTGTAAAATCAGTTTTGAATAACTTGAGGGGTGTAGTTTCTAAAATGAGGTCATTTATGGGGGTGTTTCTACTATGTAAGCCCCATAAAGTTATTTCAGAACTGAACTGGTCCTTAAAAAAGTGGATTTGGGAAATTTTCTTGAAAGTTTAAAGAATTTCTACTAAAATTCTAAGCCTTCTAATGTCCTAAATAATAAAATTACATTTACAAACTGATGCAACATAAAGTAGACATATGGGAAATCTAAAGTAGTAACTATTTTGTGAGATATCATTATCTGCCTTAAAAACAGAGAAATTCAAATTAAATTTTTTTCTAAATTTTTAGGATATTTAGCATTTTTTAACAAATAAAGCTGTTTTATATTGACTTAAATTTACCAATATTATGAACTACAATGTGTCACAACTAAATAATCTCAGAATGGCATGGATAAGTTAAAGTGTTCCAAAGTTTTTGCCACATACTGTATAGTGACACATGTCAGATTTCCAAAATTTGGCCTGGCTGTTAAGGTGAACAATGGCTTGGTACTGAATGGATTAAAATAGTAAGCTCCCGGGAGTTATGGCACCTGTTTTGCACTCGAGCGGGTGCCATCTTTAAAGACCTGGTCTGCGCCATATATGTAGGATGCTGGGCGGGAAGGGTTTAATCTTGTTTTCGGATGGTTAACAAATAGTCAGAGTAGTAGTGAACATCTTATTAATTTGAAATTAGGTAGCGTTTAATGTTTCTTTTATTGCATTCAGAATCTTTCTGCTAAATTTTATGGTAAACATGACATGATTATGTTCTTGAGAGCTGCCTATTTCCATAACAAGAAGAATGAAATGGATGATTAAATACTGGAAGGAGGAAGATCTTTTCCTAGGTGTACAATAGCGAAATAGCACCTGTCTTCTGTCATAAAACCGATGGCACTAAAATACCTCGCAAGAAATAAAATGTGATCAACTTATTTTAAACTTTTTAAAACTGTAATATAAGCCCACTTACGAGAAGCTACATATGACATTGGTCGCCCGTGAATACAAAACTGAGAAAGATTTACATCAGATTTCATACATTGCTATTAACTAACCCCAATTCCTTACAGGTGAAGCTTTAGAAAATCCCATTACACATTTTTTATAACAAACTGAAAGTTCTGCACGTCAAATTGCTGTCAGCCTCCAGTGATAGTTGCTTGAAATACTTCTGAGGGACCATGAGTTTTGAGACACAAAAAACTATTAATCTAATAACAGAACATAAAGAGAGAGATCATTAAGTTTTGGAAAATGCTTTTACAGTAGTATACTTGCTAACAGTAAGGATAAAATGGCCAGCATAATAAAATGCTATTCAGAATTGAATTGAGTGTGCTTTCAGCATCTGTACATACATAATGTTCTCCTCACTCTAAAACTGCTGTGCAAATAGCTATTGAATCTAAAATGTCTCAAGGGTAAAAGCAAAGATTAATGTTTCAGCTGGATTTAGTTGTTTTGAAAGAATAGAATGGTTTTCCTGGTCATGTGGCAGTTACTCAGCTAACCTTCAAATGTCAGATTAAGCCACGTTCAGACAGAACAATTCAGCTATTCAGGTCTCGCCTTTCTTCACGAGTAACATCTGTTTGTATGGCCTTTGTCCATGAGACATGATGTTGGGTTGTATAACCTACACTGTGCCAGAGATTTAAGTCTTTGAACAAATTCCAGTTATTTACAGAGGAAAAGCCAGTTTGACCTTAGTAACAAAAAGGTTCTAAACATCATGTGCTAGACAATGTAGATAACTCCTTGTATCTAGTATATGAAAAGGTGCTCTTGCTCATGTGTTCATTTTTATTAGGCCCCTTGCAGACAAGCATTTGTCACGCTGCGAGTCCACAGCGCAGCTCCTGGCCTGACCTCCCAGCACTGCCGGGGGTCACATAGCATTATATTGATTTATGATGCTATGTAACCCTTACAGTTCTAGAATGTATTGGATAACACTGACATAATGCTACCAGTGTTATCCAATACATTCCAAAACTGTAAGGGTTACATGTCATCATAAATAAATATAATGCTATGTGACCTGGTCAGTGCTGGGAGGTCAGGCTGGGAGCTGTGCTGCGGATTCGCAGCATGACAAACGTTGGTCTGCAAAATGCCTTACTGTTATTACAATATTGAAAATACTATCAGATCCATAGGGTTGTGTTTGCAATTTGTTCAGTTGAGGTCAGAAAAGCTTATTTAAAAAAATATATATATATATTTTTAATTGGAGATTGAGAAAAAAAGAACATAACTCTAGTTAGAAACTACTGAGGACCATGGATACAGTTACATAGCGCGAAATGAGGACACTATGGAAAAAAAGCAGCAGCAGACTGGTGGATAAACACATGTAGGAAATGTTGCCTTCTCGTAAACACCTTGCTCTGGACATTGTAGCTAGATGGGCTTCAATTGTGTCACACCGGGAAACCATTTCATTTCCTAATTAACAGCTCAGTGTAATCAATAGGAAAGTAACATATACCCATGGTTACTGTAAGAAAACTCCATGGGAAACTATATTACATGTGACCAGTGAGTGAGCATTCACACCATACAATTATGTAAGTTAGTTGCTGTCAGGGATCTAATAAGAATGAAAAGGAATTATTAAGCCCAAGAAGACAATGCAAGCTATCAATTGATTTAGGAAAAGAGGTTATCCTGATTGGAGATTAGCAGAGCATAACACATTGTAGCTAATAGACCAAGGGAGGTTAGTTATAGGGACAGAATACAGGAAATAATGCAAACTAGAGATGAGTAAATTGATTCTAAATGAATGGGATTCATTACAAATTTATCAAAAATGCTGCTGCCAAACGAAATTGAAGTTTTGGCAATTCAATTTGGATGAATTTTGCAAAAAAGTGCCAGCACCATTTTACTGTGAAAATTATCAGGAAAAACGGCAGGGAGGATCACTTGACTCGGGGAGGTAGCTTGTCCTGATTGTCTCAGAGGCTTATAGGCTGCGAGCCAGTCAGGGGTCAGAATTTTCACAGGTACTTGAGTCTATGTACTTGTGATCTGAGAGCATGTGTCTTAGATGTCTCTGGCAAAAAGCAATTACAGACAAAAGCCAACTATTGAAGTGTGGGAGGGACAGTATAGGGACATATTTAATTAGGTAGATTTAATTAATAGGTTTAAAAGACAGGTTTTATCAGGATAAGCATAGGGAGGAACTGGTCACTCAGCGTTTTGTGTGTGTTTCATTCAGTTTTCATACAGCTGTTGCCAAGTAAACATTTCATGTTGCACTACAAAGTTTGCTATTATAAAAAGTTTTTACAGTTTTGCAGATTTTTTTTTAGGTTTATTGCATACATTCTGCCACAAATGCTGCACAATTGCCTTCTTTTTTTTCTTAACATCTGTAAAAATTGTGCTACTGTGTGGTAGCAAATAAATTTTCCCTAAAATGGCGGGGGGAAAAAACATACTCACCTCATCTATTTGTGCACGAAGAGGCCACCGCGGCCATCTTGATTGAACATGACACTCGAAATCTTGTGTGCAGTGACGTATGACGTATGCTTCTACCGTGGGCACCTTGGGATGATGCTGAAACTGTGGGCACAGACTTAAAATTTACCAGAAGTAGGCCAAGCTCGGCTGCTGCTAGCTCTGTGCAAGTATCTTCTGTATGGCAGTTTTGCTCCAGAAGGCCGGCACGCAAAACCACCACCATGTGCATAATATGTAGTATAAAAATAAGCTGCCGGCATTCAAATATGAACATAAGTACTTGTGTTGAGCACGAATATTCGGATAGCGAATTTTAATTGCGACTATCGCAACTTCGAGAATTTGCAAATATTTAGAATATAGTGGTATATTTTCGTGATTTCAAATATTCATCATTTTTTCCATCTGAACACATGATTCCTCTCTGCTTCTTGCTTGTAGGCCAATGAGAAGGCAGCAATGTCAAGTTTACAACAATACTTAGTGCACCAATCAGTAATATGTAGTCAGACCTGCCAAAATGTGAAGTTGCAAAATATTCTAATTTGTGCTATCGAGAATATATTGAAGCACTCTATCTGCATATAAAGCTATTGTAATGTTCTGCTGTGCCAAACATTTTCTCCAGTCTCAGGAAAACCTCATGAAACCTCTAGCAGCTTAAAAAATTGTAGCCAAAGTGACCAACTCCTGAATTTCGCGTAATGAATTCCCATTATGCGATTTTTACATTGCTGATTTTTCTCAATCAAGTGAATAATCTCGAATACGAATATTTACGAATATATGATGAATATTATACTACATATTTGCGAAATATTGCTAATTCGAATATTGTCCCTGCCGCTCATCACTAGTGTTGAGCGAACAGTTTGAGCATAGTTCAGGTTTGTACCGAATTTTGGGGTGTTCGGGACACGGACCCGGACCCGAACATTTTCAAAAAGTTTGGGTTTGGGTCCGTTGTTCGGCGATTTGTATGTGACCCAGCCTCTATTTAAGCTGGAGTCATGAAGCGTCAACGTCACACTGCTCTGATTAGTGTAGGGAGATGACGCAGCTGCTGTGAGGGCGAGATTAGGCAGGGAAACATCAGCAACAGTACCTATTGAACTGATCGATCTACAGCTGTGAATGATTCAACTTCTGCTAGTTAGTTGCTCACTGGTTTTTAGACTGCACAGAGAGTTTTTCTGTCACTTTTTTCTGGGGTGATCAGCGGCCATTTTGTGACTTGTGGTGCACCAGCACAAGCTGCCACCAAGTCCATCAATCCATCAATACTTTTTTTTTTTTTGCTATATCCTAAATCAGGGGCTTGGCTGTGCTTATTGTCACCCCTAGAAACTCAGGATAGCAATTTCTATATTTTATTACAGGGTTAAATTAAATTGCCAAAACACCAATCCTCTAAATCTGGTGTTCCAGCTTTGGCTAGCCAAGTGTAATACTGTCTGCTGTCTGGCAAAGGATAGATTATTTTTTGTGGTTAAATTCAATAGCCAAAATAGCAATCTATAGCAAACTATAATAGTGTCTGCCAAAACATATATTCTGTTCTGGGGTGAAAATCAATTGCCAAAATAGCAATACCCTGAATCTGGTGTCCCAGCTGTTGCAGGCCAAGTGTTAATCTGTCCGAAAAAGGGTATATTTTGTTATGGGGTCAAATTCAATTGGCAAAACAGCAATACCCTGAATCTGGTGTTCCAGCATTTGCAGGCCTAGTTTAAATCTGTCCGTAACAGGGTATATTTTGTTCAGGGGTGAAATTCAATTGCCAAAATAGCAATACTCTGAATCTGGTGTTCTAGTAGTGGCTGGCAAAGTATAATAGTGTCCGCCAAAACATCTATTTTGCTCTGGGGTGAAATTCAATTGCCAAAATAGCACTACCATAAATCTGGTGTCACAGCTGTGGCTGGCAAAGTATAATAGTGTCCGCCAAAACATATATTTTGTTCTGGGGTGAAATTCAATTGACAAAATAACAATACCCTGAATCTGGTGTTCCAGCATTTGCAGGCCTAGTTTAAATCTGTCCGTAACATGGTATATTTTGTTCTGGGGTGAAATTCAATTGCCAAAATAGCAATACCCTGAATCTGGTGTCCCAGTAGTGGCTGGCAAAGTATAATAGTGTCCACCAAAACATATATTTTGTTCAGGGGTGAAATTCAATTGCCAAAATGACAATACACTAAATCTGGTGTCACAGCTGTGGCTGGCAAAGTATAATAGTGTCCGCCAAAACATATATTTTGTTCTGGGGTGAAATTCAATTGCCAAAATAGCAATACCCTGAATCTGGTGTTCCAGTATGGCTGGCAAAGTATAATAGTGTCCGCCAAAACATAAATTTTGTTCTGGGGTGAAATTCAATTGCCAAAATAGCAATTCCATAAATCTGGTTTCACAGCTGTGGCTGGCAAAATATTATAGTGTTCGCCAAAACATATATTTTGTTCTGGGGTGAAATTCAGTTGCCAAAATAGCAATACCCTGAATCTGGTGTCCCAGCTGTTGCAGGCCAAGTGTTAATCTGTCTGTAAAAGGGTATATTTTGTTCTGGGGTAAAATTAAATTAGGTGGGACTGCTCCAAACCCCAAACACTGTGGCGTGTTTCTAACTGGGGGGGGCAGTTCCTCCGCATGTGGTTCGCAGCGAACGGCTATCCCCAGCAAAAATTGCATACAATGGAGGATACCGGTGCGAAACACAAGCACCACACAAACATCCTACACAAAATAAAACATGTGCGGATGAAAATATATAAACACATAACTCATAGAAAAAAGATGCACCACATGGATAAGCAACTGACAACACTGGCTAATCCCTCACTCGGATGTTAAAAGCTGAGAGATTCACCAATATTTCCAATCAGGAAAATATCGGAGCCCCTTCAAGCACCACGTCACGGTATCTCAGCATGGCATGAGGTCCTACCACTAGACTACCTATGGTGTGTGAACAAGGTCTGAAAAGGTATTAAGCAGCCTACAGCCCCCTCCCACTCACCTGCATTGCAGGACCAACAATGCAATGGGGAACAAATGAGGCCGCAAGCTACACCTACAACAGACCATGTGACACCGGCTTCTAGGTGCAACAGAATGTTTACCAGCCATATGCAATGGCACATTCAATACATATAAAACAAGAATCACAGAAATAAACGTGGCCTAAATGGGTGGGACTACTCCAAACCCCAAACACTGTGGCGTGTTTCTAACTGGGGGGGCAGTTCCTCCGCATGTGGTTCGCAGCGAGATGCCATGCTGAGATACCGTGACGTGGTGCTTGAAGGGGCTCCAATATGTTCCTGATTGGAAATATTGGCGAATCTCTCAGCTTTTAACATCCGAGTGAGGGATTAGCCAGTGTTGTCAGTTGCTTATCCATGTGGTGCATCCTTTTTCTGTGAGTTATGTAAAATTAAATTGCCAAAATAGCAATACCCTGAATCTGGTGTCACAGCTGTGGCTGGCAAAGTATAATAGTGTCCGCCAAAACATATATTTTGTTCAGGGGTGAAATTCAATTGCCAAAATAGCAATACCCTGAATCTGGTGTTCTAGAAGTGGCTGGCAAAGTATAATAGTGTCCGCCAAAACATATATTTTGTTCTGGTGTGAAATTCAATTGCCAAAATAGCAATACCCTGAATCTGGTGTTCCAGAAGTGGCTGGCAAAGTATAATAGTGTCCACCAAAACATATATTTTGTTCCGGGTGAAATTCAATTGCGAAAATAGCAATACCATCAATCTGGTGTCACAGCTGTGGCTGGCAAAGTATAATAGTGTCCGCCAAACATATATTTTGTTCTGGGGTGAAATTCAATTGCCAAAATAGCAATACCCTGAATCTGTTGTTCCAGTAGTGGCTGGCAAAGTATAATAGTGTCCGCCAAAACACATATTTTGTTCTGGGGTGAAATTAAATTGCCAAAATAGCAATACCCTAAATCTGGTGTTCTAGCAGTTGCAGGACTAGTTTAAATCTGTCTGAAACAGGGTATATTTTGTTATCGGGTTAAATTTAATTGCCAAAATAGCAATACCATAAATAAGGGACACGGACGCGGTCATGGTGGTGTTAGTGTACCCTCTGGTGCTGGGAGAGGACATGGCCATTCTGCCACAGCCACACGTCCTAGTGAACCAACTACCTCAGGTTCCCGTACCCGCCAGAATTTACAGTGATATTTGGTGGGGCCCAATGCCGTTCTAAGGATGGTAAGGCCTGAGCATGTAAGGGCGCTAGTCAGTTGGGTGGCCGGCAGTGGATCCAGCACGTCCACAACATTATCTCCCACCCAGTCTTCTGCAGAAAGCGCTCAGGTGGCACCTGAAAACCATGCCCATCAGCCTGTCACATCACCCCCATGCATATCAGGGAAACTGTCTGAGTCTCAAGTTATGCAGCAGTCTCTTTTGCTGTTTGAAGACTCTGCTGGCAGGGTTTCTCAAGGGAATCCACCTAGCACTTCCCCAGTGGTGGAAGACATAGAATGCACTGATGCACAACCACTGATGTTTCCTGATGATGAGGACATGGAAATACCACCTCATCGGAGTCCGCACGTCTCTGATGATGACGAAACACAGGTGCCAACTGATGCGTCTTTCTGCAGTGTGCAGACCGAACAAGAGGTCTGGGAGGAAGACTGTGTGAAAGACGATACAGGGGACGATGAGGTCTTAGATCCCACATGGAATGAAGGTCGTGCCACTGACTTTCATAGTTCAGAGGAAGAGGCAGTGCTGAGACCGAGCCAACAGCATAGAAAAAGAGGAAGCAGGGGGCAAAAGCAGAACAGCCGCCGCCAAGAGAGTTCGCCTGCTACTGGCCACCGCCACCAGGGACCGAGAACCCCAAAAGCAGCTTCAAGGAGTTCCCTGGCATGGCACTTCTTTAAACAATGTGCTGAGGACAAGACCCGAGTGGTTTGCATGCTGCACCATCAGAGCCTGAAGCGAGGCATTAACGTTCTGAACCTTAGCACAGGCATCTACATGCAAAGCATGAACTGCAGTGGAGTAAACACCTTAAAAGCAAGGAACTCACACTGGCTCCCCCTGCTCCCTCTTCTGCTGCTGCCTCGGCCTCTTCCTCCGCCTCGGGAGGAATGTTGGCACCTGATGCCCACCAAACAGAGGATGTGCCACCGACAACACCACCTGCGTCACCAAGCATCTCCACCATGTCACACGGTAGCGTTCAGCTCTCCATCTCACAAACCTTGGAGAGAAAGTGTAAATTCCCACCTAGCCACCCTCGAGCCCTGGGCCTGAATGCCAGCATTTCTAAACTACTGGCCTTTGAAATGCTGTCATTCAGGCTGGTGGACACAGACAGCTTCAAACAGCTGATGTCCATGGCTGTCCCACAGTATGTTGTTCCCAGCCGCCACTACTTCTCCAAGACAGCCGTGCCTTCCCTGCACAACCAAGTATCCGATAAAATCAAGTGTGCACTGTGCAACGCCATCTGTGGCAAGGTCCACCTAACCACAGATACGTGGACCAGTAAGCACGGCCAGGGACGCTATATCTCCGTAACTGCACACTGGGTAAATGTAGTGGTGGCTGGGCCCCAGGCGGAGAGTTCCTTGGCGCACGTCCTTCCGCTGCCAAGGATTGCAGGGCATCATTCTTTGCCTCCTGTAGCCTCCTCATCCTACTCGGCTTCCTCCTCCTCTGCTTCCACCAGCTCATCCAGTCAGCCATACACCTTCACCACCAACTTCAGCACAGCCCGGGGTAAAAGTCAGCAGGCCATTCCGAAACTCATAGGTTTGGGGGACAGGCCCCACACTGCTCAGGAGTTGTGGCGGGGTATTGAACAACAGACCAACGGGTGGTTTTTGCCAGTGGGCCTCGAGCCCGGCCTAATGGTGTGCGATAATGGGCGAAATCTCGTCGCAGCTCTGGGACTAGCCGGTTTAACGCACACCCCTTGCCTGGCGCATGTGCTGAATTTGGTGGTGCAGAAGTTCATTCACAACTACCCCGACATGTCAGAGCTGCTGCATAAAGCGCTTCCGGCGTTCAAATCCTGCCTCTGCTTGCCTGTCTGCGCTACAGCAGAACTTCAGCCTTCCCGCTCACCGCCTCATATGCGACGTGCCCACCAGGTGGAACTCCACCTTGCACATGCTGGAGAGACTGTTCAAGCAGCAGCAGGCCATAGTGGAGTTTCAGCTGCAGCACGCACGCGTCAGTCACACTGCGGAACAGCACCACTTCACCACCAATTA
This sequence comes from Bufotes viridis, assembly GCA_033119425.1. Classification (NCBI taxonomy): domain Eukaryota; kingdom Metazoa; phylum Chordata; class Amphibia; order Anura; family Bufonidae; genus Bufotes; species Bufotes viridis. The sequence continues at coordinate 460,822,572 of CM065589.1, forward strand.
TTGGGCCTCCATGCGAGACCAGTGTGCCCTGTTGCGCTGTTTTGAGTACTCCACCAACATGGCCAGTGGCGATGACACCATTATCAGCGTTACAGTACCAATTCTATGTCTCCTTGAGAAAACGCTTAGGGCGATGATGGAAGAGGAGGTGGCCCAGGAGGAGGAGGGGGAGAAGGAGGAGGATGGGTCATTTTTAGCACTTTCAGGCCAGTCTGTTAGAAGTGGCTCAGAGGGAGGTTTTTTGCAGCAGCAGAGGCCAGGGACAAATGTAGCCAGCCAGGGCCCACTACTGGAGGACGAGGAGGATGAGGAGGAGGTGGAGGAGGATGAGGATGAAGCAGGTTCACAGCGGGGCGGCACCCGACACAGCTCATGCCCATCACTGGTGCGTGGCTGGGGGGATACGGAGGACGATGACGATACGCCTCCCACAGAGGACAGCTTGTCCTTACCTCTGGGGAGCCTGGCACACATAAGCGACTACATGCTGCAGTGCCTGCGCAACGTCAGCAGAATTGCCCACATTTTAACGTGTACGGACTACAGGGTTGCCACCCTGCTGGATCCCCGGGACAAAGACAATGTGCCCACCTTACTTCCTGCACTGGAGGGTGATAGGAAGATGCGCGAGTACAAGCGCACGCTGGTAGACAAGCTCCTGAGAGCCTTCCCAAATGTCACAGGGGAACAGGTGGAAGCCCAAGGCAAAGGCAGAGGAGGAGCAAGAGGTCGCCAACGCAGCTGTGTCACGGCCATCTCCTCTGAGGGCAGGGTTAGCATGGCAGAAATGTGGAAAAGTTTTGTCTCCACGCCACAGCTAACTGCACCACCACCTGATACAGAACGTGTTAGCAGGAGGCAGCATTTCTATTAACATGGTTCAACAGTACGACTGCACACCCCTCCACGTACTGACTAATGGTTCGGCCCCAATTAACTTCTGGGTCTCCAAATTGTCCACGTGGCCTGAGTTATCATTTTATGCCTTGGAGGTGCTGGCCTGCCCGGCGGCCAGCTTTTTGTCTGAACGTGTATTCAGCACGGCAGGGGGCGTCATTTCTGACAAACGCTGCCACCTATCCACAGCCAATGTGGACAAGCTGACGTTCATAAAAATGAACCAGGCATGGATCCCACAGGACCTGTCCCTCCCTTGTGCAGAATAGACATTTATAACTGCCTCCCCCTCAACCATGTAACCTTGCAGTGCAACCCAAAGTTGAATGAACCTCTCCTCAATCTGGGCGCCGTGGCCAAAATAACTGAAAGTGGCCTTCTCCAGTGGTGGGTGATATGACACCTCCTTTCTTGCTGTGGGACCTCTCTTCTCTGTCTGGGTGCTGGGGCCGAAATAACTAAAAGTGGCCTTCTCCAGTGGTGGGTGATATGACGCATGATTTTCTGCTATGGGACCTCTCTCCAATTGATATTGGTTAATTTTTATTTATTTTATTTTATTTAATTTATTTCCCTATCCACATTTGTTTGCAGGGCATTCACTTACATTTTGCTGCCTTTTGCAGCCCTCTAGCCCTTTCCTGGACAATTTTACAGCCTTTTTAGTGCCTAAAAGTTCGGGACCCGAATGACTTCAATGGGGTTCGGGATAAAGTTCGGGTCGAGTTCGGATCCCGAACCCGAACATTTTCGGAAAGTTCGGCCGAACTTCTCGAACCTGAACATTCAGGTGTCCGCTCATCTCTATTCAGAATGAATCTAAGATGGATGCCGTCCTTGCTTTTTGATAGGAGGTGGGAGGGTCTGGCAGGGAGAGTGATGTACTAGCCCTAAAAAGGGCTTTTTGGTGTGCTGTCAGGACGCTGTCCTTACAGCAGACATCTAATGAGTCTTTCAGGACTGGAGTGGACACTGAATACACTAGCCTAGCTATCGATTTCCATATTAAATCATCAGCAGCTACACTGTCCCTCCTCTCACTAAGACTGCAGCTTCCGAATGATTCTTAAATGGAGGCTGTCCAGGAGATGGGAGGGTCTGGGAGGAAGGGTATGCTGATTGGCTGGAATGTGTCTGCTGACTGTGAGGTACAGGGTCAAAGTTTACTCAATGATAGGGGTGGACCGAACATCACATATGTTTGCCCGCCGCGACGAACGCGCACAAGCTATGTTCGTCGGAAACTGTCCGCCGGTGAATAATTTGGGACATCTTATTTGAGAATTCAACTTAGAGCTGGGTTCCTAATGGTTGTATTGATAGAATATAACGAAGATTGAGAATTTAGCGCTATATTCTCAATCTCCTTTATATTCTAGGAATAAAAGGAACTCAGATGGTGGTAGTCATAGTCAACCGTCATATACAATCAAATAGAGGCATCAAATGGATTTGGAAAGCGATTTTTTATTTGTAAGTATTATTCACATTGAGATTACAACTTAGAGCTGAGTTCCTAATGGTTGTATTGCTAGAATATAACGTATATTCTAGCAATACAACAACCATTAGGAAATCAGCTCTAAGTTCAATTCGCAATGCGATTAATGCAGGTTATATTAATCGCATTGCGATTAAACTTAGATCTGAGTTCCTAATGGTTGTTGTATTGCTAGAATATAATGAAGATTGAGAATAAAGTGCTATATTCGTTATCTTCGTTATATTCTAGCAATACAACTCAGATCTAAGTTGTAATCGCAATGCGAATAATACAGGTTATATTAATCGCATTGCGCTTTACAATTACTAACACTGCAACTTCAGAATGAATCTAAGATGGATGCTGTCCTTGCGTTTAGATAGGAGGTGGGAGGGTCTGGGAGGGAGGGTATGCTGATTGGCTGGAATGTGTCTGCTGACTGTGAGGTACAGGGTCAAAGTTTACTCAATGATAAAGTATAGGGGCGAACGCGAACATCGAATATGTTCGCCCGCCGCGGCGGACGTGAACAAGCTATGTTCACCGGGAACTGTTCGCCGGCGAATAGTTCGGGCCATCTCTATATATAGCACTATATTCTATAGTGGTATATATTCGGGTGTTAGAATATTCGCATTACATGAATATTACATTGCTGATTTTTCGCATAAGAGAAAAAAAAATGAAATAATGAAGAATATTCTAAATCACTACAGACTACAATAATGCAGCCTTCTCACTTTGGCCCACAAGCAAGAAGCAGGTATGTTTATTGGGTAATGGGTTCAGATGAAAAAAACAAATATTCGTTGTTACGATTATATATATCACTATATTCAAAATTTGAAACTCGAATATTCAAACTCATCACTATTCAACAGGATGGATGTATTTCTGGAGAGGGGCCTGGATGTATTTCTGGAGTGTAATAATATTACAACATATACACTGGATACAAAAAGTCTACACACCCCTGTTAAAATGTCAGGTTTCCATGCTGTAAAAAAACGAGACAGAGATAAATCATTTCAGAACATTTTCCACTTTTAATGTGACCTATAAACTGTACAACTCAATTGAAAAACAAACTGAAATATTTTAGGTAGAGAGAAGAAAAAATATTAAAATAAAATAATATGGTTGCATAAGTGTACACAACCTTAAACTAATACTTTGTTGAAGCACCTTTTGATTATATTACAGAACTCAATCTTTTTGGGTATGAGTCTATCAGCATGGCACATTTTGACTTGGCAAGATTTGAACACTCTTCTTTGCAAAAACACTCCAAATCTGTGAGATTGCGAGTAGAGTTGAGCGAACAACTGGATGTTTGGGTTCGTGAAGTTCGGCCGAATGTCACAAAAATGTTCGGGTTCAGGATCCGAACTCGACCCGAATTTCACCCCAACCCCATTGACGTCAATGGGGACCCGAACTTTTGGGCACTTAAACGGCTAGAGGGCTGCACCTGTCACCCAGCAAACAGAGGATTTGGCAGCAACGCCACCACATCTGTCATTGTCACCAAGCATCTCCACCAAATCCCATGAAAGTGTTCAGCTATCAGCTGTCCATCTCCCAAACACTGGAGAGAAAAAGAAATAGAAAGAGGAAGTATCCCCCTACCCATGGCTCTAAATGCCTTATTTCAAACTTCCTGGTCCTTTGAAATGCTGTCATTCTGTCTGGTGGACAGTTTTAAAAACCTTATGGCGGTGGCTATCCCACAGTACGTGTATCCCAGCGTGTATTTTGCAAATGTTGTACCACCCCCGAGGATTGTTCGGCATTTCTCTTTGTATCCTGTTACCTCCTCCTCCTCCTCCTACTCGGCTTTCTCCTCCTCTACCTCCTCCTCATCCACTCAGCGTAACATCTTCACCACCCACAGCAGCATAGCCAGAGGGAAATGACAGCAGGTTGTTTTAAAACTTGTGTGTTTGTGGGACAAACCCCACACCGCGCAGGAGCTGTGGACAGGCATGGAACAACAGACCGACCATTGGTTGGTGCCACTGAGCCTCCAGCCCAGCCTGGTGTAGTGCGCTAATGGGAGAAATATACTAGCAGGTCTGGGCCTAGCCGGTTTGACACACATCCCCTGCCTGCCACATGTGCTGAATTTGGAGTGGAGAAATTCCTAAACACCAGACAGTGAAAATCAATTCAATTAATTGAACACACACAACACCCCCACCCCCCCTTTTACTCAAACCATTAACAAACTAGTTACAATTTTTTAAAAAACATATTAAAATAACTATAATGCAGCTAAACTTACTATATAAACAAACAAAACTATATACACGCCTTATCCTTAACTTAAGGCCAGTGACATCCAAGTAGCTCGAAGGGTGGGTTCCTGCAACAACATAATACCTGGCCTGGAACACAATTGTCCATTGGCGAAATGTGGGAAAGCTTTGTCATCACGCCACAACAACCACCACCAGCAGATCTGGAACGTCTTAGCAGGAGGCAGCATTTCAGCAACATGGTGGAAGAGTACACGTACTGACTGATGGGTTTGCCCAGGGGCGTAGCTACAGGGAAGCGTGGGAAGCACACTGTTTTGGGTCCCTGACCTAGAAGGGGCCCATCCAGGAGGAGGAGGAGGGGGAGGACTAAAAGACTTTGTCAGGGCCCCCTCAACAGTATTAAACAATGAAATTAGATACAGTGGCAGTATAGACAGTGTAGAAAGCGGATGGAAAATAAACCCAAACAGCCTCACACCCTACACACTCAACCCCCCCCCCTCCCTCCCTCCCTTCCTTTACTCAAACCATTAACAAACTATTTACAAATTTACTTAAAAACATATTAAAATAACTATAAGGCAGCTAAACTAACCATATAAAGAAACAAAATGATATACACGCCTTATGCTTAACTTAAGGCCAACCAAATACAAGTGGCTCGGAGGGTGGGTATCTGCACCAACATAGGTCCTGGCCTGGAACACAATTGTCCAGCCAGGGCACAGTTCTGGAGGAGGAAGAGGAGTAGAAGGAATGCTGGGGGATACAGAGGACACAGACGATATACCTCCCTCAAAGAGGATAGCTTGTCCTTGCCTCTGGGCAGCCTGGCAGACATGAGCGACTACATGCTGCAATGCCTGCGCAATGACCGACAAGTTACTGCCACATTCTAACTTTTGCTGATTACTGGGTTGCCACCCTGCTGCATCCCTGTTACAAGAACAACGTGCCGTCCTTAATTCCCTAACTGGAGTGTAATAGGAAGATGAGCCCGCTAGTAGACACGCTGCTGATGGCATTCACACCTGACACCGGGGACTCAGTGGACGCAAAAGGTGAAGGCAGAGGAGGAGGAGGAAGAATTTGCCAATACAGCTGGGTCACCACCAACACCTCAGAAGGCATGGTTAGCATGGGCAAAATGTGGAAAAGCTTTGTCATCACGCCACAACAACCTGCACCACCAGCAGATCTGGAACATCTTAGCAGGAGGCAGCATTTCAGCAACATGGTGGAACAGTACACATACTGACTGATGGGTCTGCCTAAGGGAATAGCTACAGGGGAGACAGGGGAAGCAACTGCTTTGTGGCCGTGACCTAGAAAGGGCCCATCAAGGAGGAGGAGGAGGACTAACAATATTATACAATGAAATTATATACAGTGGCAATATAGACAGTGTAGAAAGCGAATGGAACAGCTGCTGGGCTTGGCCTGAGAGAGCGATCTTTAGTAGCCACAGGCATGGCGGCATAAAAGGAAGGGGTTTGCGCATAAATTTCTGGGGTAAGGGGGCCCCATTCAAACATTTGCTGTGGTGCCCAATCATTTCTAGCTTCACCACTGGGTCTGCCCCATTCAACTTCTGGGTTATGAAATTGGGCACATGTCCTGAGGTTGCCTTTTATGATTTGGAGGTGCTGGCCTACCCTGCAGCCACTGTATTGTCTGAACGTGTGTTTATCATGGCTGGTGGAATTATCACAGACAAGAGCAACCGCAGACAATGTGGGCAAGCTTCCGTTTATTAAAAAGAACTAGGCATGGATCCCACAGGACTTGTTTGTACCTTATGCAGAATAGACATGTATACCGGCCTCACCTAACCACTGTTATACTACCGTGCACTTACACTTTGTTTTATTTTTTGAAATATAAAAAAACTGTTATTGGCGACAACCTTTAGTTCATGCAAGAATATAACCGCCAATTGCAAGTTCCATGTCAGTTATGCAGTGCAGGGGTTTGTACCTGGCAAAAATGGTAAAATTTCACAAAACAATTTAAAATCTATCCTTTGCCGGACAGTATTAAACTTGGCCAGCCACAGCTGGAACAACTGATTAACAATATTGCTATTTTGGCAATTGAATTTCACGCCAGAACAAAATCTATCCTTTGCCGGACACTATTATACTTGGCCAGCCACAGCTGAAACCACTGATTTACAGTATTGCTATTTTGGAAATTGAATTTCAGAAAATAATAATATCCTTTGACGGACACTATAAAACTTGTCCAGTCACAGCTGGAACACCAGATTTACGGTATTGCTATTTTGGTAATTTAATTTTACCCCAGAACAAAGGCTATCCTTTGACAGACACTATAAAACTTGTCCTGCCACAGCAGAAACCACTGATTTAGGGTATTGCTATTTTGGTAATTGAATTTTACCCCAGAAAATAATATATCCTTTGGCGGACACTATGAAACTTGTCCAGTCACAGCTCGAACACCAGATTTACGGTATTTCTATTTTTGCAATTAAATTTCACTCCAGAAAATAATATATCCTTTGACGGACACTATGAAACTTGTCCAGTCACAGCTAGAACACCAGATTTATGGTATTTCTATTTTTGCAACTGAATTTCACCCCAGAAAATAATATATCCTTTGACGGACACTATGAAACTTGTCCAGTCACAGCTGGAACACCAGATTTACGTTATTTCGATTTTTGCAATTGAATTTCCCCCCCAGAAAATAATATATCCTTTGCCGGACACTATTAAACTTGGCCAGCCAATGCTGGGACACCAGATTTAGGGGATTGCTATTTTGGCAATTGAATTTCACCCCAGAAAATTATCTATCCTTTGCCGGACACTATTAAACTTGGCCAGCCACTGCTGGGACACCAGATTTAGGGGATTGCTATTGTGGCAATTGAATTTCACCCCTCAATAAAATATAGAAATTTCTATCCTGAGTTTCTAGGGGTGACAATAAGCACAGCCAAGCCCCTAATGTAGGATATTGCAAAAAAAATAAAAAAATCTAGTATTGATGGATTGATTGGTGGAAGCTTGTGCTGGTGCACCACAAGACACAAAGTGGCTGCAATCACCCCAGAAAAAAGTGACAGTAAAACGCTCTGTGCAGCCTAATAAACAGTGAGCAATTAACTAGCACAAGTTTAATGATTCACAGCTGTAGATCGATCACTTCATTAGGTGTTTTTGCTGAGTTTTCCCTGCCTAATCTCACCCTCACAGCAGCTGCATCCTGGGGTGAAATTGCCAAAATGCTAATCCCCTAAAACTAATATTCCAGCTGTGGCTGGCTAAGTTTAATACTGTACGTCAAAGGATAGATTTTTTTATTGGGTGAAATTCAATTGCCAAAATAACAATCCCCTAAATGTGGTGTTCCAGCTGTGGCTGGCTAAATTTAATACTGTACGTCAAAGGATAGATTTTTTTCTGGGGTGAAATTCAATAGCCAAAATAACAATGACCCCTAAATCAGGGTTCCAGCTGTGGCTGGCCAAGTGTAATACTGTCCGTCTAAGGATAGACTTTTTGTGTGGTGAAATTCAATTGCCAAAATACCAATCCCCTAAATCTGGTGTTCCACCTGTGGCTGGCTAAGTTTAATACTGTCAATCAAAGGATTTTATTTTTTTTGTGGGGTGAAATTCATTTGCAAAAATACCAATCCCCAAAATCTGTTGTTCCAGCTGTGGCTGGCCAAGTTTAATACTGTCCGTCAAAGGATAGATTTTTTTCTGGGGTGAAATTCAATTGCCAAAATACCAACCCCCTAAATCAGTGGTTTTAGCTGTTGCTTGCCAAGTATAATACTGCCAGTAAAAGGATAGATTTTATTTCAGGGGTGAAATTCAATTGCCAAAATACCAACCCCCTAAATCAGTGGTTTTAGCTGTTGCTTGCCAAATATAATACTGCCAGTAAATGGATAGATTTTATTTCAGGGGTGAAATTCAATTGCCAAAATGCCAATCCCCTAACTCTGATGTTCCAGCTGTGGCTGGTTAAGTTTAATACTGTCTGTCAAAAGATAGATTTTTTTTCTGGGGTGAAATTCAATTGCCAAAATACTAATCCCCTAAAACTAATGTTCCAGCTGTGGCTGTCTACGTTTAATACTGTCCGTCAAAGGATAGAATTTTTTCTGGGGTAAAATTAAATTGCCAAAATAACAATCCCCTAAATGTGGTGTTCCAGCTGTGGCTGGCTAAATTTAATACTGTACGTCAAAGGATAGATTTTTTTCTGGGGTTAAATTCAATTGCCAAAATACCAATCCCCTAAATCTGGTGTTCCAGCTGTGGCTGGCTAAGTTTAATACTGTCCGTCAAAGGATAGATTTTTTTCTGGGGTGAAATTCAATTGCCTAAATACCAATCCCCTAAATCTGGGGTTCCAGCTGTGGCTGGCAAAGTGTAATACTGTCTTTCAAAGGATAGATTTTTTTCTGGGGTGAAATTCAATGGCCAAAATAGCAATACCCTAAATCTGTGGTTTTAGCTGTTGTTGGCCAAGTGTAATACTGTGCGACAAAAAGGATAGATTTTATTTTTGGGGTGAAATTCAATTGCCAAAATGCCAATCCCCTAAATCTGGTGTTCCACCTGTGGCTGGCTAAGTTTAATACTGTCAATCAAAGGTTTTATTTTTTTTGTGGGGTGAAATTCATTTGCAAAAATACCAATCCCCAAAATCTGTTGTTCCAGCTGTGGCTGGCCAAGTTTAATACTGTCCGTCAAAGGATAGATTTTTCTGGGGTGAAATTCAATTGCCAAAATACCAACCCCTAAATCAGTGGTGTTCGGCTGTTGCTTGCTACGTATAATACTGTCCAGTCAAAGGATAGATTTTATTTCGGGGTGAAATTCAATTGCCAAAATAACAACCCCTAAATCAGTGGTTTCAGCTGTTGCTTGCCAAATATAATACTGTCAGTCCCAAATGGATAGATTTCATTTCTGGGGTGAAATTCAATTGCCAAAATGCCAATCCCCTAACTCTGATGTTCCAGCTGTGGCTGGTTAAGTTTAATACTGTCTGTCAAAAGATAGATTTTTTTTCTGGGGTGAAATTCAATTGCCAAAATACTAATCCCCTAAAACTAATGTTCCAGCTGTGGCTGTCTACGTTTAATACTGTCCGTCAAAGGATAGAATTTTTCTGGGGTAAAATTAAATTGCCAAAATAACAATCCCCTAAATGTGGTGTTCCAGCTGTGGCTGGCTAAATTTAATACTGTACGTCAAAGGATAGATTTTTTTCTGGGGTTAAATTCAATTGCCAAAATACCAATCCCCTAAATCTGGTGTTCCAGCTGTGGCTGGCTAAGTTTAATACTGTCCGTCAAAGGATAGATTTTTTTCTGGGGTGAAATTCAATTGCCTAAATACCAATCCCCTAAATCTGGGGTTCCAGCTGTGGCTGGCAAAGTGTAATACTGTCTTTCAAAGGATAGATTTTTTTCTGGGGTGAAATTCAATGGCCAAAATAGCAATACCCTAAATCTGTGGTTTTAGCTGTTGCTGGCCAAGTGTAATACTGTGCGACAAAAAGGATAGATTTTATTTTTGGGGTGAAATTCAATTGCCAAAATACCAATCCCCTAAATCTGGTGTTCCACCTGTGGCTGGCTAAGTTTAATACTGTCAATCAAAGGATTTTTTTTTTTTTGTGGGGTGAAATTCATTTGCAAAAATACCAATCACCAAAATCTGTTGTTCCAGCTGTGGCTGGCCAAGTTTAATACTGTCCGTCAAAGGATAGATTTTTTTCTGGGGTGAAATTCAATTGCCAAAATACCACCCCCCTAAATCTGGTGTTCCGGCTGTGGCTGGCTACGTTTAATACTGTCCGTCAAAGGATAGATTTTTTTGGGGTTAAATTCAATTGCCAAAATAACAAAGCCCTAAATCTGGGATTCCAGCTGTGGCTGGCCAAGTGTATTACTGTCTGTCCCAAAGGATAGATTTCTTTCTGGGGTGAAATTCCTGCCGCTGCTCGCCTGTCTGCACTACAGCGTAACTTCGGCCTTCCCGCTCACCGCCTCATATGTGACGTGCCCACCAGATGGAACTCCACCTTGCACATGCTGGAGAGACTGTGCAAGCAGCAGCAGGCCATAGTGGAGTTTCAGCTGCAGCACGCGCTGGTCAGTCGCACTGCGGAACAGCACCACTTCACCACCAATGACTGGGCCTTCATGCGAGACCTGTGTGCCCTGTTGCGCCGTTTCGAGTAATCGACCAACATGGCCAGTGGCGATGACGCCGTTATCAGTATCACAATATTACTTCTATGTCTCCTTGAGAAAACACTTAGGGCGATGATGGAAGAGGATGTGTCCCAGGAGGAGAAGGGGGAGGAAGAGGGGTCATTTCTAACAATTTCATGCCAATCTCTTATAAGTGGCTCAGAGAGAGCTCTTTTGCAACAGCAGAGGCCAGATACAAATTTGGCCAGCCAGCGCCCACTACTGGAGGACGAGGATGAAAAGGATGAGCAGGAGGTGGAGAAGGATGAGGATGAAGCATGTTCACAGCAGGGTGGCACCCAACGCAGCTCGGGCCCATCACTAATGCGTGGCTGGGGGGAAACGGAGGACTTTGACGTTACACCTCCCACAGAGGACAGCTTGTCCTTACCTCTGGGCAGCCTGGCACACATGAGCGACTACATGCTGCAGTGCCTGCGCAATGACAGCGGACGTGTGCACATCTTAACAGGTGCTGATTACTGGGTGGCCACCCTGCTGGATCCCCGGTTCAAAGACAATGTGCCCACCTTAATTTCTGCACTAAAGCGTGATAGGAAAATGCGCGAGTACACGCTGGTAGAAACACACCTGAGAGCATTCGCAACTCATATGTTGGGACAAGTGGAAGCAGAAGACGAAGCCAGAGGAGGAGCAAGAGGTCGCCAAGGCAGCTGTGAACATGCTCCAAGTTGCAGCTGTGAACATGCTCCAAGTTGCCAATTGATATTGGTTAATTTTTATTTATTTTATTTCCCTGTCCACATTTGTTTGCAGGGGATTTACTTACATTTTGCTGCCTTTTGCAGCCCTCTATCTCTTTCCTGGGGTATTTTACTGCATTTTTAGTGCCCAAAAGTTCAGCTCCCCATTGACTTCATTGGAGTCGGGGTCAAGTTCAGGTTGAGTTCGGATCCCAAACCCGAACATTTTCGTGAAGTTCGCCCGAAATTGTCGGACCCGAACATCCAGGTGTTCGCTCAACTCTACTTATTACATCTGAACACCAAGTTATTAAATCGACATGTAGCATCATTGAAAAATAGGAGACTTTCAAGGCTGTAACGTCTGCATTAATGTTGGGTGCGAATATTCGAATCGCGAAATTTTATCGGGAATATCACCACTTCGAGGATTTGTGAATATTTAGAATATACAGTTGTGTTCAAAATTCTTCAACCCCACTGAAATTGAGTGTTTTGGCCAGTTTGACATTGATTTTGATCATTTCAGTCATCTTGTTTACAATTAAATCAAAGAGGCACTTGTAAGTCAGACAAATATAACATAACATTTATAATGAAATAACCACAAATGTCTTTTCTGTGCTCACATCATTATCAGTTTTATTCAACCCCCAAGTGACATTCAATCTTAGTACTTAGTACAACATCCTTTTCCAGTTATAACAGCTTTTAAATGTGAAGCATAGCTTGACACAAGTGTCTTGCAGCGATCTACGAGTATTTTCGCCCATTCCTCATGGGTGGGCAAAAGCCTCCAGCTCAGTCACATTCTTAGGCTTGCGCGCTGCAACTACTTTCTTTAAGTCCCACCAGAGGTTCTCAATCGGATTTAAGTCTGGTGACTGCGATGGCCACTTCAAAATTTTCCAGCCTTTAATCTGCAACCATGCTCTAGTGGAATTGGAGGTATGCTTGGGATCATTGTCCTGATGAAAGGTCCAACGTCTCCCAAGCCTCAGGTTTGTGACGGACTGCATCACATTTTCATCCAATATCTCCTGGTACTGAAGAGAATTCATGGTACCTTGCACACGCTAAAGCTTCCATGTACCTGTTTAAGCAAAACAGTCCCAAAGCATGATTGACCCCCCGCCATGCTTCACAGTAGGCAAGGTGTTCTTTTCTTCATAGGTCTTGTTCTTCCTCCTCCAAACATAGCGTTGATCCATGGGCCCAAACAGTTCTAATTTTGTTTCAACAGTCGACAGAACACTATCCCAAAACTTTTGTGTTTTGTATACATGACTTTTGGCATACTGCAGTCGACTCTTCTTATTTTTTGGAGACAGCAAGGGGGTGCGCCTGGGAGTTCTGGCATGGAGGCCTTCATTACGCAGTGTGCGCCTTATTGTCTGAGCTGAAACTTCAGTACCCGCATCTGACAAATCTTTTTTCAGTTCCTCAGCAGTCACACGGGGACTTTTCTCCACTTTGCGCTTCAGGTAGCGCACAGCAGTCAAAGTCAGCATCTTCTTTCTGCCACGACCAGGTAGCGTTTCAACAGTGCCCTTTGCCTTGAATTTGCGAATGATTCTTCCTATGGTGTCTCTTGGTATGTTTAACATCTTTGCAATCTTCTTATAGCCATTGCCCTTCCTGTGAAGAGAAATCACCTCTTCTCTTGTCTTCCTGGACCATTCTCTTGACTTCACCATGTTTGTAAACACACCAGTAAATGTCTGTATTACAAAAACAATTGATGTAATTTTAGTTGCATTTGGTTCTTTAAAAAGTCCTTGTAAGATTTCATTCTGAACACAATTACAAATGTACACTAAATTCCCTAAAACCCTTTACAGCATTGGGGTTTGAATAATTTTGAACACAACTGTAGTGCTATATATTCTTATTCGCTAATATTTTAGATTTTTTTTCTCTGAACCCATGATCCCTCCCTGCTTCTTGCTTGTGGGCCAATGAGAAGGCTGCAATGTCTTTGTTTGAGCTTAGCAACATCCCTAGTAACCAATAGGAAAGTTGCATAGCCCTTTACTATATATGAACCTCCCCAGCAGCCCTTTACTTCAGTTTATTTTCAGTCCTGAGAGACAGCAGTGTCATAGCTGTGTTCTGTGCTTTCTTGTGTCACATTACATTAGATAGTTAGTTAGTTAGTTAGCTTATTTATATAATACAGATAGTTAGTGGGAGATAGTCAGTGTAGGTTAGGTTGTGATATAGTGTAGCTGATAGGTTCCGCTGTCCATACATACATGCTACAACATAGTGCTGTGATGTCACAAGTTCACAACAATACTAGTGCACCAATCACTAATATGTAGTCATACATGCTAAAATGTAAAGTTGCACTTATTGCGCAAAAATATACGCATCATTAATTGCCTATTTGCGCAATCGCGAATATATCGGAGCATGCTATCTGCATATAAAGCTATTGTAATGTTCTGCCGTGCCAAACATTTTCTCCAGTCTCTGGAAACCCCTAGCAGCTTGAAAAATGTAGCAGTAGTGACCTACGCCTGTATTGTGGGTGGATTACGCGAATATTACATTGCCGATTTTTGCAATCAAGAAAATAATCACAAATTCTCAAATTCACGAATTTATGATGAATATTCACCCAAATATTCGTGAAATATTGCGAAATTCGAATATTGCCCCTGCCGCTCATCACTAGTCTGCATTAGGAAGACCTTGTTGAAAATTTCAGTTTTGTTAAAATGTTGACAAAACCTATTTGTCAGATTCCTTCAATATTTATGGAAAATATATTCTTGGATTAATGACACACAGAAATACTTTGGCTATAAATCTCAGTTTTACATTGTTTGTCTTTCGTTAGACCATCTTTACTATATTGGTTGTTGCACAAAGCAATCACATGATGTTCCACTACAAGTATATAGAAAAAAAGGGGTCAAAGTACAACCTTGTCTAGATCTATTTGTAATCACAATGGAACTAGGAAGAATCCTACTGAACTCTACTCTAGCCCATATGGGTTTGCTAACAAAGTCAAAGCCTAACTATGAAACCAAGCTTTGAAAGAAAGAGCTGTTTACCTGGTCCAAAGTTTCCTTAGCATTCATTGGGAGAACACACGCAGGAATATTGTTTGATTTGGAGATCAGTGGCAGAATTTAAATTGTATTATGCCTTGTGATATTGTATCTTGACAACCACATGTCATAAATCAATTATGGTCATTGTGAACAAGATGTGGCAAGTGAAAGGCATGGTATATTGCCAAAATTTGGGGTGAAAATTCACAGATATATAGATTAGGGACATAAGTCGAAACTTAAGCATGAAGTGGGACTCTTTACAGGTTTAAAAATCATAGCGATATTGGGTTCAAGAGTTTAAAGTGTGCCTGAAGTCCAAAAAAAATTTTGCATAATGGCTGTGCTTATTTGTACAATCATAATTGTGAAGGAACAAGTCTTTTTGGCTTCCTTACCTTATGCCTTTTTTAGCCATATTATTCCCTGTTTCAGATGAACAGCTAGATGCATTTCTCTCACAAGCAGGGATCATCTCCGTTCTGTGGAATCTGCCTGCCCTGTACTGATGTGATGTCCTTTCCCTTAATTCCCACTAAATTTATTTTCAATCCCAGAGCTGTAAACTGTAAATTGTCTTCTGTGTCTCTGTTGCTAAGGATGGATCTCGCATTACAACAAGCAGTGGACTGCAAATTAGCTGGAAATGAGACCCATGGTGGCCATGACTTTACATGTTTTTTTTCAGGTGGATATAGGCATATTTTGGAAATTAAATCATTTTGAAATTTGCTATCTACACTATCCTCTATGAAATCAAAATTGCGTAAAAGTACGGGGACTCTTTAAGGATAAAAGGATGTTCTTCCAGGAAGGCAAACACTTTAGTAAGATGGAAATAAGTTGAGGAGAAATGACTGTTCTGCCAAGCATTATTAGAAAATCATTATAGATAATTTCTGCAACAATCAGGGTATTTCAGAAGTGTTCAGTGTGGTTATAGCACCATGGTTATAGCAGTGTTAAATTGCATTAAACTACTGCATTGTGGGTAATGCAATGCATTGTGGGTTAGGGCAAAGCATTCTAGGAAAGAGAAGTCTCCAGGACACATCATATGAGCTCTCCTATGCATGTCTCCTTCTCAAACTCTACTATTCTTGCTAAACCATATCTGGTAAGAAATATACCTCTGTTTCAGGGATATTGTATTATGCAGAGCTGTTCAGTCAGTTTGTAATTGTTACTCAGGAAGTTGTTATTACTGTTAGCCATGCAATCTTATGTACAGACAGCCATTTTACCATGTGCCTTCACTGTTAATGTAAATGTTATAGTACATGCTATTTTATGTTTAATACTTATACATGCTATTTGTATTCGTGTAGTTTTATCAAATATACAATCTATCACCCACACTTATCCGCACAGAGAGTACAACCTGTTGACCAATAAACAAGTTAGACTGCAAAGAACAGTCCTCTCATTTGGAAGACAGTAAAGGGTTATGCTGAATGTCAGACTGCACACTGTTTGAATGTGTATGGAGACAGAACAATGACATTTTTAAATTTGTACTATAGCCAACTGGCTTAGGGCTCTTGCTTTAAAGAGAGGGCATAATTGCTGAGGCAAATTTGTCTTCTGCAAAAACTTAATCTAATTCTTTATTTTCTTTCTGGAAAATGGTATGAATAGAAGTATCAACAATATATTGATCAATATCAGTTTGAAAAAGATGGGGGCATGTCTGAGAACTGAATGTGGTAGTATTTCTCGAAAGTAGACTAAAGCACACGACCGTATCCATTTTGCATTCTGCAAATCATTGATCCCAAAATACAGATATGGTCCGTGTTGCAACTGCATTGACTTAAAATGAGTTTGAAGTCCGCATTTTGAGGGCAAGTATAGGACAGGTTCTTTCTTTCTGCAGAATGGACATACAGATGCTGAAAGCACAGAGATCCATGCACTTTCTGCATCCATATGTCCATTCTACAAAGATGGGGCATGTTCATTAAGATATGCGTTTTATAACCCCTATATCTGGCGGTGGATCTGCCGAAGTAATGAAGAGGCACAGGCCTCTCCATAACTTCAGCGTATCTAGTGCAAGCCCCTTCCCCACCCACATACCTTCATAATGTCCAGGGGACCCAGCAAAGTGGGAGAGATCAATTGCACCCATTGGTCGAGTTGGAAAAATTGTCCAGACTATAGGATTCAGCTCTCTATCTCCCATATAAAGCCTTGGGAATAGCATATGAAAACTGTAGAGATTTCCGTTAATGTGTACAGTAGTTGTGTGAACCATCTATTGAACTGACTCAATAAAGTACAGTGGACTTATTGCCTAAAGTGTGGCCTTTTTATTGTGTGCACTAACACCAAAGACTAAACAAAAGTAAAGACAGGTGCACTCTGTGATAATACTAAACCCTCACACTGATGTAAAATTAAGAGGTTAGTTCGACATATCCTACTAGGAGGACATGTCTTAAGCTCGGGCACCGCGCCAAGGTCTCTCAAGTAGCCCGAGGCCCTATCACTCATCTACCTGTGCCGTTTGGGCAATACCAGGGGCCAGAGGGGGATTACGGGAGCATAAGGCCTGACTCACAGACAGCTTACCAGTAACCTCCAGCATGTAGCCATGCCTGCAATGGGAGGTGAGAAGTGCCTGTGAGCCCCACCCGAGACTGGCTGATATGGCCTAGGGCCTAAACAGGTGCACCTGAATGTAGCCTATAGATGAAAAACAGGCACATTTAAATAGGAGTTTATACACCTCCATACATAAGACTATACAAACCATTAGAAAACGTGGTGTTAAACAGAGAGGATATGCTCAAAAAAATGCATACATTGGAAGATGTCAGCAACGGACTACAAGTACCACAATAACAATCCTACATAAGGTATGTCAAACTAACCTCTCAATTTTACATTAGTGTGAGGGTTTATTATTATCGCAAAGTGCACCTGTCTTTGCTTTTGTTTAGTCTTTGATTGTTCTTCACATCCACATAATTGTTACCTTATGTAGGATGGTTATTGTGGTACTTGTAGTCTGTTGCTGGCATCTTCCATTGTATGCATTTTTTTGCAGTTGATTGCCATAAGCCACGGACTACAAGTGCAGGATATGCTCCCCTATATATATGAACAACCGCATGTGAGTTTGAGCATATCCTGCCTGTTTAATACCACGTTTTCTAATGGTTTGCATGGTCTTATGTATGGAGGTGTATAAACTCCTATTTAAATGTGCCTGTTTTTCATCTACAGGCTACATTCAGGTGCACCTGTTTAGGCCCTGGGCCATATCAGCCAATCTCGGGTGGGGCTCACAGGCACTTCCCACCTCCCAATGCAGGCATGGCTACATGCTGGAGGTTACTGGTAAGCTGTCTGTGAGTCAGGCATTATGCTCCCGTAATCCGCCCACTGGCCCCTGGTATTGCCCAAACGGCACAGGTAGGTTAGTGATAGGGCCTCGGGCTACTTGAGAGACCTTGGCGCGGTGCCCGAGCTTAAGACATGTCCTCCTAGTAGGATATGTCGAACTAACCTCTCAATTTTACATCAGTGTGAGGGTTTAGTATTATTGCAGAGTGCACCTGTATTTGCTTTTGTTTAGTCTTTGATTGTTCTTCACATCCACATAATTGTTACCTTATGTAGGATGGTTATTGTGGTACTTGTAGTCCGTTGCTGGCATCTCCCATTGTATGCATTTTTTTGCTGTTGATTGCCATAAGCAACAGACTACAAGTGCAGGATATGCTTCCCTATATATATGCACAGCCGCATGTGAGTTTGAGCATATTCTGCCTGTTTAATACCACGTTTTCTAATGGTTTGTATAGTGCACTAACATCAGCATAATGGTTTATCGTTTTTTCCAAGTTTCAGGGAACTCGAGGTTACACCTTCAAGGGCACCCAAACCACCACCAGGCCCAGGGGAGCATCAGAGTGAGTATCTACGACTTCCATTATTGCTACTACTACAGTTACTATCCTCTCCCCTCCTCTGGGGACAGTAAACAAGTCTCCTTACAAGGGGTAATCAGCCATCAGACAACTTCCTTGGCTCACCAGAGTTAGCATGCTCTTTGTGATGATGTGGGTGGACACGGTGAAGCATTCTGGTAAGTTAAACCCCTGTTACCACCAAGGAAGTATTTGTTGCAGTAGTGCGGTTACCTGCAAGTAGACCGGAAGAGGCATGTGACAGTTCCACATATAGCCCAGATGTCTGCCAGGATACTGAACGGACACAGAGAAAGAGAGGAATCATGGTGCTAGGTGTGAGCACCGAGGCTTAACTAGTCTTCTGGTAGTGGTGAAACAAAGTGACATAAGTAAGCAGGAGTAAACAGAAACCATTGGTGGAACTGTGAATTTTCAGTAAGAGCATTCAGAAACTGCCTCCCTGTGTCTGAGAGCTCTCATCCCTACTGTGTTAAAGCTTCTGTGGTGGTGTTACATCCTGTGTCCATTACATAGTAACATGACCTTTTTACAGAGACCTTCTGATATTGAATCGTTATCTAAATGAGCTGATGACTGGAAAATCGGAAATGTAAAATAAAAGTAATCTTCTCAACTATAAGGTGCGACCACTGAAGTCCCTGACTGGCTGCCGCAGTTACATAGGGTAGTCAGGAATGTTATTGTTGCAGGGCCAGAACTAAGGCTATTGGGAGTACTAAATAGTTAGCACTGGAACAGCAGGGTTTGAGCAGGGGAGTGGGGCTTCTTCTTTTTTTTTTCTTTTTTTGTTCACTGCCATCAGCTCATGTTTGGGGGTCTCACTTGCTTTAACACAAAACACCACAATGCTTTCAACATTTCAAAGCAAAATAGTAATTTAATTAGAAGGGTCATTCTCATTAGAACACATAATCCAAGCTGTAGATAACCACTGATGATGGACACTTTCACACATACATTGTGTATGTGTAGGGATTTTGCCAAGTGGCATAAATAGAGAGGGTAGTGATTGGGTAATACTTAATGATTACTTCTCCATGGCAGACAGGGGCTCATTGCTGATGTTTTTCTCTCTGCTAAATATTTGGTACTTCCTAGCTCTCCATTAGCAACAGTGTGTCTCTACTAAGCTTCTAGCATGTTTTTTTTTTTTGTTTTTTGTTTTTTAACCCTACAGCAGTTAACGCCCCTGAGCCTTATTTAGTTTTAAGTTTGCAGTAATTTGCATTTATTTAGAATGTTGTTGAACTATTAGGAGCCTAGTCAGAAGAAAATCTGAATTTAGTGTACTGAGCTATTAGGAACTATTTAGAGTTGATTTCTGGGCATACTGTATCTGCTCTTTCTATAAAGCACCTGGTAGCCTTCAGTGTGTAGTTTGTACTGTCGGAAAGTTACAGCCATTTATTATCACCACATGATAATTCTAACAAAGAGAACATTTGTGAAGGTTTATGTTTAGTTTTCAGTTTCTTAAAGTACCAGTTAAACATAACGTACCCTTAATTCATATTTATTTTTTTTGCTAAAATTGTTATTGCCCTTAAAAGGGAATGTATCACCAATTATTTTCTTTTTCCAGTTAAAACTAGATACTACAGCAATATATATTCTTTTTTTTCTAATCCACTTTTATTTTCTGATGGTATTTATTTTTTTTTTTATTTCCTGAAAATGATTAGGTGCTGCCATCTTGCATGAGCTGTTGTTAACATCATTTAGAGATATCATTTATAGCAGCCACCATGGGCCATAGACACAATGGTCTGGAGAGGACCCTATTGACATTTATATGAGAGTTTTCTAGGCATGCTCTGTGTCCTGTGCAGATATTAGAAGGGAGTAGATGAGATGTGATATCACCTATTGTCTATGGTGGCTCCTGTGTTCTCTCTATACAAAGGTGATATCTGTCATTGTAGTCCTACCTGCAATGATAGGAAAAGCAGTAACATTGTCTGTACAGATCAAGTGGAGTCAGTGTGAAAAAGAATTTAATTTTTTTATATAGGAATTGATATAAAAGATAAAATCAAAATCACCAATAATTATTTCAAAATATGTTTAACATAGAACGTGATTTAAACAATAGCATTTTTTTTGATGACACATTCCCTCTAAGACTACAAAAATTGTGTTTGCCTTTAATGCAGATGTTATTATGAACTAAATTTTGACATATATCTAGGACATGAGATCAATTTATGGTATTTAGTCATTTTGCTCCATTGATAACCATTCTAGATTGTTAAATATGATGTGCCTAGTTTCAAATTTAACCACTAGGAACAGGATACAGTATGTAATGAATGTCATCTGAATTAGACTGCCGGAGATTGCAGAGTGCTATATGTAGCTTCATTTTTGCAGTCCTATAGGGATGAATGAACTAACAGTATACATGCTTGAATGCTGCTCCATTTTTCTGTGCTAGAACATAACTGAATATTGAAAGAGAAATTCAACATTAATATCTATACTTAGTGTTGAGCGAGCACCAAAGTGCTCGTGTGCTCTGTCCGAACACATTGGGATGCTCGTGTGTTCTACCGAGCACAATGAAAGTCTATGGGAGAACCCCAGGCACCCCCTGGTCGGAAGAGTAGAGTGTGTCTGGTTCCCCAAAAAACAGCCCGCTTTTTAGGATCTGTGTTTTCAGATCTGATGGCAAAATCCAACCCCAAGGCATTCCCATGGTGATGGGGATGCACTTCTGACAGGGCGCTGCCATCCGTGGCACCTGAGGAGTTAATTGTGCGGATGGCAGCTCCCTGTCAGAAGTCGGGTGCAGAGAATGTTTCTACAAAGTTTCCATTAGTGGGCAGTGCCCCCCCCAGTATTAAAATCATTGGTGGGCAGTGCACCCTCCCCCCCTCCACAGTATTAAAGTCATTGGTGGGCAGTGTGCCCTTCCCCCCATCATTGGTGGCAGAGGCAGTTCCGATCGGAGTCCCAGCAGTGTAATGCTGGGGCTCCAATTGGTTACCATGGCAGCCAGGACGCAACTGAAGTCCTGGCTGCCATGGTCAGTTAGTCAGCAGCATTATACTCACATGCACTGTGGCCGCCATGCGCTCCTTCTTCTGGTAACTAACAGGTCTGTGCGGTGCATTGCTTATGTTCATAGCAATGCACCGCAGAGACCTGTGAGTTACCAGAAGAAGGAGCGCCCAGCAGCCACAGCCATGTGCTTGTGTGCCATTGTAGATGACATTTTAGAATTTCACTTTTTTCCATTTAAATTTTTTTTTTCAAGTAACAAAGCAAGGGTTAACAGCCAAACAAAACTCAATATTTATTGCCCTGATTATGTCGTTTACGGAAACACTGCATATTTGGTCGTAAACTGCTGTTGTAAGGGCACACGGCCGGGAGCAAAAGGAAAAGAACGCGATATGGTTTTTGCAAGGCAGATTTCACTGGGATAATTTTAAGTTGCCATGTCACATTTGAAAACCCCTAGGATCCCTCTGCTTCATGCCACCAAGAATCCTCTGAGGAAGGTCACTCACTGACCGAAACGTTCGAGGTACTTTTCACATGTGGCTAATTATGCACTTTCTCCAACCTGGATGTATGTAATGAACCTATCATTGGAAATTTTGCACAAATAAAATGTGACGCTTTTCGCAAGAATAATGGAGTGCCGTGATATAATTCTACATTGGCAGATTTGAAAACCCCCTGATGTATCCCTAGAGTAGAAACTCCAAAAAAATAACCCCATTTTGGAAACTACAGGATAAGGTGGCAGTTCTGTTGGTACGATTTTAGAGTACATATGATTTTTGGTTACTCTATATTACACTTTTTGTGAGGCAAGGTAACATCTACAGTTTATTCATCTTACTTATTTATCAAAATCCAGTTTAGCTACACATTTTAGTATTTCTTAGGCTGGAAACATGCATACCTTTTAATGACATTCTGCTAATACTGTTTCTCAGGAGGACCATTGTACTTTCCCTGAAGAATAGATCAGTAATTTTTCCTTTAATCCTCCTTTTTCTTTTCCAATATAAAATAAGGTTGACTTTTAGTATATCTAGCTACAATTGTAGATGTGACAAGAATAGCAAAAGTCATTTCACTTATGCCTACCTATATATTGTAGGAAAAATGAAAGACATGCTTACTCAAACTTCACCATAATCATAGGTTTCCAGAAAAAAACATTGTTGGTAATGCTTAAAAATAAAACATGTTTGGCAAAAACACATTTGTAATTAAGATGAGTCAGCAGGGAGTGGTTGTTCTTTTGAAGTCTCATTAGCATATACAGTTTGCAAAAGGATTATGTGCAGAATAGAAACATGTGGGTTTGAAGAGATTTGCTACTGAGGAATCACATTTAGCTTTGAAGTCTTGCAATGGTAAAAAAATTTATATTTCATTTTATAAATCTCTGCAAATGGAATTTGTACAGCAAAGCAGATCTGGGGAAATGTAATGGTATCACTGGAGTATATTATCAAGTACAAATTTCGGCAGCATTATTTATACTTTTCCCTGGCAATGCCCCAAGATTAAATCCTAGTGTCAAAATATAAATGCTGGTAAGCAAAGAGAAAACATTTCTCCCCTCTGCATTTTATTTCATAAAAATTTGCTTTGATTTGTTGACAATTCCATTGTAAGGTATAGCATGCCAGTGATTTGTTATAACAAATTGGAGCATTGTGGAATAAAAAAATTTCAGACTCCACATCTGCCATAAATATCTTTTTTGAAATTCTCTTCTTCATTGTTTCTCTAAAGAGTGAATTTCCTTAATTTGCTGAAAACTTTGAACATAGTAAGTAAATTCTGCAATCTTGTATAAATACAAAATATTATGTGTCGTAAAATTGTATGAAATCCTCCTTATTTCTTCCACATACTTGAAAGTCTGCTTATATGAGAGAGCGGAGAGCTTCAATAGCAGAATCTGTGGGAGGTAGGGCGAATCACATGCTCCTCAGCAACAGTGTCTGTCAGCACGAGGTAAAAGTGATTTCTTAGTAGATAGTGTGAAAGGGAAAAGCTGTCCAGTAATGATACTGGGTGGATACAGGGAGCTACTGAAGCCAGGGAGGGAAAGGAGAGGACAGCTTAGTTATCTCAAGGAGTGCGACAGCGAAGAACTCTCACAATGTTAAAGATGAGCAAATTGATTCTAAGTAAATGGGATACAACCAAACTTTGTAGAAATTTGAGTTGCATGTGAATCCAAATTTTGGGTGGTTCCATTCAAACAATTTTTGGGGACAGAGAAAGAAAGTGAAAAAAATAAATAAAAAAGTGAGTGAGTCCTAGGACACCTCAGAGTTTTTAGGCCAACTGAATCATTCTTGACTTGGGATGAATCATTTCGGACCTAAATCAATATCTTTGACTCATTTCTCCAAATTGATCTCAGAGAGAGAGATTTATTTGTCTCAACACAAAGTGATAGTCTGAGTTGAGGAGAGAGCTCAGAGCTGTATGTAAGAGCAGAGCTGTGTGGTCAGTCTCTACTGTGATTCTCCATACAGTACAGTGCTACTTGCATAGTTCAAGATGCTCACTCTGGAGAAGAAGGCATTTTTCTTTTGGCTGAACATCAATTATCCCTTTTAAAAGAAGATCCGTCTGTTGACAATTGAAGGATGGAACTGCATATGTGCGGCTATGTTATGTATTCAGCTTAGTTGGAAGACAAGCACATTTTTATATAGATTGAACTTGATGGGTGCCATTATAATTAAGTAAGTTGAATGCCTCACAACTGGAGCATATTCATAACAGAAAGGAACTTACAAAAGTAATACAGTTTTCATGCGGAATTATATTAACTAGTGATGAGAAAAGTTATGAAAAATTAGATTTTGCTGCTTTGCTGAATTTAACAAAGAAATTCGATTTGTGATGAATTTCTTTGTCACAAAGCGTAGTCCGTTGTATGCAGTGGGTGCAATGATGGGGAATGGCAATCTCGCTGCCCCCCATAATTGAACCCATCAGATGCCACGTTCATCGCTGATCATGTCATCTGATTCTACAATTGTGGGCTTTCAGGGGTTAATCCAGTAAAAGAAAAAGAAAAAATAGTTCATCTTGATTGAAGACACCGCTGATGACGTCACTGCACCAGGCCAATCAAGATGGTCGCAACAGCCTCTCAAGTGGAGCAAGTGGATCAGTTTTTGTGGTTTTTTGCCGTCATTTCAGGGAAAATAGATTAGTTACCACAAAACATGAGGAAATTTGGCTTTGCGGCGAATCAAATTTTTCCTGAAATTCATATCAAAGTCAATTTGTTTGGCTTTCATTCGGTCAACACTAATAATAACATAACATTAAATGTTGTAAGCAGTCTTAAGTGGCAAGTAACAAAGTCTTTACTAAAGCAAAAATGTTTATATTTTATGACCGAAATGTGCACAGAAATATCTAATTGACGAGAGCATCTCAAATCTCAAACTCTTGTTCATATTTAAGAATCATTTTGATAATGTTAAAGAGAACCAGTCACCTCTCTTGACATGACTGTTTATTAACTACTTGCATTTCACATGTAATGGCAACTCTGAAATGTCCATCTCTAGAAGTTATGAATTAATTGCCAATCGTCTCCAATAAAAGTCCAGCTGGGTGTTACCAGTTGGGAGGGTGGTCCTGCAAACTCCGTCACTGTCAGTACTGATTAGTTGCACAGAAATGAGCAGCAGTATGGTATCTGCTAAATCTCCGGATGGATGCATGAGCTCATTCCACATGTGCAGAATAGCCACAGTTCCCAGCATTGCCTCTTTGCGATCAAGCTCACACACTACAGACTTGAGAAAGGGTCATGCACCCCGAAATGTGTCGTCTATAAGAGATCACTACTTCATCTGTGCCTCAGGATACCATACTTCTGCTCATTCCTGTGCCATTCTTCTCCCCAGTTGGCAACCGCCAGCCATACACAACAAATACAGGTGAGCAGACTACATACCCCACCAAGGTTTTTGCACCTATACCTATTTACCATATAAGTGCCTTCTCCTCTTTCTTGTTCTCTGCAGTATTGATTAGTGTCAGACTGTGCAGGACATATGCCCAACTGTTAACACTCATTCTGGACCTTCATTGCAAACTGCTAGTAATGCAGTCTTAACTTCTGAAAGGAATAATAAACAAATTGTAAGAGTCATAAGAATAGATGCTCCAGAATTGTTATTCTTGTTACTTGTATCATCCTTGTAAAAACAATTCTGGAGCATCTATTCGTATGACTTTATGCTTATTACAAGTCCTCTTCAAAAAGAGCAATACACTGAAAACATAAGTCAGAATGCAATAAGAGTCATATATAAGGGCTTAAAAGGGTTTTCTGAGTTTTTATTTGGATGACCTATCCTCGGGATAGGTTATCAGTATCTGATCTGTGGCAGTCCGACATCCGGGAGCCTATCAGCTGTTTGAGAAGGCACCTACACTCCTGTGAGCACCACACCCTTCTCCCAGCTTTTCCTAGGCCAGTGACGACACATGCATGTGTCACATGGCCTAGGAGCAGCTCAGCCTCATTGAAGTGAATGAGGCTGAGTGCGATACCAAGCACTGCCACTGTACAATGTATGGTGCTGTTCTTGGTAACCTGCAAGAAGGCCGCAACACTCACAGGAGCACCGCTACCTTCTCAAATAGCAGTTCGGCAGGGGTCCCAGGTATCAGACCCCCACCGATCAGATACTAGAGGATAGGTCATCAATCTCAGAAAATCCTTTTAATTAATTATTCATAGCTAAGGAATTTCTTCTTTCTTTTTAATAAGAACACTTTACTTTTAACTTAGATTAGCGACCCTAACATACAATGTTAACATTTTAAAGTGTTGCGTTAAAAGGTATCATGTTTTGTAGCACATCTAACATTTTACTTTTGCTGACTTTTGTCCAAATATTGTAAATGTCAGTCTATTCATCTGTGGTCAACAGCACCTTTCAGAGCATCAATATTCATTTTTAAGTCCAGCATGAAAACAAGAATGACATTTCGCTTTCTACTTTAATATATGACATTGCTTTCCATAATGTACCATATAATCCTATAGTTGCTGTGGTATAAAGTATAATAATATAGCTAATCTTTACTGTCAGTATCCTCTTATTCCAAGCAACAAAAAAGATGAGGCATAGCGCTTGCTTAGCAGGGATTTTCTACAGGTGTAGAAATCCTTGTAATTGTACAGTGCAAAAATAGTACAAAAAAGATGTGAAATGGAAGTGACCTTCTGGGCATTATCTGAGAACAGCATTGTGTAAGTAAGAAAGATTGGTAATAGAATGGATGTCTGCATTTAATTATTCCATGAAGGTCAGTGTGTGCATTTAGATGCTCTTCTTGTTACTCCAAGGTACCCATGGCTTTTAACGTTATCATGAATCACCATGGAGAAGGTTTCTAGCATTTATATTCAATGATTGCAAAACACTTCTACAGTAAGTGACCTAGGTCATCTCATTCTAACTTTTCAGAACTTTTGTTGTATTACACTCTCTGAAATGGGAAGCAGATGGAATAGCACATTGTTTTTTACAGTCATGGGTCAATGAAATAGTACGCCAATTATTTTTTTCTTTTAGTTTCTTTTTTTGGTAGTGGCTTACTTTTTCAAAAAGCAATGTTATTCTCAGATTAACATGCCATCTTTATGATTGTATAAGAGTCTCTCAGCAATAAATAATCATTAAACATGAAACGGGTCAGAAGACAAAAGGGTGCTTTAAATTGTAACATGACTAAATTAAAGTGGAGCAAAAAATAATAAAACAGTTGATCAACCATGTCTTTGCTAAACAGAAATACTTCTAGCTTTAATGACTTTAGCAATAAGAAAACCCCTAATTGCTGTATTTAAGAATGTTGCTTAAAAATATGGTACATTTTATATTGGCAGTATTCATCTTATATGATCAAAAGTGTCCCACTGGAACGGTAAAGACCTTCGACAGCTTGTATTCTTTTTATCTTCAGCTGCTAGTTTTCTGCAACTGCGCTTAATTGCCTTTGACATTTACCATCTTTGTTGTCAGACACTTCCAAGAAATGTTGCATTTCCCTTTGCATGTGAGCAAAAATGCCAAGAAATGAATTTGTTAGACCTGTGTTGCTTTGGGAGCCTAAACTGTAAGATGAAATGCATTTTTCACCAACTTTATGCTATTTTATCAAGCAATGGGGCTACAGGGATAGGTAAAGTATATGTCACAAAAATACTTAAAATGGGTAACATCAAAGTTAATTTATTATTTATATCTTTAATATACCGTAATGGAATTGAAAATTGTTAGCTATAACAGACATAGAAATATATGGAAATCAAGACACAACACTTTACATTAACTGATAATCAAATTGAAAAAAATGTGCACAATAATATATTTCAATATATGTGTAAGGAAGGTTAGGTCAGCATAATTTTAAATACATGAATTTAAAATAGTAAAAGAAATTGCTGGAATTGCCTTCTTTAGTCAAACACTAATATAAAGAGCACACTGAAAAGTACATGGAAGCCTGTAGATCAATGTTCCTCAACTCCAGTCCTCAGGGCCCACTTTCCGGTCATGATTTGAGAATATTCCACATAATGAGTACTTGCGGTAAGTCCTGATGCATTGACACTAATTCTATCACCAGCTGAATACTAAGGAAATCCTGAAAACTTGACCGGCAGGTAGGCCCTGAGGACAGGAGTTGAGGAACACTTCTGTAGATGATGCAGAGCACAAGGCTCTGGCCATGATGTCATATAATGAATAAAACAGTTAAGTAACCCTTTCTTTATACAGGGAAGATAATGTATGGAGTAAGCTCAAGAACTAAGCCTTTTCAATAAGTGGTGAGTGTTACATAGCCGGAACATGCCTTCAGTGACCGGGATTTGAGATAACTCCAGTCGCAATATTTGACAACTCAGATGCTACAGTTAATAGAGACCATGACATCTGTGAACCATAGTAAAGACTGCCCTGCTCAAATGATCCAGAAGGCATCCATAATGAAGGTAGTCAAACACAGCGTTCAGATATAGACGAACATCAAAACGACCAACAGAGATCCCTTTGGCTTCCAATTGATCCTTCTGTAGGAACCAAAGGTTGCGCAAATAGTGAAGAAACACCGACAAAGGTAAAATTAATAATTTATTATACTCACAAAGGTAACAGGACAATAATCATATCAAAAAGCTGTATCAGCCCTTGTATCTCTGCCCGACCTAGGTTTCACCTTCAGTTTCTATAAAAAGAGGCTATAGAACTAATTTTATTTAGAGAGCAGCAGGGGGGTAATTAACCTTATGGAAACGCTACATTGACAATTGCCTACTAATATGGATAGGAGAATGTCAGGGCCTAAAGGAGTTCATTGGTGATATTAATAAAAATAACTGGAACCTGTCGTTTACTAGTACTATCAGTTCTGCTTCAATAAATTTTTTAGATTTGACTATCTTTATTGAAAATGATCTTATTAAAACCAGGACTTTTGAAAAGAAACAGATGTTAATGCATATATAGATACAACGAGTTGTCACTACAACCGGTGGCTAGAGAATATTCCTAAAGGACAGTTAAAAAGAATCCATCAAAATTGTACTGATATAGAGGATTATAGAAAACAGAGTCAGAGTTGTAAAAAAGGGCTATTCAAAAGAAAAATTGGTTACTTGTAGTAAAAATATGGAAGAAAGTAAAACAATACAAGTCAAAGAACACAAGGAGTAATGAGAAGAGAAAAATATTTTAGGTTTACCTTCCTTACACAATTTATTGCCCATGTAGGACCTATAAAAATGCTATTAAGAAAAATTGGTCTGTATTGAAGAATGACCCTACAGTATTTTGGGATCTGTGACTCCAGTTAAACCAGAAATTATATACAAAAAAGCACCAAATTTACAGAATCACTTAGTACATAGACATATACCTATGAAAGTTGGAAGTAACAGTAAGAGCAAATTCACTTGCTGTGGTTTTTGCCCTCGGTGTAAAAACCGCAAAAGGGAAAATTGAAGAATGAGTGTACAAACAATCCAGCCTACTAAAAAAAGGTTCTAGTTTTAAAATAAAGGGGAAGTTACTTGTGATAATGCAGGGGTTATCTACCTACTGGAGTGTCCTTGTGGCAACCAGTATGTTGGACAAACTATGAGAAAACTCAAGACGAGAGTTCAAGAACATTTCCGGAATATCAAAAAAGGCTTAGAAACTCAGTGTCCCTCTGCCTTTTAAAAAAGTACATGGGAAAGATCCCAGTGGGTTAATAGTTACTGGTATAGAAAAGGTTAACCAGAAGTGGTGGGGAGGAGACCCATTAGCTCAAATCAGCAGGTGTGAGGTAAAGTGGGTTTATAGATAAAGAACCCTACAACCGCAAGGATTGAATATTGAATTTGACCTTAAGCCATGTTTGATATAATGGAGATGTTTTATGCTGCTAGCTGTAAAGTGGAGTTCAGACAAGATAAACAAACTGGTTCCCTTGCTTCTCTGTGTGTAAGATAGTAAATGCTAGTACTCATTTTTTGGTCTTATGGAACCATGTGACCTAATGAATAAATGTGAAAAGATCTGGTTATGGTGGGTTGAGTCTATCACGGGGTTAGGAGACTTTTATGAATGAAAATGGAGTATGATCTTTCACTAGCGGGGTGCTTTTGAAAAATGAAGAATGGTATAAGGGGAAAATGTTTTATGAGACAAGTGGAGGAAATATGTCTGTTTTAAAAATAAATTATTATTTTAATGTTTTATGGTTTTATGTTATAAAGAGGAGTTTCTCCTGTCCCAGGTCTATATAAATTAAATACCCATATGAGGGTGGAGTTTGCTCCCCTGATAAAGCGAAAGCGAAACCTACATCGGGCAGAGACACGAGGACTGATACAGCTTTTTGATATGCTTATTGTCCTTTTACCTTTGTGAGTATAATAAATTATTAATTTTACTTTTGTTGGTGGTTCTTCAATATTTGCCCAACCTTTGGTACCTACAGAAGGATCGAATTGGGAGCCGAAGGGATCTGTGTTGGTCGTTTCGATGTTCCTCTATATCTGAACGCTGTGCTTAACTGCCTTTATTATGGATGCTTTCTGAATAATTTGAGCAGCACGGTCTTTACTATAATTCACTGATTGTCAATGTGAAATGTACCCACTTCACTTTGAGACCTGCAGCGCTGCAAACAGGTAACGTAACGGAGAACTTCTTTTATTCTACATGACATCTGAGTGGTTAGATAGAGGGAGTGGGTTCTCTCTTTCCCCGATCAGACCCTCCACTCCAAATGCAATTACAGGGTGCTAATTGGTAGTTTGTAATGGCAGCTGTGGGCCTCATAAAGGTCCTCAAGCCTGCTATTTTACTATTCCTACAACACTCAAGAAATAGGAACAGTAAGATCATTTTACAATTGAATACTTAGGGGGGAGAGAGAGTTAAAAATAGTTAAATAACGTTATTAAAATTAAGAAAAATAAAATACATTAAAAAAACTGCCAATTTCTTATATTAATACTGATTTTAAAAAACCATGCAATTGGTATTGCTTCAAATCGAAAACATAGGGTTGTATGACACCATAGACCTCTAAAGGTGCGGTATTATAGCTCCTTTCAACTGAAAGTATGGTTAGAACTAATAGGGTCATATGTGTGAGATCACATGAGCCAAGTATCACATGACCAGGACAGAATTTAATCATTTACAATCTGATCTAAAAGAAAGATGTCAGGAATTGATATCCAAAGTATATTAGAAAACTACCATTTATAGTTTCATTAAATCTAAATTTCCTCTAAAAAGACCAAAACTATCATTTAGGGTTCTTTTTGAAGGCTCTGATCCTTAATTCTGCCACTGCCCACCCTAGGGTACCAAACTACCATATCTATCTATATTGACATACTTGATGCTGTGAACTTAAAAAGTGCTTATCCAGTGCTAGTATATTGGTAGATTGATTATACTTTGTAGTAAAAGTGTTTGCAGTAAAAGTTCAGTTTGGTACTGAAATATTCTGTCGAAAAGTATCAAATATTAAAAGTCAAAGATAAAATGTTTGGGGCAATATGAGCTTCAGCATTATCGCCAGTGTAATAAGAAATATGCTTGGCCTTTACTAATCCATAGGGTGTAAGAAAAGCGGTTTTATAAACGTAATCTTTTCCTATCACAATTTCAGCTTCCAGAAAGTCTGTATAGATGAAAGAAATGACATAAGAAAATAATGAAAACATGTTTCAAAAGGAATTCAAAACAGTCATATATGGATTCAGTTGCTATAAAAAATTCAGTTGCTATTAAAAATGCCTATTTTAAATCAGTTCAAAGTAAGGAACATTTTTAAAGACAACTTGTGTAAGTACAGTATAAATATTTTCATTTTAGCATGAAATTAATATAGGACACACTGTTTAAATCAAATTATTGACCACCTTAAAGGCTATTTGTAATACTGTATACATGCAATCTAATCTGAGGGCAGCATGTTACAGAGAAGGATATGTGGAGCAGGTTGATACTGTATATAGTATTGTGTGAAAAAAATATAACATTTATTTCATTAATTTAAATCTCTGCTCATTTTATGCTTACTAGTTTAGCAGGACCACCCACTGGACTCCTTAGAAAGAACAACCAGGACTGTTAACCACATACTGCACCTTCCCTTAAAGCTGCTTTCCTGAATACAGTGATGCGATTTTTATTTTTCTAAACACCTTTCTCCCCCCATTCCTGCTCCTGCTACTGATCTGTTTAGGTGGCAGATAAGCGAATTGGCAGCCAAGTTAAAGAGAGATAGAGACCACATCTGCCCATCTGTCATCAGTAGTAGTCCTGCAGTGGATAGCCTCCAAGTGATGCAGAAAATATGAAGCCTTTACATTGACTGGTCTTGCAGGCTTATTTAACTCTCATGAAGATAAGCAGGTCTTTCCTCTCTGACTAGACAGCATCATAGTGAAGCAGAACATAACATGTACTGAGGACAGATATGGAATCTGCCATTCTTTTCCATTGTTGCCAATTAACATGTCTAGTGTGAAAACACAGCAAGGCAACAGTGGGACCTGGAAAATAAAAATTACATTGCTGAAATTGGGAGAAACGTGGCATTAACCCTGGGTTCAGACCTGAGCGTTCTTGAAACGTGCGTTTTACGCACGTTTTTGTCGCGCGTATTTCAGCACGTTTTTGCAAATAGGAAACGCGCATCCGTACGCGTGTTCTTGTGATTGACTAAAAGCTCAAGTACTTGTTTATGCGTCGGGTGTTTTACAGCGTGTTCAAACGCGCTGTAAAACGCTCAAGTGAGAACCAGGGCCATAGGAAAGCATTGGTTTTCAAGTGTTGAGCGTTTTACAGCGAGTTTGAACGCGCTGTAAAACGCTCAGGTGTGAACTTAGGGTAAGAGTTAAAAACACACATAACAGGTCCTCTTTAAAATGCATAAATGACAAATAATACTGAATCCTTTCCCACAAAACGACACTTTTATGACATCCAATTCTAAATTCATAGTTATTAATTTGGAGTTAGTCCCCCTCTCCCTTATAACCACAGATAGGACTGTATGTTCAATGTAGCAGGCTCACTTTAAAATAAAGATGCACTCCCACATTTTTTTATTCTCTGGCCCATTGGAAAGGTATATGATGTAAACTGTACTGGAGGTAATCTTTTTTACTGGCAGCAGTATTGAGTTATACAATCCCTTTTGGTCCTCAGCTGTAAGATGTGACTGACACTCTGACCCTCCAATTGAAACATCTTATGTGTGGACATGAAGTCAGTCATTCCTATAGGTGACTCGTTGTCAGTCTAAAGGTGGATTTAGAGGAGCAGATAATCATTAAGATTCGAGTGCAAGATGGACGAGAATCATGGCGCTTAAATGTGATCTGACCAAAAATGCTCATTCAATGTCTGTGAAATTGTTGAAGCGAACAAGTTCTATCATCGTTTGTCGTTATTGAATTGCATTATGCAAATGGACATCGTGTATATTCTTGACAATAGCGAGTCATGTGTAATCAGGTGTATCAACGATTATATGATTGAGGAAAACCCAACTTTTACACGATAATCCTTTCATTCAAATGTTAGTTGTCTGCAAGGACGTTTGGGGGGTAGTCGCTCGTGTTGGTGATACCCCCTTCCGAACACATGACATACTATTACGTCATGGAAGCCAATGCATTACCGCAATTTGACGTAATAGTATGTCATGGTGATCAGGTGGGCACCGGAGCGGTGTGCGCTCGATCACTGCAGGGGTCCAGCAGTCCCTGATAGCTGGGCCCTTGCTGTATCTACCAGCATCGCTGTAAGAGCTGATGCCGGTGGATTAACCCCTTCTTTGCCGCGGTCCGCTCTGACCGCGACATAGAAGGAGTTTGTGTCAGGTGAGGGAGCGTATCGAGTCCCTGCACTGCTGTGGCGGGGCTCGATGTATCAGAAGGCAGCCCAATGCCATGGAGAGGCTGCCAAATGCCTTGCACGGCAACGGGACCTGCTTTCTACGGGTGCCGAGGAGATCCAGCCTCAGGCTGGGTCTCCTAGGCAACCTGTTAGTGTACTACACACTGCAGTACACGAACAGGCAATGCTTTACAATATAGATGTATTGTTATGCATTGCAGAGGGGATCAGACCCCCAAAAGTTAACGTCGGAAATAAAGTGTAAAAAAAAATGTGTTTTTAATAAAATTAATAAAGTTTTTATAAAAAAAATGCCCCTTTTATAATAAAAAACTGAAAAAAAACACATATATTCGGTATTGCCGTGCCTGTAATGACCAGCTCTATAAATATATCACATGATCCACCCTGTCCGATAAACAACATAAAAATAAATAAATTAAAACTGTAAAAAAAAGGCCATTTTTGTCACCTTACATCACAAAAAGTGCAACACCAAGCAATCAAAAAGGCGTATGTCCCACAATATGGTATCAATAAAACCGTCACCTCATCCTTCAAAAAATGAACCCCCACCTAAGACAATCGCTCAAAAAATAAAGAAGCTATCACTCTTATACAATGGAGATACTAAAATATGATTTTTTTTTTGCTTCAAAACTGCTATTATTGTGTTAAAGTGAAATAAATAAAAAAGTAGACATATTATATATTGTCACGTCCATAATAGCCTGCGCTATAAAAATATCACATGACCTAATCCATCAGGTGAACACCGTAAAAAAACAAATGAGTAACAAAAAGCCATTTTTGTCACCTTACATCACAAAAATTGCAACACCAAGCGATCAAAAAGGCATATACCCCCCAAAATAGTACCAATAAAACCGTCATCTCTTCCCACAAAAAATGATACCTTACCTAAGACAATTGGTAAAAAAATAAAAAAGCTATGGCTTTCAGACTATGGAGACACTAAAATATCTTTTTTCTTTGTTTCAAAAATGCTACTATTGTGTAAAACTTAATTGGGTTGTCCGGGTTCAGAGCTGAACCCGGACATACCTCCATTTTCACCGCGGCAGCCCCCCTGACAGGAGCATCGGCGCAATTTATGCTCGATTGCTCTCCTTTGCCCTGCGCTAAATTGCACAGGGCAAAGGCATTTTCAGGAGATACGGTGATGTATCGGGCTCTCCATGGCACTGCCAGGAAGCCAAGTGATGTCACCGGCACTGATGGGTGGGCTTATCAGAGCTGGTGACGTCACCAAACACACTGTCGAGCGGAAGCTTCTGCCCGGCAGTGTGTTATTGTAAGCACAAGATCCCTTGCCCTGCGCGATCTAGCGCAGGGTAAAGGAGAGCATCGGAGCATGAACTGCTCCGATGCTCCTGTCAGGGGGGCTGCCAGGGTGGAAATGGAGGTATGTACGGGTTCAGCTCTGAACCCATGCAACCCCTTTAAATAAATAAGAAAAAGCAGACATATGTATTGCCACATTCATAACGATCTGCTCTATAATAATATCACATGACCTAACCCCTCACGTGAACACTGGATAAATAAATAAATAAATACTGCGCCAAAACAACCAATTTTTTGGTCACCTTGCCCCATAAAGTGTAATAATGAATAATCAAAAAATCATATGTACCCAAAAATAGCACCAATAAAAATGTCGACCAAAATGTGGTCACTTTTTGAGTTTCTACTTTAGAGGTGCATCAGGGGGGCTTTAAATAGGACATGGCATCTAAAAACCGGTTCAGCTAAATCTGCCTTCGAAAAAACCATATGGCGTTCCATTCGTTCTGCTCCCTGCTGTGTGGCCATACAGCAGTTTACGGCCATATGTGGGGTGTTTCTATAAACCACATAATCAGGGTAATAAATATTGAGTTTTGTTTGGCTGTTAACCCTTGTTTTGTAACTGAAAAAAAATGGATTAAAATGTAAAATATACCAAAAAAGTGAAATTTAGAAATTTCCTCCATGTTCCATTAATTCTTGTGGCACACCTAAAAGGGTTAACAAAGTGTGTAAAATCAATTTTGAATACTTTGAGGGGTGTAGTTTCTAAAATGGGGCAATTTTGGGTGGTTTCTATTATGTAAGCCCCACAAAGTGACTTCAGACCTGAACTAGTCCTTAAAAAGTGGGTTTGTTTCTAAATTTCTAAGCCTTATAACGTCCCCAAAAGATAAAATGTAATTTTCAAAATGATCCAAACATGAAGTAGACATATGGGAAATGTAAAGTAATAACTATTATATGAGGTGTCACTAACTATGATGAAAGTAGAGAAATTGAAATTTGAAAATTTGTGATTTTCTCAAAAATAGAGGTGAAATAAATTGACTATCATGAAGTAAAATGTGTCACGGGAAAACAGTCTCAGAATGGCTTGGATAAGTAAAAGTGTTCCAAAGCTATTACCACATAAAGTAACTCATGTCAGATTTGCATAAATGGCTTGGGCAGAAGAGCGAAAACTGGCCCTGGGTAGAGGGGTTAAATGATGATCTGCCTATCAAAATCTGCCTTTATAGTAATGTAGAGAGAAACTGACTTTCCGTCCACACAGACATTTTGGTAGTTGGAGATTCAGCTTGTCGGTCAAATGACACAAATGAGACCAAAATGAAGTGGGTAATTCACAAATACAGTCACCAGTAAAAAAAAGATTACCTTCGCTATATGGTAATTCTACAATTTATGTCATGTACCTTTCTAATGGGCCAGAAGAGCAAAAAAATAACAGTAACAGTCCTTTCCTGTGCTGGACTAAAAAGTGGATATTTTTTCTCATTTTCTTTCCAGCAACCATGAAATAAACAAATATACTTGAAAGCATTGTTAATCACTGACCATGGTTGCCTTACAGCACTGTGATCCTAGGTTAGTAATTCACCAAGGACAAAATCTGCGTAAAGTTTCTAAATTCTCAATGCTGATGTGAGTTTCCTCAGGGTTCCTCACAAATTTCAAAATCACGCTCATAGGTTAAAATGACTTTCAGTGAACTTGGAACTTGTATGAGTTTCCGAGAGATAGTTTCATAGTTACTACATTTTGAAACACACAAAATGTAGCATGACTGACAAGTTAATATTTCTTGAACAATTCCAGGTTGAGAAAGTATTAAGAAAAGATTATTCTAGGGTCTGCACATTACATAGTAAGATAGTAACAGTCAGTTGGATATTTCATACAAAGGTTAATAGATTATTATAAAACTGTTATGAGCCCTACAATCAGGGCTGTTTTAATGCATTGATGTGCCCAATTCAAAAGTTTAACAAATGCCCCTCCCCCAAACATTGTTAATTTTTTCTGATGTCTATATATGATAATAAGAGCAGATATTGAAAATAGCACCCATAATACAGAACAACAGAAGTGGTACTGTGCAGTGTACAGAATAAGGGTACTGAGAATACTATAGAATACTATACTATACAATACTATACTATAATACTGAGAATATAGGATAAATGCAATGCAATGTTACATATACAGGACAGGAGAAGTGGTATTGTGTATAACTTATACAAGACATCAGCCCACAGTCAGATTACATGACACACAGAGACACATACAGTAGACCATGCACAATCCTTTCACAACTTCTTCTGCTCCTGTCCATAGTCTCCGTGTTCCTGTGACTTGTTGACTAGTGTTGATCACGAATTTTCGAATTGCGAATTTTAATCGCGAATATCAGCGCTTCGAGAATTCGCGAATATTTAGAATATCGC
This sequence comes from Bufotes viridis, assembly GCA_033119425.1. Classification (NCBI taxonomy): domain Eukaryota; kingdom Metazoa; phylum Chordata; class Amphibia; order Anura; family Bufonidae; genus Bufotes; species Bufotes viridis. The sequence continues at coordinate 460,860,370 of CM065589.1, forward strand.
AAAATATATTCGCAATCGCGAATATTCGCTTTATGTGAATTTTTTATATGCAAATTTTCGCATGTAAGAAAATAATGGCATTATTTTCTTGTTTGCGAAAATTCGCATAAAAAATTCGCATAAATTAGCATAAAATTCGCATAAACTGGTATTTAAAAGGTATCTTAAATGCCAGTTTATGCAAATTTTTATGTTAATTTATGCGAATTTTTATGCTAATTTATGCGAATTTTCGCAAACAAGAAAATAATGGCTGGAGATTACGAATTTGCGAATTTTCGAATATATGGCGAATATTCGCCCAAATATTCGCGAAATATCGCGAATTAGAATATTGCCCCTGCCGCTCATCACTATTGTTGACCTATGACTTGGTCATGGGATGTTACAATATGACTTTCTGGATTCTCAAGCCACGGGACCATCAAGACTTCAGACAGGAGTCTTGTGTGTGTGTGCATGTATATATATATATATATATATATATATATATATATAGGCACCTTTTCATCCAAAAGAGGCAAACAGAATATACTTTTTACCTGCATCAGGGTGGAATACATCAGTTTAATTTTTATTTAACTGTATAGGCAATTGAAAAAGACCTATACATGTATACAGCACAGTATACTTAAAAAAGCCTGGCCTTTGATGGATTGCCATGACATGATATGCACAAAGCCTTAGACTGGCAGCAGGAGATTTGTTAGACTTTTTTCATTAATAGTAACAATCTTTGGAGTCTACTAAAAAGCACGGATTTGGCACAAAACTGAGCTGAATGGAGCCTATGGCCCCAAAAGACTAAAAAGGGGTCCGTTAGGTTGCCGCTAATGCAGGACTTTTGTCTCTGCTTAAAAAATCTTCCTCTGAGCGGAAACCTAACGGACCCTATTACAGACTGTGAGGTCAGTAGGCTCTGTTTGGCTCAGTTATGTGCCAAATTCATCTTTTCCGTTCTTCTGCTCCTATAACGGAACAGGAGAACAGAAAAGCTGAACACTGATGTGAACTCAGCCTTAAAGGTCCCTTTCACACAGCAGTATTTTGGCAACTATGTTATTTTGGTGTGTGTCGGCTAAATCCAGAATGGGTCAAAAACATGGAAGAGGTGCAATTTTTATATACCTGGAAAACCATTAAAAAAATGTTCACTTTGGATTACAGAAAATGACAATATGAGATCCAGAGGTAAGACTCTAGATAAAACATTGCAGTAATCTTCTCTATTAAAATGTAGAAGCTGTAGAATAATATTTGTGCCATTAAGTCCACCCAATGACTGAAAAGTCCTGTCTTGTGCGAGGAATCATTTTTTTTTATAAGACTTAGAATTATAACTATACCAATATTTCAAAAATAGTTCCTTGAAATGTCAAGCAGGACTTTTCCTTGTTTATACAGTTATTTCATTACTTTGATACAGCCTTTGTTTATATTACCTTTGTTCTGGTCTAAGTATATGCAGTAACCATTTTAATTTCCTCTTAGTCAAATGCAATTATGAGAAAAACCGAAGAATAAAAAAAAAACTGAATATTGTTATAGTTATGTGTATGAATGAGGTATACATAAGATTTAAGCAAAACGGAAAATACATTTTCCTCCATCAATGACTTGCAAAACATTTAGATAAAAACTATCTTATAGCAAGGGCTCTACCAACCCCATATAAAAATTGTATTACTTTAGGGAAATATTTTTATTGTGCTTCTTCTTCTTCTTCTTCTTCTTCTTCTTCTTATTATTATTATTATTATTATTAGAGATGAGCAAAGTTTTCAAAAATTGGATTTGGCTGCTTCACAAAACTTAGACAAGAAATTTGATTCATTATGAAGAACTTAGTTAGGACTTGCGCTACATTGTATGTAGAGTGCGCAATGATAGAGAACATCGATTGCACGGCCTGCCTCAGATGCCACGTTCAACACTGATTGCAGCATCTGAGAGTCACAAAAAGGCCTTTCAGGGGTTAAAAAAAGTACATACTCACCTCATCCATTTGATCGAGGAAAGGCCGTCATGGCCATCTTGAAGAGAACACACCAAATCTCTTGCGCACTGATGTGATAATGTCACCACCAAATTCGCCTTCATGACCAATCAAATTTTTCCTGAAATTCGTATCAAAGTCCATTTTGTTAACTTTGATTCTTTGAACACTATTATTATTATTATTATTATTATTATTATTATCATTGTGTTATTCAAAAGGACATATTATGCACTTAAACTTTTTACTTTTTTATTAGATATAGGGTCATGACTTCTCCTCTTTTATATACTATATGCAGTTATACTTCCTTATGCAAACATATTGTGCCTGTTCGTAGTAATTTGCAGGGGTGGAGTGGGAAATTGAAGTGGCCCTGCAAAAAAATAAATAAAATAAAAGTGGCCCTATGCCATGGGCGAGTCAACATAAGTAGGCAAGGAAACCATACGTAGGTGAAGCTTGTAATAATTATAGTGCTGCACAATATATCGTCCCAGCAGATCCAAATACCAGAGTACACCACAAAATAGCCCCCAGCTGAACCAAATACTACAGTGCAACAGCATATATTGCCTTAGCAGAACCATATATCATGGTGCAGCATAAAATACCCCAACTGATCTTCTTGGAACTGTGACCTGATACTTTTAGATCAGGGGCGTACATAAAAATCATGGGGCCCCATAGCAAAACTCAGAATTGGCCCCCCCTTAAAAAAGTACAATTATTGCACTAACCTAAGGGCTCATGCACACGAACGTCTTTTTGTCCACATCCAATCAACATTGTTTGCGGGCCGGATACGGAATGCAGACAGTGTTTGTGTTTTGCGGACCTCAAAAACGGCTATGGCCATGTGCATGAGCCCTTATAAGAACAATATGGGTACATATAATGTGCGTTGTGTTTAGGTTCACATGAAGCATCTAACAGGTTAAGATGGCAGAACTGGTGTTAACTCCAGTCCTGCTAGATTCAGCAATATATAGCCGATACCAACAGCTGATGGCACAGGTTCAAGCATATGTCTATGGGGGGCTGCTGTGTGGTGAGCAGTGAATAGTGTTTTGTGTGTGTATATATATATATTGTGGGGAGTCGCTCTGGTAGATAGCGGTGCGGGTGTAGTACAGAGGCAAAAGGGAGTCCAGAAGGTGCAATAATCAGTGTTTTATTCACACTTGCACAACATAAACAATAAACAGTCTCTTGGTGTTAAATCACACACATCCGAAATCATGAGGCAAAACAAAACAGTCCAAAAACAGGTTCCAGTCACCTGGGAGGTTTTAGGTGCAGGTTCGCACCTGGCTGTCAGTCCAGCCGCAAGGCGATCGACCTCATGCTTCCAGGCCGTCTGCACTCCTCCTTGCTTGGGCTCTTGCTTCCAGCGTGAACTCCACACAGCACAGAATGGATCAGAACTCCCAAACTCAGATGATTCCACAGCCTAACACCAGTTCCAGGATAATCACACCCTCAGCTGCTGGTGCTGGCTGTGTTTTAAACCCAGCCCAAAACCAGGACTGGATCGTGGGGAGCAGCCACCCACCCTACACTTTAGCTGCTCCCGGTAAGAGCCGGCCCGGATCGGCTTTGCAGCCATGCTATTTAGCAACTATGTCAGTAGCACTACCTGCTGCTGACATCAACAAAAATGACTCTTACCGCACCGAGGCTATGAACCTCGGTGACACGTACCTGCCATCCACGACGGCACCCTGCACCTTACCACATACCCCCCCCCCCCTTTGTTCAACCCTGAGGGGGTGGACACACGAAAAACAGTGTACCCGGTATGGTTTTAACCGGATCTTGGCCTGAGGCTCAGTGGCGATGTCATGTTGGATGAGAGACGTGCGGCCAGGGAGGTCGAGAACACATCCGTGTTCCGACTGATGAACTCCTGACTTCCTGAACTTGTTTGGAAGACAGGCTGTCTGCCATTTTTACCGTGGTTACGGCTTCACAGGTCTCAAACTGTGGGGCTGGACCCTTTTCACCTAGAAGCCCTGGCCGGGGGCTGTTGTCGTCGGCCGTGTTCCTATCCTTCCACGGCTTTAGTAAATTCACGTGGTACACCTGCTCCGGCTTGCGCCGCCTGGCTGGTGTACCTTGTAATTTACTTCCTACCTTCTCGATCACCTCATAGGGGCCCTGCCACCTAGCTAGAACTTGCTGTCAAGGGTGGGTACCAGAACCAAAACCCGATCTCCCGGATTGAAGTCCCGTACCCGAGCCTGACGATTATACACCCTACTCTGGGCTTGTTGCTGCCTCCGGATGCTCAGCGGACCAGCAACACCCTTTCCATCCGTTCCTGCATCTGGGTGACATACTCAATGACACTTTTGTGGGGGACAGGCTGTTGTTCCCACGCTTCCTTGGCGATATCCAACAGGCCCCGAGGGTGTCTGCCATAAAGCAGTTCGAAGGGTGAGAACCCAGTAGAGGCCTGGGGCACCTCTCGCACTGCGAACATGAGATAGGGCAGAAGCAGATCCCAGTCCTTCCCATCTCTAGACACCACCCTTTTTAACATATTTTTAGAGTTTGGTTAAACGTCTCGACAAGACCGTCTGTTTGCGGATGGTACACGGACGTCCGTAACTGCTTTATACGCAACAATTTACACAGTTCCCTCATAACTTTGGACATAAAGGGGTCCCTTGGTCGGTCAGAATCTCTTTTGGCAGGCCCATACGGAAAACATTTCCATTAACTCTTTGGCAATGAGCTTAGCCGAGGTATGTCGCAGAGGCACCGCCTCTGGATATCGAGTAGCATAGTCCAGAATCACCAGGATATGTTGGTGACCCCTAGCAGACTTCGATGCAGGTCCGACCAGATCCATGGCAATACGCTTGAATGGGACCTCAATTATTGGGAGAGGGACCAGGGGACTTCTGTAATGTGGCTGGGGGCTATTTACCTGACAGGTCGGACAGGATTTACAATATTCTTCTACCTCCTTAAACACACCAGGCCAATAAAACCGCTGCAGTATGCGGTCCTGGGTTTTCTGCCACCCCAAGTGTCCCCCAAGAACATGTTGGTGGGCAAGCTCCATAACAAGCTTGCGATATGCGGTGGGCACCACCAACTGTTCAACTGGCTCACCTCGGAGTTGGTTCACCCGATACAACATATCCTGAAGAACAATAAATCGAGGAAACATTAATTCAGCCCCAGGTTTCTGGGGTTTACCATCAATCATTACAACACTTTCCCAGGCCCTGGTTAGGGTTTGGTCCCGGTGTTGTGCGGTCCCAAAATTTTCCCGGAGACATTGAGGTCTGCCAACTCAGGTCCCGGTGGCAAGTCCTCCGTGTCTCCCACCATTACCCTCAGTGGGGTTGTCTCCCCCTCTACCGCTGGAGCAGTGGTCACCCCTACCGCTGGGCCTTCAGACTCGGGCTCCCAGGGTTCTGGCCTTCCAGTGGTATCAGGCCACTCTACTAGGGTTACCCCTGTCTCGGGTCCATCAGACACTTTTATTGCCGGCCACAGCGCCGGGAAACCTGGGAAGTCCCTCCCAAGTATCAGTTCATGTGGGAGTTTGGTAGCAACAGCCACCTCGTGGGTCCACTTACCAGCCGCTGTGGACAAAGTCACTAGTGCAGTGGGGTAGTCTTTTAAGTCTCCGTGGATGCACAGGACCCCAATTTTACGGCCGTTATACTCCGCAGGCCGTACTAGGGCAGCTCTTACCAGGAGACTAGACTCCCGAGTCCAGCAGGGCCACCGCCAGGAATCTCCCACCTCTACTTGACACAGGTGGTTTTTATCCTGCACCTCACGGGTGCCAGTTGCGCACAGCTTCCGTGCATACAGGAGTGGCGACCCCCGTAGTTCACAACCATCGGCTCACCCGATGCGGACAGTCCGCTCTGATGTGGCATGGCTCCTGACACCTCCAGCATACCACGGGAGGCGGATCCGCAGGGGTACATTCCGTGCAGGCCTCTCTGTCGCGGACGTCGGAACTGGGGTGGAGGCCTCCGGGTTTGACTGACCCCTTCCCAGCAAGACTCCCTGCAGGTTTCTGGTGGCCTCGTAACGCTCCACCAGGTCGACCATCTCCAGGGCACATACCGGAGACGCCTGGCCGACCCAGTGCTGGAGGGGATAAGGCAGGGCCCTCCAAAAGATGTCGGCCAGCAGACGGTCCAGCATAGCAGCCGGACTTAGAACATCAGGCTGCAGCCACTTTTGCAGCCTGTGCAGCAGATCGTAGTACTGCGGCCTAGCGGGTTCAGTCATTTTAAAGTCCCACTGGTGGACTCTTTGAGCGCGGACCAGCACGTTCACCCCCAGTCTGGCCAGGATCTCTCCTTTCACGGTGTCATAATCGGCCGCTTGGTCGTCCGCCAAGTCGAAAAACACCTGCTGGGGTCCGGAAGCCAGGAGCGGAGCGACCACCTCAGCCCACTGGTCACGGGGCAGCTTCTCCCTCACGGCCACCTTTTTGAAGACTGCCAGGTAGGTCTCAGCATCATCCTCGGGGGTCATCTTGGGAATCGCTGCACGGACCGCTTTCCGGGCATCATGGGCACGGTGAGAGGCTCCAGACGCTTGCAAAGCCATTACCTGTTGCAACAGCAGCTGGTTTGTCTCCTGCTGCTGCTTGTTGGCCTCCCTCTGCTGTAAATTGGCCTCCACGAGAGCCTTTACAACTGCCTCCATCTTGTCAGGGTTCACGTGTTGAAACTTTGCCGGCTTGACATATGACATTCACTTGTGCTCAGCAAAACAAACAAAGTTCGGCGTTCACGCCAGCCTCACTGCGCATGCCCGCATCCGACACCAAATGTGGGAGTCGCTCTGGTAGATAGCGGTGCGGGTGCAGTACAGAGGCAAAGGGAGTCCAGAAGGTGCAATAATCAGTGTTTTATTCACACTTGCACAACATAAACAATAAACAGTCTCTTGGTGTTAAATCACACACATCTGAAATCATGAGGCAAAACAAAACAGTCCAAAAACAGGTTCCAGTCACCTGGGAGGTTTTAGGTGCAGGTTCGCACCTGGCTGTCAGTCCAGCCGCAAGGCGATCGACCTCATGCTTCCAGGCCGTCTGCACTCCTCCTTGCTTGGGCTCTTGCTTCCAGCGTGAACTCCACACAGCACAGAATGGATCAGAACTCCCAAACTCAGATGATTCCACAGCCTAACACCAGTTCCAGGATAATCACACCCTCAGCTGCTGGTGCTGGCTGTGTTTTAAACCCAGCCCAAAACCAGGACTGGATCGTGGGGAGCAGCCACCCACCCTACACTTTAGCTGCTCCCGGTAAGAGCCGGCCCGGATCGGCTTTGCAGCCATGCTATTTAGCAACTATGTCAGTAGCACTACCTGCTGCTGACATCAACAAAAATGACTCTTACCTCACCGAGGCTATGAACCTCGGTGACACGTACCTGCCATCCACGACGGCACCCTGCACCTCACCACAATATATATATACACACATACACACACATACACACACACACATTAGTATATATACATACACACCAATGACCCAGTGTAAACTCACTGTGTCCTCCTTCCTTCCACCCTGCAGCACATGAACGGTCTGTCTGCTGTGCGATGTGGGATGCTGGAGATACCTTTCTGGCCAGGCTCTGCGGGTCACAGTGGTGAGGAGGGCAGAGTAGTAAAGTGCAGCTAACCCTGCCTGGGCTGCTCTCTCTCACACAGCTCTGCTGCTGCTAAACCTGTAATGATGACAGGTACATCCTGCAGGAGAAGCAGCAGGGCCTGTTTTAGACAAAATGTTGGCCCTGGGCAAAATCAGAATGGGGGGGGGGGCCCACATCTTGTAATAATGTGCTAAAAACACAGTCCGAAAACCCCCACCGATCAGCTGTTTGAGGAGACGGAGCGTGCTGTTCACTGCCGCTGTCCTATAGGCATACTGCAGCAGGGCAGGAAGAGAGAAGGGAGAAGGCATGTGCGCACAGCGCTCGCCATTTCCTCATACAGCTGATCGGTGGGAGTTCCGAGTGTCAGACCTCTGCCTCTCTTGAAGATACCCCCAATACTGTGCCTGTTCTGCTCCCCCCATGTCTACAAACACTATACTATACACCCAGACTGCCCTCATTAGTAATGGTGCCATCCCGGACCTAATTCAGAGCACATTACTGCAGGAGGTATAACAGGAGAGGACTATAACTCCCAACATGTCTAAGCCATTATTATTTAATATCAGAGCACATTACAGGGGAACATTGAAGAGGATAGGACTACAACTCCCAGCATGCCCAAGCTGTTATGTAATATCAGAGTACATTATAAGAGGAGATATACAACTCCCAGCATATCCAGGGTGTTGTAATGTACCCTGATATTAAATAATAATGGCCTGGACATGCTGAGAGTTGTAGTTCTCTCCTCTTATACCTTCTCTTGTTATGTACTCTGATTACATAACAAGCTGGATCTTCTGGGAGTTGTAGTCCTCTCTTCATACCTCCTCTTGTAATGTACCTAACAGGAGGTATAAGTAGACTACAACTCCCAGCATTTCCCTTGCACTTACATTGAATTCATACTTCTTCACATGGATGGCTGGTTTTCATTACTTTACTGCCCTGCTGAGCTCCGCCTCCTGTTTTGGTCACATGATGGTGAGGTCATGGCAAGTCCTTCATCCCCTCTGCTGAGTTCTGCCTGCTGCATCTGACATTATTGCAGGTCCCGTCAGCACTGTAGTAATGATTTCTTTGTGAGGGAGGGGACCTTACAACATCCCACCACCACACCGGCCCTGAGCAGCAGAGTAAGTCAGACTAAACGATTTGGCGGGCAGCTGCAGGGGCAGGGAGGAAGGGAGCAGTGTACTCAGGTCAGAAAAGGGGCGGGGCCAATCAGCCTGGCCAGGCCCTTTCAACTCACGGGCCCCATAGCAGCTGCGTAGTCTGCCTCTATGGGCGGTACGCCAGTGTTTTAGATGTACATTAATTCCTATCTGTTATTTTAGTAAAGAGACATAGATTCATATCTACTCGCCTGGTTATCAACTCCTACCATCATCTGCCAGCACTCCTGCCTTGCACCCTGCCAAAACACTTAACATCAAGGGTATCCCAATCTTCACCAGGCAAGAGCCCCAAAACCAGGGTTTGCCCTGAGGGATGAAACAGTGTGTCCTCCTGTCACTGCACATGCCCAGGGAATGCCAGAGAAGGAGGAAATTGCCACTGTCAACATCCTTAGGGTTTAATCTACCACTCCCATCCCCCGCTCTCCTCTCCTGGGCGTTCTGCCACAGAAGCTCAGCACCAAGCGTCATACATGTATGGCACTTGGTCATAACTGGATTAATTTATGTTATTGTTTATTATCATGAAATATAAATAAAGTCATAAAGAAGAGAAAATAGTTATGATCAACAAAATGCAAAGAAAGAAAAAATCTTGCCTTGTCTTCCAATCTATTATTGACCTGGTTTTCAAGGGTTATAATAAAGATATAGCTATAGCATATTTTACTATGTATTGCTATGTCGTCATCAGTCCTAAAACTGTTGTAACATCAGTCTCAATGGTTCTTTAACATGCAATACAAAGGTTATGAAACATAATAGTTTCTTCATAGTTCTTAATTTGTGTCTAAGCAGAATATCATGGCCTAAACTTTAACCTCAAAGAAACTAACTGAAAATTATAATTATGTTAATCCTAAAGGCATAATGAATTTGACATTTGGAAATGACATTTTATAATGTTAGTCACTGACACTTACCATTGAACCAATAAAATGAATAAAAATAGATCTAAATAGGGAAAGTTTGCATTTACCCGTTGTTTGCCAGCAAAATTTGGTATATTTTAATTCTTAAAATATCTGAGAAAATGAAATTAAAGGTGTTTTTAAGGTTCCTAAGCATAAGGCTAGGACTACATGATGACATTTGTCAGGCGACTATTTGTTACAGTAATATTCAACATTTTTTGAAATGATAGTCTAAGGCAGTGTTACCCAACCAGTGTGCCTCCAGCTGTTGCAAAACTACAACTCCCAGCATGCCTGCACAGGCAAAGGCTGTCCGGGCATGCTGGGAGTTGTAGTTTTGCAACAGCTGGAGGCACACTGGTTGGGAAACACTGGTCTAAGGTGTCACACTGCAAAATGTAACATCCTGCGACTGCAACACGACAGTAGCACAAATATCCATCCAAGTTGCAGTGTCGCAGCCGACACCACAGACTATCATTACAAAAAATGTTGCTCAACATTACTGCAATAAATAGTTGCGTGACAAATGTTGCAGTGTAGTTGTACTCTTTTGTTGAGCTGACCTATTGTTGCACTACAAATGTTGTCATGTAGCTATACCCTAAATCATTAATACCAGTTTGGTGGCAGTCTGACTACAGTCTCTGGCACTGGAGCTAGCATTTTGAACGGCAACATTCAAAGTGTAGTGTTCTGGGTTACAGCAGTTTAGCTCCCAATGATTTCAATGCAGTAACCAAACAAATCCTATTAATTCTGAGTGATGCCATGTTACAGGTTCCAGTGCCGGAGGGTGCTGAGTCCAGCTGATAGAAGGGAATATAGGGGTTCAGAGCCCCCTATCAGATATTGATGACCTATGCTGAAGATAGGTCATCAATTTACAGAGCTTTGAAAACCTGTTTAAGATAGCATTACTTTTAAATTAGTTTAAAAAAATAAAATAAAGACTTTGTTAGCTGAATGCATATATACAGTTGCAAGAAAAAGTATGTGAACCCTTTGGAATGATAAGGATTTCTGCACAAATTGGTCATAAAATGTGATCTTATCTTCATCTAAGTCACAACCATAGACAATCACAGTCTGCTTAAACTAATAACACACAAAGAATTAAATGTTACCATGTTTTTATTGAACATACCATGTAAACATTCAAAGTGCAGGTGGAAAAAGTATGTGAACCCTTGGATTTAATAACTGGTTCAACCTCCTTTGGCAGCAATAACTTCAACCATACGTTTCCTGTAGTTGCAGATCAGACATGCCCAACGGTCAGGAGTAATTCTTGACCATTCCTCTTTACAGAATTGTTTCAGTTCAGCAATATTCTTGGGATGTCTGGTGTGAATCGCTTTCTTAAGGTCATGCCACAGCATCTCAATCGGGTTGAGGTCAGGACTCTGACTGGGCCACTCCAGAAGGCATATTTTCTTCTGTTTAAGCCATTCTGTTGTTGATCTACTTCTATACTTTGGGTCGTTATCCTGTTGCAACATCCATCTTCTGTTGAGCTTCAGCTGGTGGACAGATGGCCTTAAGTTCTCCTGCAAAATGTATTGATAAACTTAGGAATTCATTTTTCCTTCGATGATAGCAATCCGTCCAGGCCCTGACGCAGCAAAGCAGCGCCAAACCATGAGGCTCCCACCAGCATACTTCACAGTTGGGATGAGGTTTTGATGTAGGTGTGCTGTGCCTCTTTTTCTCCACACATAGTGTTGTGTGTTTTTTCCAAACAACTCAACTGTGGTTTCATCTGTCCACAGAATATTTTGCCAGTACTGCTGTGGAACATCCAGGTGCTCTTGTGTAAACTGTAAACGTACAGCAATGGTTTTTTGGACAGCAGTGGCTTCCTCTGTGGTATCCCTCCATGAAATCCATTCTTGTTTATTGTTTTACTCATCGTAGATTCGCTAACAGAGATGTTAGCATATGCTAGAGACTTTTGTAATTCTTTAGTTGACACTCTTTCTTCACCTCATTGAACAGTCTGCTCTGTGCTCTTGCAGTCATCTTTACAGGACAGCCACTCCTAGGGAGAGTAGCAGCAGTGCTGAACTTTCTCCATTTATAGACAATTTGTCTTACCGTGGTACTGCTGAACAGCAAGGCTTTTGAAGATACTTTTATAACCCTTTCCAGCTTTATGCAAGTCAACAATTCTAAATTGTAGGTCTTCTGAGAGCTCTTTTGTGCGAGGCATCATTCACATCAGGCAATGCTTCTTGGGAAAAGCAAACACAGAACTGGTGTGTGTTTTTTATAGGGCAGGTTAGCTGTACTTAACACCTCTAATCTCATCTCATTGACTGGACTGCAGTTGGCTGACCCCTCACTCCAATTAGCTCTTGGAGATGCCATTAGTCTAGGGGTTCACATACTTTTTCCACCTGCACTGTGAATGTTTACATGGTATGTTCAATAAAAACATAATAACATGTAATTCTTTGTGTGTTATTAGTTTAAGCAGACTGTGATTGTCTATTGTTATGACTTAGATGAAGATCAGATCGCATTTTATGACCAATTTGTGCAGAAATCCATATCATTCCAAAGGGTTCACATACTTTTTCTTGCAACTGCATATTTTTTTGCTTTAGCTACCTAAGGGGTAATTTACTAATCTGAAATATGTCTATATTAGGCGTATTCCAGGCACAGATGGCGGAGCATCAGTTAGTTGCTCCACAATCTGCAACTTTTCTCGCCTATGCCAGGTATAAAATTGTTGGCGTTGCGTGGCAGGGAAGGGGTTGGGCCAGCAGGTCCATCTCACTTACATCTAGACCTTTTTCTACACCTAAAACAGGCGTGGAAAATGGTAAGACAGCTCAGAAGCCTGCACCTCTTCATAACTTTGGCAGAATAACCTCCAGCTTAGGGCTTAACCACTTCCCAACCGCCCATTGACTATAAACATCCTGGGCGTTCGTGTTTATCTCTGATTGGACATTTCTGCATGCTAATTGTGCAGCTGCTGAGCAGGGGGCCCACTGTCAGTGACAGCAGGGCACCCCAAAAAGAAGGCAGGGACCGTTCCTGGGCTTCTCTGCCTTCTAGAGTACTGCATATACAGCTGAGGAAGCGATGTGCCACCTCCTATCATGGCCCAGTGAGAGTGCTGGAGCTGCCGGGTCTTCCAAAGACCTTGATCAGCCCTGCAGTAAGGCTGTACAGCACAGTATTATGCTGTACAGCCTCTCTGGGGGGTGTATTTCCACTGTAACAGGGGCTACTATGTCTGCTCCAGTTACAGGAGAAATCAATAGTGAAAGGAAAAAAATGAAGTTAAATGTCACCCAGAGATCTTATATGATCTTATGGTGGACGCAAAGTGTAAAATAAAAAATAAAGTGTTTTGAAAAAAAAAAGTTTCACATAAAAAAAAAATTCCCCCCAAATCTGTTAATTAAAAAAATGTTAAAAATAGAAGAAAAAAATAATAATAGACATATTTGGTATCACCGCGGCCGCAACGACCGACTCTATAATAATATCATATAATCTACCCCATCAGGTTAGGGTGCATTCAAATCGCCTTTTAGCTTTCCGTTCTTCTGAGCCGTCAGAAAAAGAGAGAGAAGAGAATAAACAGAATCCTGTAAAAAAGGGATCCTGTTGCATCAGTTAGGCCTGCACACGACTGTATTTTTTTCCATTTCCTTTCTGTTTTGTGTTCTGTTTGTGGTCCGTATGCGGAACCGTTCATTTCAATAGGTTCGCAAAAACAACGGAGGGTACTCCATATGCATTCTGTTTTCATATTTCAATATTTTTATGGAAGTAAAGCTGTGTTCAACGCTCTCCTTTGGTCCATAACCTTTCCAGTGAACAAGATACTGAAGAGATCTACGGAGAACTCGAGAGTAAATTATCTTGGCGATCTGAAATTCCAAACTACCGTCCACCATGACAGAAGCGGGTGGCAAGGAAGATGGCTCCAAAGGTTTAACATATCTCTTTAACAAAGATTTATGAAACACATTATGAATTTTCAGGGCCTGAGTAAGTTCAAGACGAAAAGCTACAGGATCAATAATGGCAGTGATCTTCTATGGACCTATAAACCTTGGACCCAACTTCCAAGTAGGTACCTTCAACTTAATGTTTCTTGTGAACAGCCACACAGAATCACCCACTCTTAGGTCCGGACCATTCATATGTTTTCTGTCAGCCACACTTTTATATTTGTTGCCCGTATTCATCAAGTTATTTAGAATTTTCCTCCATATAGATAACAATGATGCCGAAAAACATTCCTCCTCAGGGATACCAGAAGTATCGGAACCAGAAATTTGCCAAACTGCTGGTGAAACCCATATGCTCCAAAAAATGGCGACTTACCAGTGGACTCCTGTCTACGATTGTTTATGGCAAACTCTGCCAAAGACAAAAATGAACGCGCAGATCTGTCTTTGGCGCACTCTGTTTGGAGGCTGACTGTAGGGTTCCAAAGACAAAAATGAAGACCACTCCTCCTCTGTCTCAAGTAAGTCTCAAGACTTTGATTAGTGTGTTCCGTCTGTCTATTCGACTGAGGATGAAAAGCTGAAGAAAAGGACAGTTATAACACCAGTCAAGTTCAGAATGCCTTCCAGAATCTGGAAACAAACTGAGTCCCACGATCCGAGACCACGTCAGAGGGAATGCCACGGAGTTTCACAAGGTTGTCAACAAACACTTGTGCAAGTGTTTTAGCATTAGGTAGGCCTGGCAACGCTATAAAGTGCACCATTTTACTAATGCAATAAACTACCACCAAAATAACTGTCTTTCCTGAGGAGTTAGATAGGTCAGTGATAAAATCCCTGGACAAGTAAGTCCATGGTCTGTACGGGATGGGCAAAGGAAGTAGAGATCCAGAAGGCTGAGTATGTGTCACCTTAGCACGTGCACAGGTACCACAGGCTGACACATAGTCCTCAACACACTTACGCAACCCCGGCCACCAGAATCTACAAGTGCTCGGTAGTGGAACTACTCCCAGGGTATCCCGTAAACACCGTACAGCGATGTTCCTCAAACACCTTGTGATACAATTCCGATTGCACAAACAGTTTCCCAGAGGGACCAAAATCCAGTGCGTCTCCCTGGCCTCTAACACCTTCACCTCTAGGTCAGGGTAAAGAGCGGATATCACCACCCCTTCCAACAGTACAGGACTCAGATTTTCAAAATCCCCACCTCTAGGAAAACTATGTGATAGGTGACAATGAAATTGGATCTGGTGAAAAACAAAGACCATCTGGCTTGTTTTGGGTTCAGTTGTTTGTGAACACCGTGATCAGATGAATAGCCCCTTCCAATCAATGACGCCATTCCTCAAAAGGCAACTTAATGGCCAGTTATTCTCCGTTACCCACATCATAATTTCTCTCTGCGGAAGAGAGTTTTTTTTTAGAGAAAAGGCACATGGATGCCATTTACCTGGTGTCGGGCCCTGAGATAAAACTGCTCCTACCCCGACCTCGGACATGTCCACTTCCACAAAGAAAGGTCATGATACATTCGGCTGCACCAATATAGGAGCAGAAGAGAAGCATTCCCTAATAGCAGAAAAGGTTTGCAACGCTGAGTCTTCAGATTTTCGGATCGATCCCAGTCCAATACATCACGGACTTTCTCTGGATCCACTTAAAAACCTGAAGATGACAGCAGGTAGCACAAAAACTGCACCACGTGTACAGCAAAAACACACTTCTCTAATTTTGCGTACAATTTATTGTCCTTTAGGATCTGTATGTCACGGTAGGTGTGGGAAGGGAAGAAAGCCAAATACAATAACAGTAACAAAACACCAAACTAGGCCCCAAAGCTAGGGAAGAGGGAAAGGTCACCACCTGACTATCCCTGAGCCTTTCCCTGACTGCTGACAGCATGAGCAAATCCTAAAGGTGGAAGTACTCATGCGCTGGAAGCTAAGTCCTGCTAAAACTGAAACCAACATTAATCTAGGGAGCAGTAGATAGACAACCGGTTCCTTCCACCGTGAAGGAACCAGCATCTCCCTGAGGCCTAGTCAGAACACACAACAAAGTGGAAGAAAGGAGGACTTAGCTTTAGACGGATGGGGAGCAGGAGATCCACCAAACACTAGCTGAGAACTCCAGGAGGAAATATAAACCACAAGGGCTGCAGTGAGAGGTGGGTATTAATAGAGCCACTAAATAGCTAATGAGCAGAACCTGTGGAGAGGTGGAATCCTGCCAACAACAACAAACAGCAAGGAAAAAGAGATCTTTCAGATAGACTCTGCACGACTCTCACGTGCAGCAAGTCTATCAGATCTTCTCAGGTCTCTCACAGGGCAAGCAGTGACACTGTAACATCTGTATAACATGATCCTGATGTGACACCATGTCTGGAGAATAAACTAGAATGTCATCCAAATACACAACTATAAACCTCCCCAAAAGGTGATGAAAAATGTAATTCACAAAATGCTGAAAAACCGCAGGCGCATTGGTCAACCCGAAAGGCATGACCAGGTTTTCAAAGTGCCCCTCAGGAGTATTAAAAGCCGTCTTCTATTCATCCCCTTCCTTGATCCTAACTAGATTATATGCCTCCCTTAAATCCAATTTGGAGAACACATTGGCACCAATCTGGTTACACAAATTGGGAATCAAAGGAAGTGGGTAAGGATCACATACAGTAATCTGCTTGAGTTCATGGAAATACAGACATGGCCGAAGACCTCCGTCCTTTTTTTTTAACAAAATAGAACTCTGCTGCCACTGGAGACTTGGAAGGTCTTATGTGTCATTTAGCCAAACTCTTGGTAATATACTCTCTCATGGCCAGTCTTTCAAGTTCAGAAAGGTTATAAAACCTAGACTTAGCTTAGCTCCGGAATAAGATTGATAGGACAATAATATTCCCAAAGCGGAGGTAAATCCTGGCATTTACTCTCAGAAAACACAATGGCAAAATCAGATATAAAAGAGGGTGATGTCTTAGTAGTTAAAACAGAAAAATATGTTTTCAGACAATTGTCAATGCAATAATCACCCTAATCCAGAATCTGTCTAGCTTGCCAATCGATGGTTGGATTCTGCTTGCTTCACCACGGTAAACCCAGAACCACCAGTGCAAGAAGATCCTCCAACACAAAACACGAGAAATTCTTCATGAAAGTCACCCACTCTTAATTTGATATCATGCACCACTTGAGATAAATACTTCTGCGCTAGAGGTGCAGAATCAATAGCAAAAACGGAAATGTTTTTTTCTAATGCACTCGGTGACAACCTGTGCATATGGACGAACTGAACATCAATCAGGCTCACCCCAGCCCCGCTGTCAATATTCACCTCAATCCCCACAGTTTTTGACTCTAGCGCCACCTCAGCAGCCAGGAGAAATCTGCTACTACTAGTAAAAGACAAATGCACATTTTCTGACTCTCCTCCCCTCCAAGAGTCCGATGGGAATTAAATGTCTCTTTTATTGTCTGTATTACAAACAAGGATGGGACTGCTCTATTAGGGGCCAGCTGTTCATTGAAAAAAGAAGGGAATGCATACGGACGTAAATCCCTGTTTTATAGACCACCTGCCTGTCCCCTTCCCTCCCAAATCACACCCCTCTTTTTAGACATGGCGTGAGTGAGGAAAAGTTGCAGATTGCAGTGCAAATAACCTTCGAGGTGCAATCTGCACTAGAAATGCGCATAATATAGGTGTATTTCTGGTCATATATAACCCCATAGAATCTACATTTGCTCTTCGACTGACCCTTCGGATCTACTTTCTGCACATTCATTGAATTGTGTCCTTCATATTCTCCCTCTCACATCTATGTGCACAACTATAGCATTCCGCTTGAGCATCGCGATGCTCGGCACATTGCGGTACTCAGCCTCATACCGCATATGCTGGAGCCCCAAGCTCAAGTCCTCTCCCCGCAAGTTTGTTAGCTGCTACGCAGCCAATAATGTAGGCAAATGCTGCCATTCACTGTAATGCCGTAGCCATGTTGGTTGCTTGCATTACAGTGATTGGCTGGCCAGAACGTGTGACACTTGTTCGGCTCAGTCTTAGTCAGGGAGAGCTGGAGAGTAGAAGGTAGAGATAGTGAAATAGGAATATTTTAGTTTTTATACTTGTTATAGACCCAAAAGTCCTTTTAAGGACTCTTGTGTGTGGCAGCAATATATATTTTTAGAGCAACATGCGTTAAATTGTTAAACCTTTTTATTGACACAAAAGTCCTTTTAAGGTCAATATATATTTTTAGTGCAACCTGCGCTAAATAGCTTGCAATTGTTTAGTCGCTGCAGACAGCAACATTATCTGTGCTATATCTCCTGTCTAACATGTGCGCAGCCTAAAAATATCTGTGACACTGTACTTTTTCCGTAGACGGTGTCCGCTGCGGACAGTTAAATTACCTTCACTACAGGGTACATCTTCAGTATAATGTTAACGCATCCGAAATATCAGTGACATTCAGTGTAATTTTTTTCACCACCAAGACAGCAACATTACCTGCGCTACATCTCCTGTATAACGTTTGCCCATCCTAAATATCAGTGACATTAATTCAGTGTCATTTATTATTAGCCGGTGGTGACAGTGATATTACTTGCGCTATACCTACTGTATAACGTTTGTGCATCCTAAATATCAGTGATATTAATTCAGTGTCACTTTTTATTAGCTGGTGATGACAGCGACATTACTTGCGCTTTACATCCTGTATAATGTTTGTGCATCCTAAATATCGCTGACATTCATTCAGTGTCATTTTTTATTAGCCGGTGGTGACAGCGACATTACTTGCGCTATACCTCCTGTATAACTTTTCTGCATCCTAAATATCATTGACATTCATTCAGTGTAATTTTTTATTAGGCAGTGGTGACAGCGACAGTATCTGTGCTACATCTCCTGTTTAACGTGACATTCTGTGTACTTTATTCGTGCATACACTTACAAAACCTGCGCTACTGTACGTGTGACATACTTGTAAGCACATATAGACCATTTACTATGCACAAGGCAAGCTGTAAGGGACAGGGAAGTGGCTGTGCTGCTGATGGTGCACACAGAGGCCGCGGCCCTGGGCGGGGTGAAACTGAGCCTTCTGACAAAGCACAAGAAACACACTGTTCCACGATACCTACCGTAGCTTCATGTCCCAGTTTGCAGGGTGGCACAGGACACCACTCTCAAAGTCAGCAAATAATGCTTCCAGTCGGTTAAGCACCACCCTGTAACATAGTAACATAGTATATAAGACTGGAAAAAGACATTTGTCCATCCAGTTCAGCCTGTTTCCTACAAGTTGATCCAGAGGAAGGCAAAAAAAAACCTGTGAGGCAGAAGCCAATTTTCCCCACTTAATGGAAAAAAATTCCTTCCCGACTTCAATCAGGCAATCAGAATAACTCCCTGGATCGACGACCAATCTCTAGTAGCTATAGCCTGTAATATTATTACACTCCAGAAATACATCCAGTCCCCTCTTGAATTCCTTTATTGTACTCACCATCACCACCTTCTCAGGCAGAGAGTTCCATAGTTTCTTACAGTGAAGAATCCTCTTCTATGTTTGTGTACAAACCTTCTTTCCTCCAGACGCAGAGGATGTCCCCTCGTCACAGTCACAGTCCTGGGGATAAATAGATGATGGGACAGATCTCTGTACTGACCCCTGATATATTTATACATAGTTATTAGATCTCCCCTCAGTCGCCTTTTTTCTAAAGTGAATAACCCTAATTTTGATAACCTTTCAGGGTACTGTAGATCCCTCATTCCAGTTATTACTTTAGTTGCCCTCCTCTGAACCCTCTCCAGCTCTGCTATGTCTGCCTTGTTCACAGGAGCCCAGAACTGTACACAGTACTCCATGTGTGGTCTGACTAGTGATTTGTAAAGTGGTAGGACTATGTTCTCATCACGGGCATCTATGCCCCTTTTGATGCAACCCATTATCTTATTGGCCTTGCCAGTAGCTGCCTGACACAGCTTAATTTGCTGTTTATTAAAATTCCTAGATCCTTTTCCGAGACAGTGTTACCGAGTGTTTTACCATTTAATATGTACGGGTGACTTGCATTATTCCTTCCCATGTGCATAACTTTACATTTGTAACTGTTAAACCTCATCTGCCATTTCTCTGCCCAAGCCTCCAATCTATCCAGATCACTCTGTAGCAGAAAACTGTCCTCTTCAGTGTTAATTACTTTACACAGTTTAGTGTCATCTGCAAAAATAGATATTTTACTGTGCAGGCCTTCTACAAGATCATTAATAAATATATTGAAGAGAATAGGGCCCAATACTGACCCCTCGGGTACCCCACTAGTGACAGTGACCCAATCTGAGTATCTACCGTTAATAACCACCCTCTGTTTTCTGTCACTCAGCCAGTTACTTACCCACATACAGACATTTTCTCCCAGTCTGAGTATCCTCATTTTATATACTAACCCTCTATGAGGTACAGTGTCAAATGCTTTGGAGAAGTCCAGATATATGACATCCATTGATTCGCCGCTGTCAAGTCTAGAACTTACCTCCTCATAGAAGCTGATTAAATTTGTTTGGCATGACCGATCCCTCATGAAGCCATGCTGATATGGCGTTATTTGCTTATTTTCATTGACATACTCCAAAATAGCATCTCTTAGAAACCCTTCAAACAGTTTACCAACAATAGATGTTAAACTTACCGGCCTATAATTTCCAGGCTCTGTTTTTGGACTCTTTTTGAATATTGGCACCACATTTGCTATGCGCCAATCCTGTGGAACATTCCCTGTCAGTATAGAGTCCGTAAATATCAGAAATAAAGGTCTGGCTATGACATCACTTAATTCCCTTAGGATACCGGGGTCCTGGCGATTTGTCTATTTTAATCTTTTTAAGTCGCTGTTGTACTTCTTCCTGGGTCAGACAGGGCACTTTTAATGGGGAATTTACTTTTACATTCTGCATTTAATCTGACAGTTTATTCTCCTCAGTGAATATAGTGGAGAAAATTTTTTTTAATAGTTTTGCTTTATCCTCGTCGCTCTCTGCAACACCCCCCTCATTGCTATGTAGAGGGCCGACTCCTTCAGATTTATATTTTTTACTATTTATATAATTGAAGAACATTTTAGGGTTAGTTTTACTCTTTGGCAATTAATCTCTCGGTCTCTAGTTTGGCAAATTTTATTAGTTTTTTACATATTCTATTTTTTTCCTTATAGTTTATCAGTGCTTTCTGGCTCCCCTCCTGTTTTAGTGATTTATATGCTTTCTTTTTGTCATTTATTGCTTTCTTGACGGTTCCATTTATCCACATTGGTTTCTTATTGTTCCTTAGCCTTTTATTCCTATAAGGTATGTACCTCTCACAATTAGATGTTACAATGCTTTTAAAAATCTCCCATTTGATGGTTGTATTTTTATTTTTGAGGACTTTGTCCTAGTAAGTTAGGTCTATGGCCTCGCTTGGTTGGCTAAATTTAGCTTTTTTAAAGTTTGGTATTTTTGTTCCTCCCTTTAGAAACTCTCGTTTAAAGGAGGTTTTTTGCTCCATGTATTTCTACCCACAGTGACTCCACATGTTCGTGTCCCTCAGAGATGTATTCTCGAATTACGGGATTTAGACAGGACTTCACATAGAGGCAGACCCCTCCACCTCTCCGGTTTTGACGATCCTTTCTAAACAGATTGTAACCTTTTATATTAACTGCCCATCCATAGCTATCATCCAGCCATGTCTCAGTTATTCCCACTATGTCATAGTGCTCCTCACACATCACTAATTCCAGTTCACCAGTCTTGTTAGTCAGGCTTCTGGCATTAGTATACATACATTTGACAGGTTTATGTGTATTTTTTACCCTACATCTTTCATTCTGAGCTGTTCTAGTACCCCCTTCCATTCCTCCCCCAGTCAAACTACCTCGCCCCTGGTCTCTATCTGTACTATCTTCCCCTCCTATAATGTAATTACCCTCCCCCCCAGTCCCTAGTTTAAACACTCCACCAACCTTCTAGCCATCTTTCTCCCCAACACAGCTGTCCCTTCCCCATTGAGGTGCAGCCCGTCCCTACGATAGAGCCTGTAGCCGACAGAGAAGTCGGCCCAGTTCTCCAGGAACCCGAACCCCTCCTTCCTACACCAGCTCTTGAGCCACTTGTTAACCTCCCTAATCTCCCGCTGCCTTTCTTGTGTGGCTCGTGGTACAGGCAGTATTTCAGAAAATACTACTTTTGAGGTCCTTGCCCTAAGCTTTGGACCTAAAACCCTGAAATCATTTTTAAGGACTCTCCACCTTCCTCTAACTTTGTCATTGGTTCCGATATGGACCATGACCGCTGGGTCTTCTCCAGCCCCTCCCAGTAATCTGTCAACCCGATCCGCGATGTGTCGAACTCTAGTGCCAGTAAGACAGCACACTGTTCGGCGATCACGATCTTTGTGACAGATCACCCTATCTGTACCCCTAATAATTGAGTCTCCCACTACCAGCACCTGTCTGGCTTGCCCTGCTCTCCTGGTCCCCTGCTTACTGGAGCTGACATTCCCCTGACTGGCAGAGGAAGTGTCCGGCTGCAGCGGTGCCGTCCCTGAACTGTCATCCCCCTCATCTGCCAACCGTGCAAACTTGTTGGGGTGTGTCACATCAGGGCTAGCCTCCCTGGCACTCTTCCCTTTACCCCGCTTTCTTACTGTTACCAAGCTAACTACCTCGCTCTCCTCAGCCTCCTCGCTACCACCCTCCCCCACATCTACCCCATAGAGTGCTTGCTCAGTGAGCAGCAAACTCTTTTCTAAATTGTCAGTGGCTTTCAGTGTTGCAACTCGCCTGTTTAGAGACTCGATGTGCGATTCCAAACGGGTAATTTGCTCACATTTTGAACAAACATATACACCCTCGAATGGCTGTTCCAGGACTGCATACATCAGACAAGATGTGCACTGGACGGCGCTGTCAATAATGGAAGTCATACTAAATGGGGATTACGCAGGAAAAGAGAGGGTAAAAAAAAAAAAAAATACAATATAGAGCAGTGATAACAAGATTCTTACTTACTGTGGTCCCTTACAGCAGTAGGAAGACTAGCTAGAATCAAACCAACTGTATACAATGATGATCTAATGAATCTATGTTTCTTGCTCCTTTTCTCAAACTCCGGTTTCTTTAACTCCACTTATGAAAGCAGCCACTTGATAATGCAAGCCTCAGGTAGGGCATTGTGTCCCATGTGTCCCATAACATCACCCATGCCCTGACCAACGTATTTATTGGGAAGGTCCACTTAACGACTGACACATGGACAAGTGCTTATGGTCAGGGACTCTACATTTCCCTGACGGCACACTGTGTGAATGTTGTGAAGGCCGAGAGCGAATCCTACCTTTGGATGGCACAGGTGCTACCGATGCGAAGGATTGTGGGCGCTACTTCATCAGAGTTTCCGCCGCCACCTACATTAGTGGCTGCAACCCCCCCCCCCTTCTCCTCCTCTGCCTCCTCCTCCACTTCCACCTCTGAATTATAATCTTGCAGAACCAGTCAGCCATCAGTCAGTAGCTGGAAGAAGTTTAGAACTGCAGTGGGGAAGCGGCAACAGGCCGTGCTTAAACTGATCTGCTTAGGTGACAAATAGCACCCCACCGCAGTGCTGTGGCAGGGGATAAGGGACCAGACTGAGCTGTGGCTCTTGCCATTCAACTTATAACCAAGCATGGTTGTGTCTCATAATGGCCATAACTTGGTGGCAGCTTTGGAACTCGGCAAGCTCACACACATACCATTCCTAGCCCACTTGTTTAACCTAGTGGTTTAGCGGTTTCTCATACTTCTCAACTTACCCAATTTGCCTGAGCTACTGGTGAAGGTGCGCTGCATGTGTGCCCATTTCCGCAAGTCATCGACAGCTTCCGCAGGTCAGGCAACGCTGCAGCAGCGCTTTCAATTGCCAGCTCACCTACTATTATGCGACATGAGCATGTGTTGAAACTCGACGTTCCACATATTGTACAGGCTTTGTGAGCAGCAGAAGGCAGTAGTGGAATACCAGCTGCAACATGGTCGTCACCTTTCCAGTCAGCTTCTGCTCTTCACAAGCGTTGAGTGGGCATTGATATCTTATATCTGTGAGGTTTTACACAACTTCCCACTTCTGTGTCTACTCAAACGATCACTGCTCACAATTTAGGCAGACGCTTTGCATGAGGAAGAGGTGGAAATGGGGGAAGACAGTACACAGGGTAATAGGCAGACCACCCTCATTTCGTCTCAGCTCAAATTGGATGATGATGAGGAAGAGGAGGAGAAGGAGACGGTTGCCTCCGCTACAGAGGGTAGTACCAATGGAAGTTTTATTCCATCTGATCAGCGTGGATGGAAAGAAAAGGAGGAAGAAGATGAGAATATTAAGAGTCATCCTCCTGATGAGGACAGTGAAGTCTTGTCTGTTTGGACTCTAGCACACATTGCTGATTTTATGTTAGGCTGCCTTTCATGTGATCCTCGCGTTGTACGCATTTTGGCCAACACCAATTACTGGTTGTTCACCCTTCCCGACCGCCTCTACAAAGAGAACCTTGCATCTCTAATTTCTGTGGTGGAGAGATCGAGTAAAATTGTGCAATACCAGAAGGTCCTTGTGGTAAAAATTGCTCTAAAAATTTCCAGCTGACAACGCTGGCTGCAGAGTATGTAGTTCCTTGGCCAACCGAGGAGGGGAGACGAGGGGAACACACAGCAGTTCAAACAGAGACAGGGCAACATTCTTCAAGGCCTGGGACAGTTTTATGACACCCCGCCAGCACCCTCAACCTGATGTGAGGCCTAGTGTCACAAGGAGGGAAAAATTTTGGAAGATGGTCAAGAAGTACGTAGCAGGCCGTGTCAGCGTCCTCAGTGATCACTTTGTGCCTTACAACTATTGGGTGTCTAAGCTGAACACATGGACCAAACTGGCGTTCTACACCTTGGAGGTGCTGGCCTGGCCCAAAGCCAGCATTTTGTCAGAGCGTGTATTCAGTGCTGCTGGGGGCATAATAACTGATAAACGCATCCGCCTGTCAACTAAAAATGCTGACCGGTTGACTCTTATAAAAATGAATAAGGCTGGATTGCCCCTGACTTCTCTACTCCACCAGAGGAAAGTGGCTAAACATAAAGGCACTCTAAATGTGGCTTTTATGGTCTAGTCCTATACACCCCTTCCACCACTAAAAAGGGTATATGGTTCAATATCTCTTTTCTCGTCGACCTCCTCCATCAAAACAACATACTTATTAGGCTGCCCTCGCTCCTAATGTTTTAAAGGGTCAGCTCAGCTGCGGGCACTCACCCATAATGTTTTTAAGGGTCACCAGCAGGCCCTCACCCATAATGTTTTTGAGGGTCACCAGCAGGCCCTCAAACATAATGTTTTTGAGGGTCATCAGCAGGCCCTTGTTCATAATGTTTTAGAGGGTCACAAGCAGGCCCTTGCCCCTAATGATTTAGATGGTCAGATCAGCAGCAGGCACTCGCCCCTAATGTTTTAGAGGGTCAGCTCCGCAGCAGACCATCACTCCTAATTTTTTAGATGGTCAGCTCTGCAGCAGGCCCTCGCCCATAATTTTTTAGATGATCAGCTAAGCAGCAGACCCTCACCCCTAATGTTTTAGATGGTCAGCTCGGCAACATGCCCTCGTCCCTAATGTTTTAGAGCAGGGATGGCAAACCTGCAGCACTCCAGCTGTTGCAAAACTACAACTCCCAGCACACCCAGACTGCTTACAGCTATAAACCTACAGCAGGGCCTGGTGGGACTTGTAGTTTTACAACAGCTGGAGAGCTGCAGGTTGGCCAGACCTGTTTTAGAGGTTTAGCACAGCAGCAGACCCTCACCCCTAATGTTCTAGATGATCAGCTCTGCAGCAGACCCTCGCTCATAATGTTTTAGATAGTCAACTCGGCAGCAGGCCCTTGCCCATAATGTTTTAGATGGTCAGCTCAGCAGCATGCCCTCACCCCTAATGTTTTAGATGGTCAGATCAGCAGCAGGACTAACCCATAATGTATTAGATGGTCAGCTCAGCAGCAGGCCCTCACCCATAATGTTTTAGATGGTCAGATCAGCAGCAGGCCCTCACCCATAATGTTTTAGATGGTCAGATCAGCAGCAGGCCGTCACCGCTAATGTCTTAGATGATCAGCTCAGCAGCATGCCCTCATCCCTAATGTTTTAAATAGTCAGATCAGCAGCAGGACTCACCCATAATGTTTTAGATGGTCAGCTCTGCAGCAGGCCCTCGCCCATAATGTTTTAGATGGTCAGCTCGGCAGCAGGCTCTCACCCATAATGTTTTAGATGGTCAGATCAGCAGCAGGCCCTCGCCCCTAATGTTTTAGAGAGTCAGATCAGCAGCAGAACCTCACCCCTAATTTTTTAGATGGTCAGATCTGCAGCCGGCCGTCGCCCCTAATGTTTTATAGGGTCACCACCAGCAGGCCATCAATCATAATATCAAGGCTGTGTATAAAGCCCTCCTTTATGTGTAATAAAGGGTGTATTGTAGTGACGGTTCCTTGTAATTTTTGTCAGCCCTTTCACTTAGTGCATAGGTTTTATGAGTGTAGGAGTCCCACTACATGAACAATTGTACCACAATGTGAATGAGGCCCTCCTTTATGTTATATACAGGTTGTATCGAAGTGCCTCTTCTGGCACATTTTTGGCAGCACTTGCACTTTATATACAAGTAAATATACAGGATTGAATGTTTCCTAACAAATTTTCCTCTAAAAGCGACTTTATCTCCGGTTTTGTGCATATTATTGTCAGTCTGTAAAAGTGACGTACTACTCGCACAACATCGTTCTCAGCACTGACATGGGAGTCCAAGATACTGTACATCCAGACATCCTCCCCATTCTTTTCCCGAACCATTTCAGGGGTGGTTCCATCAATTCCTGACCTTTTCCTGTGAACCAGACACCCTCCCCTAAACCTGGTTTAATGCTCGGGTTCTCTCATTGACTTCCATTGTACCCGGGTGCTCGGTAAAGCACCCAAGCATCCCGAGGTGTTCTACTCGAGCACCCGAGCTCTTTGGTGCTCGACCAACACTAATAATTACTTAAAAATGTATGGATCTTTTCACTCCCAATGCAGCAGAGATCTCATTACTTGCTCTTGACTATCACATACCACATTTTAACACCTATCAGTGGGAAAAATTAGTACTAACGGATCTAAACTATCCAATAAATGATGTCATCCAAAAAACTTTTGAATGTCTACACCATGAGTGTCAAATTTCCAACTCTTGTTTCTATCAATACCTACTAATGAGGTATGTTCTCAATACAGTGGGCATTCATCCTATTTCTACTTCTAAGACCTCACTACTTAGATGTCTCTTTAGTGTGCGCTCATCCCTCACTTAAGTTCTTTCTACTGCTTTTCTTGACCTATGATGAAATTGGAAGAAGAATTTGGCCTTGCATGGTTGTTAAAGGGGTGGCAGGATGCTTTCCATTGGGCAATATATATATATATATATATATATATATATAATATATATATATATATATATATATATATATATATATATATATATATAAATATATATATATATACATACATATTTATTTATTTATTTTTTTCAATTTCAGCTTTGGATTTCAAATTCAGTTTAAAATTTGTCAGAAAAATGTAAAGAGCAGGAAAGTAGGATTCAGAGATATCAAATGTATGAATATGTAAATCATTTGAGTTACTGTTGAAACCTGAAGTTTTACTGTAATTTTTATGAGTAAATGCTTTCTTATAGTTTATGTTAAGAAAAGAAATCAGAACAAAAAAAAACTTGGTCTACCACTGGCTATGATGATGTGATCTTTAGCTGGCAAGTCTGTAGTATGCAGCTTGTTTATTGATGTCAAGCAAATTCCACCTCCAGACGGATCTTGATTCCAGGCCCAAAGCAAACTGCTGCTTAAGTACTGGCTGGGAGGCTATGTCTATACCGGCGCTGCTGCTTGCAGTCTGACTGATTTGAGTGGTATGGCTTTGCAGTTACCTTGGATCACGTCCAGTAACTAAATAGTATAACAGCTGGTCTCAATTATCATAACTACAGTCTGGCTAAATGCACAAATGGCCAGTCTTCTGTTGGCACCATATCGAATGAATTACTTATTTAATAATTTGACAGAGGTTTTAGTGTTAACTTCTCCTTTGTTCCAGGTCTATTCTTTATTTTGCTAAATATAAAATCGTACAGTATGTGATCCTTTGATGTTAGGTAATGTAATCTAGTTGTAATGTTTGAAAACACAGAAGGAAAGCAACAATATAGAACATTTTTTTTTTCCTATAGTGAATGATATTGTGATAAGACTTGGTAAATGTACCAAAACCTGGTGCATAATGTGACATCTAGTATGAAGCAAATGCTTTGAAAAGAATAATCCACTGTTCCTAGTTCATCTCTTTTAGTTTTCCCACTCTACAAGAAGCGCACAGCTGCAGAATGGGGGTATGGCTAAAGATGTGACAACAGGTACCAAAATTGCGCTAAAGTTCTGGGGAAATTAATCAAACAATAGTTGTGGCAAAGTTCGACAAAAATATCTAAGTATGAAATAAATGTATCATATGGTATGAGAAACTACGAGTTATCTGACACATGTTTAGACTGCCTTCCTAAATCTGCCCTCATATTTTTTAACCAGAAATTATTAAAATATGCATCTGAACTAGGTTACTGTTTACCAGAAAATTAGTCATGAAGATCTCTGAGCGCACATTGAATAAATACTGAAGTATTTATGTAGTCCGCTGTCTGCTCTCTAGATCTTGTTGAATTACAACTGGCACAATTCTTAAATTCTGAAGGCAGCATGAGGGATTACAGCTGGACGAGGGTGGACCAATCCGCAAACTTCAAACTGTTTAAAAAACTACTTGTAAATCATCTCTTATATATGTAGCAGTCTGGGAAAATGTAATGGTACTGTGGTTTTTGAATTAGCTTTATTGTCAAAAACATGGAGTGTAAATGTATTCATTGCTTTACATACAAAATAGATTTAGACTAGAGATGAGTGAACCTTTTGATATTTGGTTTGTTTCAGGTTTGCCCAATTTCTAAAAAAGTTTGATTCAGACACGAATCCATTCTACCCTAACCAAGGTTGCAATTGTGTCGCTCCCCATCACTGTAGTTCATAGCAGATTGCAGCATCTGACATTAATATTACAGTGGGGGAAAAAAATATCATACTTACCTTTTCTATTTGATCATGAAGAGCTGGCAATGGCCATCTCGATTGAAGACATCATCGCGTTGGCCGGCATTGTGAAGTCATACATCACAGCACATGTGATTTTGTGCTCTTTGCAGTCAAACGGATGAGGTAAGTATGATTATATTTTTATTTATTTTATTTATTCATTACTATAAAGCACAAGGAAATTAAACTTTGTGGTGAATCGTGATTTCACCAAAATTTGGCTCAAAATCCATGGACTTTGATTCGCTCCACACTAATTGGTATATAACACCCTCTAGTCTCCTAGAACTCCAAATATTTTACATTTTTTAATACATTTTTGCTTGTTTTCTCTGCCCTCCTCCATCAATAAGCTCTAGAACAGAATATGAGCAATAGCAAATAATTGTCAGAGTGACACTGACATATATAGCTATGGTTAAATGCATGGTTTAAAAGCATACTGTTTAAAAGCACACTGTACCATTGCATGTAATTGTAATTGTCACAATGCTTGCCCATATGACAAACCAAGAGTCTCACCACACCACCCTTGCCAGAGGTGTGCCACATTTGCAAACTGAAAAGACAAATTTTCCTTATAGCAACAGTACCCTTGTTTGCCTGGTCTAGAATCCCAGCTCAACGCCCTTGCGTTTATGCAAAGGCACAGAAGTGGACCACATTTGATCAAGTGGTACAGCAGCAACTGAACTGTTAGAAACTTGGCCAGGTGGGAATTAAGCTTGCTCATAAGCTAATTGCTGGTCAAAAATCGTTTTCTTATGGACAAACATTTTGTTATTAATATCTCACAATTAGGGATGAGCGAATCAACTTTGGATGAAACATCTCGGTAATGTCTCGGGGTTAGAATTTACCATCAGATGTGAAATTTCGGGATCTCACAACAGCGAATAGTCTTGTCATAAGACTATGCAACCAATAGAGGGCGCTGTTCATGACTCATGAACATATGCTCATTCTGTATAGGCATGACCCTGCCTGCTGCCACCCCGATTGACTGATGAGGCTGTTCTTCAGCCTCTAAACTAATATGAGTAAACTCATTCACTTCCTCCCAGGGTCATGTGAGCATTGTTCTTCTTCCTAAAAAACCTGGTTTTCCCTGCCAACATGGGCAGTAAAATGGTGCTGTGCACTGCTGTTTTACCTGATTCATCTGAAGCAAACCAAAAAAGTTTTGGGTTCATTTGTAGAGTTGAGCGAACACCTGGATGTTCGGGTTCGAGAAGTTCGGCCGAACTTCCCGAAAATGTTAGGGATCCGAACTCGACCCGAACTTCACCCTGAACCCGAAGGCCATTGAAGTCAATGGGGACCCAAACTTTTGGACACTATAAAGGCTGTAAAATAGCCCAGGAAAGGGCTAGAGGGCTGCAAAAGACAGCAAAATGTAGGTAAATCCCCTGCAAACAAATGTGGATAGGGAAAGGACTTAAAATAACATAAAATAGAGAAAAATAATAAATAAACATTCTAAACTTGAGCCCAAGTGAGTGACAGTGGCACCTGTCACCCAGCAAACAGAGGATGTGGCAGCAACGCCACCACATCTGTCATCGTCACCAAGCATCTCCACCAAATCCCATGAAAGTGTTCAGCTATCAGCTGTCCATCTCCCAAACACTGGAGAGAAAATAGAATAGAAAATAGAAAGAGGAAGTACCCCCCTACCCATGGCTCTGAATGCCTTATTTCAAACTTCCTGGTCCTTTGAAATGCTGTCATTCTGTCTGGTGGACAGTTTTAAAAACCTTATGGCGGTGCCTATCCCACAGTACGTGTATCCCAGCCACTGCTACTTTTGCAGGGGAGCCATCTCTTCCCTGCACAGCCAAGTGGCGAACAAAATCAAGTGTGCACTGCGCTACGCTATCTGTGGCAACGTCCACATAACCAAAAACACAGTGGGTAAATGTAGCGGCTGGCCCAGAGGCGGTTAGCATTTTTGCAAATATCCTTCTACCCCTGAGGATTGCTGGGCATTTCTCTTTGTATCCTGTTACCTCCTCCTCCTACTCGGCTTCCTCCTCCTCCTCTACGACCCCCTCATCCACTCAGTGTAACACATTCACCACCCACAGCAGCACAGCCAGGGAAAATGACAGCAGTCTGTTTTAAAACTTACGTGTTTGTGGGAAAAAACCCACAACGCGCAGGAGCTGTGGACAGGCATGGAACAACAGACGGATGATTGGTTGGTGCCATTGAACCTTCAGCCCGGCCTGGTGTTGTGCGCTAAAGGGGCAAAATGTAAAAGCAGGTCTGGGCCTAGCCGATTTGACGCACATCCCCTGCCTGCCACATGTGCTGAATTTGGGGTGTAGAAATTCCTAAACACCAGACAGTGAAAATCAATTCAGTTAATCGAACACCCACAACACCCACACCCCCTTTCACTCAAACATTAACAAACTATTTACAAATTTACTTAAAAACATATTAAAATAACTATAAGTCAGCTAAACTAACCATATAAAGAAACAAAACTATATACACGCCTTATCCTTAACTTAAGGCCAACCAATTACAAGTGGCTCGGAGGGGGGGTTCCTGCACCAACATAGGCCCTGGCCTGGAACACAATTGTCCAGCCAGGGCACAGTTCTGGAGGAAGAGGAGGAGTAGGAGGAACGCTGGGGGATACAGAGGACACAGACGACATACCTCCCTCAAAGAGGATAGCTTGTCCTTGCCTCTGAGCAGCCTGGCAGACATGAGCAACAACATGCTGCAGTGCCTGCGCAACGACCGCCCAGTTACTGTCACATTGTAACTTTTGCTGATTACTGGGTGGCCACCCTGCTGCATCACTGTTACAAGGACAACGTGCCGTCCTTAATTCCCTCACTGGAGTGTGATAGGAAGATGAGCCCGCTAGTAGACACACTGCTGATGGCATTTACACCTGACACCAAGGACTCAGTGGAAGCACAAGGTGAAGGCAGAGGAGGAGGAGGAAGAATTTGCCAATGCAGCTGGGTCACCACCAACACCTCAGAAGGCAGGTTTATCATTGGCAAAATGTGGATAAGCTTTGTTATCACACCACAACAACCTGCACCACCAGAAGATCTGGAACATCTTAGCAGGAGGCAGCAACATGTTAGAACAGTACACGTACTGACTGATGGGTCTGCGTAGGGGAATAGCTACAGGGGAAGCAGGGGAAGCAACTGCTTTGGGGCCGTGACCTAGAAAGGGCCCATCCAGGAGGAGGAGGAGGAGTAAAAGACTTTGTCAGGGCCCCATCAACAGTATTATAAAATGATATACAGTGGCAGTATAGACAGTGTAGAAAGTGAATGAAACAGCTGCTGGGCCTGGTCTGAGAGAGCGATCTTTAGTATCCACAGGCATGGCGGCAAAAATTACTGGGGGAGGGGGGCTCCATTAAAAAATTTGATGTGGTGCCCAATCATTTCTAGCTACGCCACTGGGTCTGGCCCATTTAACTTCTGGGTCTTCAAACTGGGCACATGTCCTGAGGTTGCCCTTTACACCTTGGAGATGCTGGCCTACCCTGCATCCACTGTATTGTCTGAACGTATGTTTAGCATGGCTGGGGGCATTATCAGAGACAAGTGCAACCGCCTGTCCATAGACAATGTTGGCAACTAAACTTTTGTTTATTAAAGAGAACCAGACATGGATCCCACAGGACCTTGTTTAAACCTTATGCAGAATAGACATGTATACAGGCCTCAACCAACCATTGTTGTAAAATTAAAAATAAAAAAACAGTTATTAGAGACTACCTTTGGCTTCACAGCCCAAAAAGGCTTCATTTCATGCAAGAATGTAACCACCAATTGTAAGTTTACTGTCAGTTATGCAGGGCAGGGGATTGTACCTGGCAAAAATGTAATATTTCACCCAACAATTTAAAATATATCCTTTACCGGACAGTATTAAACTTGTCCAGCCACAGCTGAAACCGATGATTTACGGTATTGCTATTTTGGCAATTGAATTTCACCCCAGAACAAAAGCTATTCTTTGAGGGACACTATAAAACTTTTCCAGTCACAGCTAGAACACCAGATTTACTGTATTTCTATTTTTGCAACCGTATTTCACCACAGAACAAAATCTATCCTTTGACGGACAATAGGGAAATTGTCCAGTCACAGCTGGAACACCAGATTCAGGGTATTGCTATTTTGGCAATTAAATTTCACCCCAGAAAAAAATATACCCTTTTACGGACAGATTTAAACTAGGCCTGCAACAGCTGGAACACCAGATTTACTGTATTTCTATTTTTGCTATTGACTTTCACTGCAGAAAATAATATATCCTTTGATGAACACTAGGGAAATTGTCCAGTCACAGCTGGAACACCAGATTCAGGGTATTGCTATTTTTGCAACAGATTTTTAGCCCAGAAAAAAAAAATATCCTTTGACGGACACTATTAAACTTGTCCAGTCACAGCTGGAACACCAGATTTACTGTATTTCTATTTTTGAAACTGTATATCACCACAGAACAAAATCTATCCTTTGACGGACAATAGTGAAATCGTCCAGTCACAGCTGGAACACCAGATTCAGGGAATTGCTATTTTGGCTAATAAATTTCACCCCAGAAAAAAATATACCCTTTTACGGACAGATTTAAACTAGGCCTGCAAAAGCTGGAACACCAGATTTACGGTATTTCTATTTTTGAAACTGAATTTCACCGCAGAAAATAATATATCCTATAAAGGACACTATGAAACTTGTCCAGTCACAGCTGGAACACCAGATTTACGGTATTTCTATTTTGGCAAATTAATTTCACCCAAGAAAATAATAAATCCTTTGCCGGACACTATGAACCTTGTCCAGTCACAGCTGGAACAAAGCATTTACGGTATTTCTATTTTGGCAACTGAATTTAACCCCAAAAAATAATGAATCCTTTGCCGGACACTATTAAACTTGGCCAGCCACTGCTCGGACACCAAATTTACGGTATTGCCATTTTGGCAATTGAATTTCATCCCAGAAAAAAAATATATCCTTTGCCGACACTATTAAACTTGGCCAGCCACTGCTGGGACACCAGATTTATGGTATTGCTATTTTGGCAATTGAATTTCACACCAGAAAAAAATATATCCTTTCGTGGACACTATTAAACTTGGCCAGCCACTGCTGGGACATAAGATTTACGGTATTGTTATTTTGGCAATTGAATTTCACACCAGAAAAAAATATATCCTTTCCTGGACACTATTAAACTTGGCCAGCCACTGCTGGGACATAAGATTTACGGTATTGCTATTTTGGCAATTGAATTTCACCCCAGAAAAAAATATATCCTTTGCCAGACACTGTTAAACTTGGTCAGCCATAGCTGAAACCACTGATTTATGGTACTGCTATTTTGGCAATTGAATTTCACCCCAGAAAAAAATATATCCTTTGCCAGACACTGTTAAACTTGGCCAGCCACAGCTGAAACCACTGATTTATGGTATTGCTATTTTGGCAATTGAATTTCACCCTAGAAAAAAATATATCCTTTGCTGTACACTATTAAACTTGTCTATTCACAGCTGGAACACCAGATTTACGTTATTTCTATTTTTGCAGCTGAATTTCACCGCAGAAACATAACCATAGCAAAAGCAGGTGCACTCTGAGGCAATACTAAACCCTCACACTGATAAAATTGAGGGGTTAGTTCGACATATCCTACTAGGAGGACATGTCTTAAGCTCGGACACCACCGCAAGGTCCCTCAAGTAGCCCGAGGCCCTACCACTCAACCTACCTGAGCCGTATGGGCGATACCAGGAGCCGTTGGGCATTACGGGAGCATAAGGCCAGACTCACAGACAGCTCACCAGTGACCTCCAGCATGTAACCATGCTTGCAATGGGAGGTGGGAGGTGCCTGTGAGCCCCACCCGAGACCAGCTGATATGGCCCAGAGCCTCCCAGGTGCACCTGAATGTAGCCTGTAGATGAAAAGCAGGCACATTTAAATCTGATTTTATACACCTCCAAACATATTATACAATCCATTAGAAAATGTGGTGTGGTGTTTAACAAGCAGGATATGCTCAACCCATATGCAGTCGTGCATGTATCTAGGGGAGCACATCCTGCACTTGTAGTCCGTTGCTAGGGGCAATCAACAGCAAAAAATGCATACAATGGAAGATGCCAGCAACGGACTACAAGTACCACAATAACCGTCCTACATAAGATAGCGATAATGTGGATGTGGAGAACAATCAAAAACATAACCATAGCAAAAGCAGGTGCACTCTGCGGCAATACTAAACCCTCACACTGATAAAATTGAGGGGTTAGTTCGACATATCCTACTAGGAGGACATGTCTTAAGCTCGGACACCACGGCAAGGTCCCTCAAGTAGCCGAGGCCCTACCACTCAAACTACCTGAGCCGTATGGGCTTTTTGTAGTGATGTTTATGGACCTGTGTAATGGCTCATTTTTTGCGGGCCAATGTACACTTTTCAATGATACTATTTTGGGGTGTGTATGATTTTTTGATAACTTTTTATTTTTTGCGGGTCGTGAAGTGACCAAAAAATGGCAAATCACACATTTTTACTTTTTTCCATTTCACCGTTCGCCATATAGGAAAAATATTTTTATATTTTAACAGTATGGGCATTTTTGTGATATCCATGATGTGTATTTTTTATTGTTTGCATATTTTTATTAACATTTTGGGGAACGGGGTTGATTTGAATATTTTTTTTAATTATTTTCTTTTTAAAAACATATATTTATTTTTTTTTCACTTTTTCCTTGTTCCCATGAGCATTGGAGTGTGTGAGACATACACTATGTTGCTATGGAGTCCTGTCACAGGCAGGGGCTCCATAGGAACTAATGTGCGGCATTCAGGAGGACAGAAGCTGCCACACATCCAGCGCCTGCATTACAGCCATCTTCCTTGCTGTCCAGCTTCAGACTGACAACATCCAGGGAGTTTGGATACAACATTTGCCAAGGGAGAATAAACAGCCATGTCTGGCCTAGGAGACAAATTAACCACTACTTGTCATGTGTTCCAAATAGAAAAATAATGCACTCACCTGTCCACAGTCCTGCCATCCCAAGTGCCATGTTCCTTTCCAGGCTGCTTTGGGTCTAAGCTTAGACCTGGGACCTCTGCTCCAATCACTGTCCTCAGCAGCTACCTGTGCATGTCACTGCTAGGTGACCCCTAGGCCAGACAGAAACTTTTGCCAAGCCTTTGCATTTTACTTGCTGACTAAGTTTGTGCCCTTTTTGAGACATTGTAACCAAATGCTGTTGCCCTACGTGAGACTCTAACCACTAAGTCAGTTGTCTCTTGTAAGACAGTTCTAACCACCACGCTTGGTGTTTCAGATGTGTATGGTTCCTGTGGAATCTTTCTGCTGTTCATAATGAGCTGTTAATGAGTTGTTATGACTGTCCTCATACAATAAAGAAACCTGGTGTCATGTTTTGGTGCTATTTGTATTATTTCCTTAGGAAGCAAGTTGTGTGGTGGCATCTCAGCAGTCATATCTATATATGTCACCAGTTTACAGCCTCTTTCTAGAGTACCAATTTTCTATAAAACTTCTTTCTCTGATTAAAATATTATCATTTACTTTTCATCAGCATCACGTATTTCCACGTTGGGTTTTATATCATAGTGATATGGTCAATAATGACACTCAAGTTCTTTGTCATTAACAGTTTCAACTGCCATCTGTTTTGTGCATAAACAGTTTAAATGATTTTATCACATACAGTATGCTAATTTCTCACCCTGGTGTCATCAGGGTACATCAGATCCTAATCAGACTACTTCAATATTATCCTGGTTGAAATATCATCCTGAAACTAATTCAAAATAGAATACTGCAACCAACACATTTCGCCTCGCATCTAGAGATAAGCGAATCAAATATTTAGAATCAAAATTCTGACTTTTTACTATACTTTTCATCTCTACGCACAGCTATACTAAACTTCATAAAAAGCATTTGCTTTTTGCTCACATATAGGGATTTTACATGTGCAATTGCAACTAGTAGGCAGCTAGTAGGCTGTAGTGGAAAATCTGGTGGTAGCCTTGAATTATTCAATCAGTGTTTTATCATCATAAGATTTTCCCCTGGTGGTAGCCTCAAACTGTTCAATAGGTACATTTTCATAAAGGAAAGCTATTTTGGATATCTTTGGGATTCTGGGATAGATATTTAAATGTGCTTTTCTTCCCTAATAAAAAAAAACACTAAACCTATTTGATGTCAGTAGATGTAAGATATTCTAATTTGCATATATTTTTCACAGAAATGCAGAACAGCTTTAGTTAGACTATAATATTCCTCATGCATACTAGGTGATGGCCTAATGAGAAAGAGCAACCCTAAGACCCTGACAAGGCCACTCAGCTAACCAGTGAAATTTCCTCTTAAGACGTTTTTGTCCTTTTGGAAGGAGAAAAGATTTGCAGATTTCATTTAGAGAAGTGTTATATAAGGACTGGTGATGAGCGAATTGAAGTCCAACCCGAATTTCAGGATACATTTGATTTGCCG
Organism: Bufotes viridis; assembly: GCA_033119425.1. NCBI lineage: Eukaryota > Metazoa > Chordata > Amphibia > Anura > Bufonidae > Bufotes > Bufotes viridis. The sequence continues at coordinate 460,897,921 of CM065589.1, forward strand.
CAAAGCCGAATTTCCTTGTGCTTCGTGGTAGCGAATCGAATTAAACTGAAATTGTGTAAAAAAATAAATAAAAAATACTTACCTGATCCATCTGCTCGCGACGGGCTGGCCCCCACAATCTTGCTTGAAGATCTAGGCCGAAATCCCGTGACATAATCTTGTTCCGTGTGAAATTTTGCACCAGACTTTCTAGCAAGATGGTGGCAGCCGGCCCATCATGAGCAAATGGATCAGGTATGTATTATTTTATTTTTTTTATTTTACAATCTCTTATTTATATCAGGTGTCTCTATCATTTCTGAACACAGCATCTGAGGGGTATAATGACTGGGGGTGGTGCAATTGCCGCTCCCTTGTCAGTGCAACTACTACACACAAAGAAATACGCTTCGTGACAAAGTAATTAGTCATGAAGCTGATTTTTTTTTGTAAAATTCTGCAATGTTGTTAATACTTTGCTCATCAATAACATTCGCTGTTCTTGTTCTTTTAGAAAAATAACTGACTTGTATTTCTCTTTTCCAGTGGAGTATTTTGTGAAGTCTCTCTCTTGGCCTTTAATAGTACTTTTGATTTGGGTAAAATCTATTTTTACATGAATTTTAATGTATATCAGAAACTACACAATGCTTACTACCTATTTTATGAAGAAATGAAGCAGTATAATATCATCTAGAAAAACATCACAGTACATCGGGGGTCAGTGACCTCTGGGACTCCAGAATTATGCACCCCACAGCCTGGCAATTGCAGAGAGTGTTAATGAGAACAGTTTTGCAATTGCACTACTGTGGTTGCTTGGAAATATTGCTAGCTCCTATAAGAAGAGACCCAGAGACCACTACCACTATCATTGCTACAGCTCATAAATAGCCATTGAGGAGAAGTACGCTCTTGAATATAGCTCAGGGGATCCTGCTATTTGTGTTGAAATTCTCATAATCTACTTATTTTAGTAAAGAGAAACTTTATTCTAATTAAACTGGGCCTGGTTACTGCCTCTATCATCTGTTGTCCTCTGTTCCAGTACTCCTGCCTCGCATTCTGCCAACCATTCAACATCAAGGGCAACCCAACTACCAACAGGCAGGAGCACCAGAAAGGTCCAAGGTTTGCCCCAAGGGAAGAAGGGTGTACCCTCCATTTAGTATGCACAGCCCAGGGAGAGCCAGGTTTAAGATTACCACAGTGAACTATGAGTAATACTACCACCATCAGAACCACTACCACTCCCCTCGTCCTCAGCTCCCCTCCTGTTCACTGCAGCACCACAAATATTAGTTGTTCATTACGGTACTATGAATAAAAAACTTGCTAGGTTCTGGGAAAAGGGTGGCTCTACGTCCTACTTTTTGAGCTAACGTAACATTCCAAGGGGAGGATTTGTATGTTATCAGCTAAGTCCTTCCTCAATATTTCCTATTCCTATTGACCCATTCATGCCACTGACTCCAAAAAATGAAATCAATATTTTTGGGTCAAATGACCCTTATAATGATCATGGATGCTAAATTATCAAGGCTGACAAATCAATAGGTACGGAACTAAAGGAATGTTCTAATAAGTTAACATGTCGACAATTTTACCCAGATTTCTTTACAGAATCTGTGCTGAAAAAGGCATCAAATCCACATTCAATCCACCTCGCATGTAATTTAATTGGGATTCTGCAACCTCCATGCACATATAGTGGAAGAAAATCATTGGAGATTTTTGTCTGCACTACCATCCACGAGAATAAGGAGGATGTTCATTAAGCGTGCAGATTACACATGAAAAATAAATAAATAAATGCACATTAGCCCTACTGAAGGACAATAGGGCTAGCCCCTGTGCATTCTATACTAAAAATATACATAGGATTTGCCATAGACAATTCTTAACATGAACTCAGCCTCAGGCCTCTTGCACACGACCGTATGGCTTTTTCAGTATTTTGCGGTCTGTTTTTAACGGATCCGTTGTTCCATTTTTTTCTTCTGTTGTGTTTCCGTTTTGTAGTTCCGCAAAAAATCTCTACATGGTTTCCGTATGGCATCCGTTGTTTGCGGATATCAAGACAGAAACATAATATTTTTAATTATTAATGTAATGTACAGTAATGTGTTTTAACGGTAAACTCATGGGCAAAATGGGCATGGACATGGGCATGGGCATTTTTGCGGACCCATTGACTTGAATGTAGCCACGGATCATTATTTGCAGGAAATAATAGGACAAGTTCTATCTTTCAACGGAATGGAAACGGAATGCATACGGAGTACATTCAGTTTTTTGTTGCGGAACCATTGAAATGAATGGTTCCGCATACAGACCGCAAACGGAATTCACAAAAGCAGAGTGCAAGACGCCTTACTGTATGTGTTTTCACACTGTATGTGTATGCACTGAATAACTGCAGCAACACTTAGTACACATTACATTTAATTAGAGAATCTATTTATTGAAAATTACATAGATGCCAACATGATCTAAGGAGACATTTATGCAATTTACAATTTCCCATATAATTTCTGATTTTACAATATAAGCTTAGTTAATTAGATTCTGCCAAGCATGCCTTTTACATAAATTAATTATTTGAGATCAGCTTTGTGCAATCAAAACATAAGTGGAAAATCTCAAACCAGTTCTAGTTGTCTTTTTTAGGATACGGATGAAGTTGATAGGTACAATATCTTGCATTGCTCATAAACTTTACAGCAATTTTATGGCCTATCCACAGGATAGTTGGTAAATGTTTGATCACTTGGGACTCTATTGGAAACCCCAGGATCACTAGAACAGTGGTCACAAGCTCTCTGTTTCTCCTCACGGCACAACTACATTGAGGCGAATGTGATGTCAAGTATGCACTCTACCACTCCATTCAATGCCCATAGGCTGACAGAAACAGTTGAGCTTAGGATCTCCATTATAGTGATCAAGGGGATACATCAGTATTAGCCCCAGTGATCATACATTTATCAAATATCCTGTGGAAACCCTGTGTAACCCAAACTGATAGGAAACTGATAAGAATATGGCTTACATGAGTGGTTATGGCGTCTGGAGATCAGAGATAAGGCTTCACATGACCGTCAGATGACGGGACTGAGAAGTGATGCTCGGAAAACAAACTATTTTTTTAAACCTTGTATCTCAAAAACATCTGAAAATATTTAATAAATACCAATCGAAAAATGATTTTTAGACTAAAATGAGTAAAATGCAATCATAAAAAATGTCCCAAAAGTCTCCATGGTCTTTAAGGACAAGTCAATTTTATTTTTTGCATTTTTTCCGCACCTTCCAAGAGCTATATATATATATTTTTAATTTTCCATTCACATAGCGATGATAGGGCTTATTTTTGCAGGACCCTTTTTTCAATGGTGTCAATTATTTTAACATAGCTCGGTTTGGAAAATAGGAAAAATATTTTGTGTAGTGAAATTTAATGTTTTTTGGGGTTTTGTGTTTATTGCAGGTTAAAAAAATGAAATGGCAACCGTATTCTGCAGGTTGTTACAATTATGGCAATACCAAATGTATATATTTGAATAGTTTTTCTAATTTTAAAAAATAAATAAAAGTATAAATATTTTTTCTTTGCCTTGTCATATTCTGACAGCTATAACATTTTAATTTTTCGATCTACAGAACTATGTGAGAGCTCATTTTTTGCAGGACCAGCTGATTTTGTTTTATTGCTACCATTACTGGATGAATGCAACTTTATGATGACTTATTTAAATTTTTTTGGGAGGCAACATTATTATTATTTTTTTTTTGTTATGGCATGAGAGATGATCACATGGTAAAGATTATTATCTTTTAATAGTTTGGACATTTTTGGACAAGGCAATACACATTATCTTTATTTTGTTATAATTTATTTTAATATATAAATTTTATTTTTTTTAAAAAAACTTTTTTTTACTGCACTTTTTAGTCCCCTTATGAGACTTGAACATGCTATCTTCTGATTGCTTGTCCCATTGACTGCAATAGAATACTATACTATAGCAGTCCATTGGATTTTCACTGGCCGTTTACTATGACAGTGCTGGGGCTCTGATTGGAAGGCAGAGGGACCCTATATGACTGGGATCAGAGCAAGTCCGGCTTGTTCACAGGAGCCCAGAACTGTACACAGTATTCCATGTGTGGTCTGACTAGCAATTTGTAAAGTGGTAGGACTATGTTCTCATCACGGGCGTCTATGCCCCTTTTGATGCAACCCATTATCTTATTGGCCTTGGAGGCAGCTGCCTGACACTGGTTTTTGCAGCTTAGTTTGCTGTTTATTAAAATTGCTAGATCCTTTTCCATGTCAGTGTTACTGAGCGTTTTACCATTTAGTATGTAGGGGTGACTTGGATTATTCCTTCCCAAGTGCATAACTTTACATTTGTCAGTGTTAAACCTCATCTGCCACTTATCTGCCCAAGCCTCCAATCTATCCAGATCCCTCTGTAGCAGTAACAATACAGTAAGTTCCTTGTATTAAATTTGTCTACATGATGAATGCCATTTGCTGAAGTAAAACAACCCCTTTAATAAATCCAGCTAGAAACTGTGTTGTTTGCATTTTCTAATGAGATGTGCACACTTTTCATAACATTAGTAACTGCTTATCTTCAGATGTTCAACTTTAGTTGTTGCTGTGGGTGTTAGAAAATGCTATTCATATATTCTGATAAATATTCTATTAACCGTGCTCATTTCATGAAGAGACAAGTACCTGCTGCTTTAGTGTAGCATAGAGAATGGCGAGTCCACTAATTTCCTATATTAAATTAATGCTTACATAGGTGATAAAACTGAACTTCAAAATAAAATCGCTGTTTAGTGCTTCTCTGTCGGTGAGATCTCAAATGATTGCTCTCGCACTTCTGCATTAAAGTGCCTTGAGTAAGCACAAAATCACTCAAGCTTGGGGAAAACAATGTGCACGGAAAAGGAATGAAATAAATAAACCTTTGCTCGGGTTAGCAGATGGTTTCTCCTTTGATACGTCTAGTGTTTAAAAATGTCCAAGTGGTGCAGTTGTTTTTGCCAGCAGCTGCCTCCAAGCTTCATCCTGATTGCTGATTTTCGAGTTCATTCTCAATCCCTTCATCTAAAATAGAAGCAGCGGCACAGTGGAATTTATCTTCAAAAGGAAATCTGTCTCCTCTCAATTCAGACAAAACAATATGAACATGAAAATATAGAGCATATATTTTATGGCTTTGGATCTCACCGGGGTCAAGGAACAGTACACAGAACTTGAATTCATCTCTTAGATGAACTGCCAGTTGCATTGCACACAGGAGAACTCCTAACACAGTCCATTATTGTGGAGATGTAATAGTAATTATCATCCACATTAAGTAAACGAGGGATTGTGTTGTACCTGTATCATTATATAATATAGCACTACATCAAATATATAAAGCATATAGTACAAAATAATCATGTATAAAATAGTAAATAACTATGATTCTTGTAACATATAGCATTCTACAGTATAAGGGCTCATGCACACGACCGTACGTATTTTGCAGTCCACAAAAAAAGGATCTGCAGAAAATACGGATGACATCTGTGTGCATTCCATATTTTGCTGGCCCCTAATAGATGGAACAGCTGGCCCCTAATAGATCAATACTATCCTTGTCCGTAATGCGCACAATAAAAGGACATGTTCTTTTTTGCGTAATGGAAATACGGACATATGGAAACAGAATGCACCCAGAGTAACTTCCGTTTGTTTGTTTTTTGTGGACCCATTGAAATGCATAGTTCAGCATACGGTCCGCAATAAACCCCCAGAATGGGCATGGAGCACGGAAAGAAAATACATTTGTGTGCATGAGTCCTAATGATGATTAGACAAAGAAGTTATCAAAGAGGTTGTCAGGGGATCAATCTTTGATAAAGAATAGATGATAACTTACTTGACAGATCCTGATCTGCCACTCCGGCTGTCCCAGGAGCAAAGATGAGCGAATCGATTCTAACAAATTACCCTCCTTCCTATTGATTAACAGGGCCAGACACCACTAATCAGAGCAACAGCACTGACAATCAACAGGAAGGTGGGTCCCCTTCACCTGTGGGGACAGCCCCTCAAAGGTAAAGAACTCTTGCTATTGAGACAAATCAATTAGTTAAAATCAATGTGCTCATCTTTACCCAGGAGTTTTCAGCGTTAGGGGTGATGACAATATGTGACTGCTGCAGCCAATCACTGGCCTTAATGGTGCACTTAAGAGGCCAATGATTGGCTGCAGTGTTCAAATGTTGTCGATGTTACGTCATAGCTGCAGCAGAATTAACAGTAAAAGTAAATGCAGCACTAAGACCGCCGGTACACTCAGGTATAGATCATGTTTTACCATTCAGCTTTTGAAGCCAAAACTTATGTCTATCAAAAAGGAGAGGTACATACGTCTTATTAATGAGCTTTGTTTAATGCAACCTATCCAAGCTATTTGGTTTTTGTCATGTGATTTTATTTACTGTGTGCTGCCTCGGGCTACTTGAGAGACCTTGGCGTGGTGCCCGAGCTTAAGACATGTCCTCCTAGTAGGATATGTCGAACTAACCTCTCAATTTTACATCAGTGTGAGAGTTTAGTATTATCGCAGAGTGCACCTGTCTTTGCTTTTGTTTAGTCTTTGATTGTTCTTCACATCCACATAATTGTTACCTCATGTAGGTTGATTATTGTGGTACTTGTAGTCCGTTGCTGGCATCTTACATTGTATGCATTTTTTTGCTGTTGATTGCCATAAGCAACGGACTACAAGTGCAGGATATGCTCCCCTTTATATGCACATCCGCATGTGGGTTTGAGCATATCCTGCCTGTTTAACACCACGTTTTCTAATGGTTTGTATAGTCTTATGTATGGAGGTGTATAAACTCCTATTTAAATGTGCCTGTTTTTCATTATACAGGCTACTTTCAGGTGCACCTGTTTAGGCCCTGGGCCATATCAGCCAGTCTCGGGTGGGGCTCACAGGCACTTCCCACCTCCCATTGCAGGCATGGCTACATGCTGGAGGTTACTGGTAAGCTGTCTGTGAGTCAGGCCTTATGCTCCCGTAATGCGCCCACTGGCCCCTGGTATTGCCCAAACGGCACAGGTAGGTGAGTGATAAGGCCTCGGGCTACTTGAGAGACCTTGGCGTGCTGCTCGAGCTTAAGACATGTCCTCCTAGTAGGATATGTCGAACTAACCTCTCAATTTTACATCAGTGTGAGGATTTAGTATTATCGCAGAGTGCACCTGTCTTTGCTTTTGTTTAGTCTTGCTGTATATAAGCAGTATCTGATTTATAGGTGTTGAATTTAATTCTGACTAGTGTTGGGTGAGCATGCTCAGCCGAACACCATTTTGACTTCCCGAACACCACGTTGGCAATAAACGTGGGGGGAAGTACTGGCACTCACTGTAATGCCGTAGCGATGTTGGTTACTGACATTACAGTGATTGGTCTGACCGGAACGCGTCATCAGGTTCTATATAGCACCTGATTCGGCTCAGTCTTAGTCAGAGCGAGTGAGCAGAAGGAACAGATAGTGTTTTTCTTTTGTTTTTTTAGGCAGGTTTTAGTATTGAAAGGTGTTAGAGACCTTAAAATCCTTTTAAGGACTATTGTTTTATCTGGCTGCAATATATATTATTAGCGCAAACTGTTCTAAATTGTGCAATTGTTTGGCAGCTGCTGACAGTGACACAACCTCTGCTACATCTGTTGTGTTACATTTTTGCATCCTAAATATCAGTGACAATCAGTGTAATTTTTTCTTTGCACCTGGGGACAGTGACATTACCTGCGCTACATATCCTGTATTGTGCATCCTAAATATCTGTGACAATCAGTGTAATTTTTTCTTAGCCATTGGTGACAGCGACATTACCAGCGTTACATCTCCTATATAATGTTTGCACATCCTAAATATCTGTGACATTCAGAGTAATTTATTTGCGCATACACTTACAAAACCTGCACTACTGTACGTGTGACATACTTGCAAGCATATATACCATTTAATATCCTCAAGGCAAGCAGTAAGGGACGTGGAAGTAGCCATGCTGATGGTGCACGCAGTGGCCGTGGCCCTGGGTGCGTTGAAACTGTGCCTGCTGACAGAGCACAAGAAACACACTCCTCCACGACACCTAGCTTTATGTTCCAGTTTTCAGGGAGGCGCAGAACACCACTATCAAAGTCACTCCAGTGCGACCAGGTGGTCGGTTGTTTTAGATGGTCAGATTAGCAGCAGGCACTTGCCCCTAATGTTTTAGAGGCTCAGCTCAGCTACAGACCCTCACCCCTAATGTTTTCGATGGTCAGATCAGCAGCAGGCCCTCTCCCCTAATGTTTTAGAGGGTCACCAGCAGGCCATCAATAACAATTTTTCAAGGGTGTGTATGATGCCCTCCTTTATGTGTAATAAAGGGTGTATTGGGGTGTCGGTTCATTGTAATTTTTGGCAGCCCTTTCACTTAGTGCATAGGCTTTATGAGTGTAGGAGTCCCACTGCCTGAACAATTGTACCACAGTGTGAATGAGGCCCACCTTTATGTGATATACAGTTTGTATCTGAGTGTCTCTTCCTTGTAATTTTATGCAGCACTTGCACTTTATATAAAAGTAAATATACAGGAAAGAATGTTTCCTAACAATTTTCCCTCAAAAATCCATTTTATCTTCGGTTTTGTGCGTATTATTGTCAGTTAGTAAAAGTGGAGTACTACTCAGACAACATCGTTCTCAGTAGCAACATGGGATTTCAAGATGAAACCAGACCTCATCCTCATGCTGTTCCCGAATCATTTCAGTGGTGTTTCCATCACTTTCTGACCTTTTCCTGTGAACCAAACACCCTCCCCTCTTCAGAGCAGGGGGAGCCTGGTTTAATGCTCTGGTTCTCCCACTGACTTCCATTGTCCTCTGGTGCTCTGTAGAGCACCCAAGCATCCCAAAGTGTTCTACTCGAGCACCAGAGCGCCCGAGCACTTTGGTGCTCGATCAACACTAATTCTGATGGCTGATCTTAGTGATAGATTCAAATACCAAATAAAGACAATTATAGTGCTCACAAAAAAATAAAGTATCAGTTAATGCACATGAATACATTTTGTTGCTGACTTCACTGTAATCTTCATTACCTAGTCTTTAGGATGACTACAGTTAGCATTTTTTACTTATCAAATAATATAGAAATATACTAGATGTATACAAGAATCAACAAATTTTACTATTTATAAGTATGTTGGAAAGCCTCTTTCCTCTTCTCTATGCAATTAATAGAAATGGCTGCCAAGGTGAGAAAGAATGCCTCAATGTTGAGTTGTTAAGTTCTAAAGTATATAGTATATGAAACTGAATGAAAATATGATGCAATGTGACAGCAGTATAGTATCATGTTTACAGGGAGAGCTAGATGTGGAAATATATGTCAAGTTCATATATTTTATTATTCCGATTTAATAAGATTTCTGTCTTTTTTGGGCCAGATGTGTCAAATTTAGCAAAGCAATAATTGACACAACTGCATTAATATAACTCTTAAGAAGTTGTCTATGTTAGTAACCTCTTAAAGGGGTTGTCCCACCAAAAAATATTTAGCAGTTTTCAGCACTTAGATTGAAATACTTTTGTAATTGCATGTAATTAAAAATTTTGTATAACCACAGAGTTATTCAATAACATGTATCTGTACAGCGCCACCTGCTTTTTGTCCTTTTTCTTATTTCTCTGTCCATGCTTTGTGTCATTATTTAACTGCTTCCTGACCTGTGAAAGGGAGAGAGCTGCAGTAGAAATGGCATGCTCACTGAACTGGAACCGTGTAAGGTAAAAGGCTGGTTCTAGCTTTGTTAGAAAGAGATCCTAATGTACAATATGATTTCTGATTTAAATGTTTTGCATAAATCATGGGATAACCCCTTTAAAAAGACCATACCTTTTTTATTTTTTACTAACCATATTTTTTTTTATAATTTGTTCCTATAGCCATAGTTGCATTGCTAAACTGGTTGAAAAAAGACATCAAATTCAACCAAGGGATAGCCATATGAAGGCCTATTTTTTCCAAGTTAAAATATTTAATTTGCCAGTATGATTAGGACAATACCAAATTTATGCAGTTTATATTGTCTAATACTTGAAAAAATGATTTGTTTTGCTATATTCATATGAGTATTTCACTCACGGGTAATCCGGTTTCCTGGAAGTCTCCATGACACCACATCCTGAGATCGACTTCCTCCTGATAGGACAGGAAAAACACAGTGAGGTTTAAAAACCCCACCCCTTCCCTCCATCGCCAGTGAATTTTAATGAGGACCCAGGATAAGAGGGACAATAAAATTAAATTAGATTCAGTATACCAACCGGTATATATGCAACAAAAAGAAAAAAAGGGTGGGATGCATGTGGTGTCATGGAGACTTCCAGGAAACCGGATTACCGGTGAGTGTAATACTCATTTCCCCAGTCGTCTCCATGACACCACATCCTGAGAATCAATACCAAAGAAAACTATTAGGGGGGGATGATGGCGGAGCGGACCAAAAGCCATGTCTTCATTAGTAAAGGTATCAATTTTGTAGTGTTTGGTAAAAGTATGTACTCTTTTCCAAGTTGCCGCCCAAGAGGCGGCCATACCCCTAGTGGAATGTGCTCTGAGTGAAGAGGGGGCTTCCATCCCTTTAGCTTTGTAAGCCTCCGAAATAGCTAATCTTATCCACCTGAATATAAAGCTTTTAGCTGATTTACTACCTTTGTTTGGACCAGAGAATTGAATAAACAGATTTTTGTCAATCCTCGATTGTTGCTTCTACATAACTAAGAACCGCTCTTTTAACATCCAGAGTATGGAAGGAGGCTTCTTGCTCATTCCTGGGGTTTAAACAAAACAATCGGACTACTATATTTTGAGACCTATGAAAGGTAGAAACTACCTTAGGGAGGAAGGTAGAATCTAACCTAATCACCAGCTTGTCCTGAAAGATAGAAAAAAAGGTTCCTGAATGTACAATGCTTGTAGCTCGCAAACCCTTCTGGCTGATGTTATCACTACTAATAATATGGTTTTTAGGGTAAGCCATTTTATGGAGATTGAATCTATAGGCTCAAAGGGAACAGAAGTTAATCCTGTCAGCACAGTGTTAAGATTCCACGGGGCTACCATGTTCCTAACCGTTGGCCTTATTCTGTCTGCTGCTTTCAGAAATCTAGTTATCCAGGGGTGGTTTGTAAGACTGGAGTTATACAAAGCTCATAAAGCAGACACCTGAACTCTAAGCGTATTAGGGGATAGTCACATATCTAACCCATCTTTAAGAAAGTCCAAGATTGATGGAATATTTGGGTTGAACTGGTCAAAGGTGTTTCCTGACCATTCTGCAAATTTTTTTCAGACCTTCAAATAAGCTTTGTTGGTATTTTGTTTTCTGCGAAGGAGTAAGGTATCAACTACTTTCAGATAATCCCAACTTCTTCAGGATGGATTCATTCAGATCCAGGCTGGCATTTTTATGGTTTGTATATTCAGATGAATGATGGGCCCTTGACATAGAAGATCCGACCTTAGGGGCAGAAGGAGGGGAGCTTCTATACTGAGGGATTTTATCAATGAAAACCAGCTCCTTTTTGGCCAGTAGGGGACCACTAGAATCAGAGTGCATTTTTCTTTGTGCAGTTTTTGAAGAACTCTCTGGATTAGTGGAATCGGAGGAAACGCATAAACTAGATCTGTTGTCCAATCTTGACTGAATGCGTCCACTGCTAGAGAAAGATCCCTCGGGTTGAGGGAGAAGAACTGACCCAGCTGGTGATTTTTCCTTGACACAAAATGATCTATTATGGGAATGCCCCATTTCTTTGTCATCGTCCTGAAGATCTCGGGACATATTTTCCATTCCCCCGGATCTAGCATTTGACGACTTAAGTAGTCGGCTTGAATGTTCAGTGAACCCTTCAGATGAACTGCTGAAATCGACCGAAGATTCATCTCTGTCCAAGTAAAGATTTTGTTCGACATGCTTTGGAGTAAGTGATGTCTCGTTCCTCTTTGATATTGGATAAATGCTACTGCGGTTGCGTTGTCTGAGTATATTTTCACGTGGCGATCTATTAAGATTTGACGTGTACTCTTTAACGCTTTCCAAATTGCTTTTAGTTCTCTGAAGTTTGAGGATTGGCGCTTCATGTATTCTGGCCACTTCCCCTGATAGGATCTATCCTGAATAACCGCTCCCCACCCCTGGGCACTTGCGTCTGTTGTGACCGATACTGGTTTTTCCTGAGCCCAGAATACGCCGTTGTTTAGATTGGATTCCTTCAACCACCAGTTTAGTGATTTTTTTATGTTGACATTTAGGAAAAGATTTTTGTCCAGGGTTTTCTGAGACCTGTTCCACCTGTTTAAAATGAATTTTTGAAGAGGTCTGAGATTAAACTGCGCCCAAGCTACTGCTGGGATGCATGATGATAGACTTCCTAGCACCTTCATTGCTTGACATATCGTGCAGAATTTTTCCCTTTTGAACTTTTTAAACTTTATCTTGAGCTTTTCTATTTTCTGTGCTGGGAGAAAGGATCTTTGGTAGATTGAATTCAGGTTTATTCCTAAAAATTTTTTTTGGGTTGGTTGTAACCAAATCTGATTTTTCCCAGTTGATAATCCAAGTGTATGTAGGGCGGCACACTCCTCAAGAGGGGACACGGAAAAGATGTAAACTTATTTATTAATCTGTTAAAAGTATGCACTTCAAATACAATACAAAACCAATGCCTAAAATAAATAAAATCAACCACAATTGGATAGTGTCTAGTGGAAAACTTGCATGGGATCCAATATGGATATTCACAATAAATAATCCACTAGTTCTGAATTATTTAAAGGACAAAGTAATACATTGTGAAATCCATGATGGATAATCAATCTGCAGAAATGATAGATAATGAATATTTGCGCTGAGTCCGAGTGGAATTATTGACACATACAATGTACATAGGACAAGGTTTGTGAAACTGCAGTGTTCTTAGTTGATAATCTCACTAAGGCAGTGTATTATCAATATAAATGTCCCCTGTGTACAAAGTAACAGTGAATGCCACCTTCGGCGTACTAGTTGTTAGTGCACAATGTTACATGGATTTGTCCCCTATCTGCAAGAATCCAATATTTGAGGGATATGTAGCAATAAGTAGCAATGTCTTCTTCAGCGCTGGCTAAAACGTGACACAGTATTTGTATTCTTATGTTGTGCAATCACAATATTATGTCCGTTTGGCCATGTCCCATAGACCGGTAAAAACTATGAGTATATCAGGTGCAAATCTCCGGTCTGATTATTGGCACGTTCTGTGTTAGTGCCTTAGCGCATTGGAATAGTCCGGTTATTATAGACTTGTCCGGTTATTATAGACTTTCTGCCCCTTACCTTCCTTCTTCTGTAGTACCTTGAATCGCTGCTGAACCTCCGGTTTCACCCGCGGCGTCCCGCGTGGTGTTCGGGTCTGTAGCGCGGCGTCCCACGTGACCCAGGGAGGAAGCAGTCGGGGCTGTCAGTGTCTTTGCACCAGCGCGGTCCTGGGTCCTAGTGCTAGGCAATGATGCGCTCTGTGTCCTGGCACTTGGTGTTTTTTTCTCCTGCGATATAGTAATCTTCAAGTGTAACTGTGCTTCTCCAAACTTATGGATCCCTCTACAGTTGAGCCCAAACGCGTTTCGGGGGTAACCCCTTCCTCAGTGGTCATCTGTAGTGGGTTTACTTAGGACCTTATATAGCTCCATAATCAATGTTATAATAAAAGTATGGACTGGATCCATTGCGGTATAGTGTCAGTCGGCCATAACATAATATAGATCACTATATACTTTGATGTACAGTAATGATACTCTGTGTTATCAATATAGCCATAATATTTACATAAATTTTTTTGCATATAGTTTAAAAAAAAAAAAAAAACTTTTTTTGCATATAGTTTTATAGGTCTATCAGAGGGGGGATTAACTGGCTGGAATCAACACCCGAGTTGTGATGGTAAGGAGGTATGTAAGGGGCGGAGGGCCTGCAGGGAGGAGGGATCGGAGTGTCGATATACGGCCAGACTCCGATTCTGCGTCCCCACTGGGCCATCACGCCCTATAAAAAACCAAATATCTCCATCTCGGCATTGAGACCACCTGGAAGCATAGTTTCAAATTCGAATATTCGTCTCGATTCTTGTCTGGACATATGAGAAATTAAATTGCCTCCCCTCCACAGTACTCTGATTTTTTCAATTGCCACAAACTTCAACTTTGATGGATCACTATTATGTTCTATTTTAAAATGTTTAGACAATGAATGCAATTCATAGCCCTTTTTGATATTGGTAACGTGCTCAGCAATTCTCTTTTTTAGAGTCCTCTTGGTTCGCCCTATATATTGTTTCTTGCATGTGCATTCAACTAGGTAGATAACCCCAGTCGAATCACATGTAAGGCACTCCTTAATGGTATGTTTAAAAGAATTAGTGGTGGAGCAAACGGTCTCTGTCTTCTTTGGGAATGTGGTGATGCGACAATTGCTACATCGCCCACACCTATAGAAACCCTTTGGAGCTAACCAGTTATTACCCACCTTCATTGGTTTATTTTTTATTGTTGGGGCTACTTTACTGGCTATATTTGCTGCCCTCGTGTATACTATTTTAGGAGTAGGACTCAAATAAGGCCCGATCCATTTGTCTTTAAGCGGATGTTCCCAATGTCTCCCTATTATTCTTTCTACCTTGCGGTACTGTGGATTGAAGGGTAAGCACAGTCTAATATTCTCATCATTCACATCATTCTAATATTCTCATCATTCAGTTGATAATCCAACCTAGTCTCTGGAGATGATTTAGAACTATTTCTAGCTAATTCTCCAGTAAGGATTTGTTGTCTGCCACTATCAAGAGATCGTCCAGATATGGAATGATACAAATTGCTTTCTCCCTTAGGGAGGAAACTGCCTCTGCCATGACCTTTGTAAAGGCTCTGGGAGCTGAAGATATGCCAAATGGGAGACATGTGAACTGATAATGCTGCACTTGACCTTTTGATTGTATTGCAAACTACAGGAATTTCCTGGATGACTTGTGTATTGGGATGGGGTAATAGGCATCCCTTAAATCTATTGTGGCCATCACGCATTCTTTTTTATCAGTTTCACTGCCGATGAATGTCTCCATTTTGAATTTTTGATATTTCACGTACTTGTTTAAGTTTTTTAGGTTTATTATTACCCTTGATTTTCCGTTGGTTTTTGTACTATAAAGAGACGGAAATAAAAACCTTCTCCTATTTGACTCACTGGGACTGGCTCTATTGCTGCTAATCTTAGTAAATTTTTTATGTCTTCTTTTAAGGTACCCATTTGAGAAGGCGGTAGTGTAGTGATGACAAAATTTTGAGTAGGGGGAGATTCTAGCTCTCTTCTGTATCCTTCTCTTATGATATTTAATAACCATCTGTTTGATGTTATCTGTTCAACATAATTCATGGGTAACCCTAAAACTTAACATTTAATGGTTCATTAAAGTGGATGGTGTCCAAAAATAACGTGTAAATGTGAACAGACCAATTCGATGTGGGGTATAAGAACCCCCACAACAAAGTGGTGGACAAATAAATCACAATTAGAACAAAAAGTGGGTGCACAGCGGCACCTAAAACCAGTACATCCTACCAGTACCGAGGGACAAAGAGCAGGTCCAGGTCCGGCCACATGTGCGGTGTCCAGCTGTTGCCGCGATGATGTTAGATAGAATGGCAGTTGAAGCACACACTGTAGGGTCCCTGTTACTACCCTGTGGCTAACTGAACGCTGTACCCTGATACTGATGAATAGTAGCAGCCTCACCACAGGGCACTCGTCCTAATAAGGGCGACCCCATCCAGAACCTGTCCCTCAAGATATGATGATGTATGTCCCTACAAACAATAGCTCCCTATACACATGTTTCACTGCCAAAACAAAAAAGCCGCTCATCAGGGGAGAAAAAAAGCGCCAGGAACAAATAGCTATATATAAGCCAGAAGTCCTAGGTTGTAAATAGGAAATAAACTGCAAGATGAATAGAGTTGCAGTCTACTGGTATATAGGGGTACCAAGATGGTGGGACCCCATGGGCAAAACCACGCTGATACGAGGTAGAGGATAGTGCAGAGCAAAGATACAGTCTCTGCACATGGGACGCCAAAGAAACCAGTCCGCCTCTTTTTAAATACTGGCCCTGCTACAGCTGGTTATGTGAGTGGTAATCACAGCCAATGAGCGCCAGCGCCAGCCAGCACGTCGGCACGGCGCACGCGCCCATCCCAGATTCAGAGCGAGCCCAGGAACGCAAAAGGATCTAAGAGGATGCGTACCACCCTCTGCGCATGCGCGATCGCGTACAAAATATCTCACGATCATGCAAGACAGCTGGCCTGGGCGGATTCAGCTGGGGAAGTAGATACAGATACACTTACCTCCCTATTGTGTTCAACAGTTGCTAAGCAACAGGACATGTTGCGGCAAACTGGGACGCAATGGCCCACAATCGGGCCACAAACAAGGTATTCAGGCAAAATGAAATACTATGCATAGGGATAACTAATCAGTAATAACAAACAAGGAGCTGTGGCTATTGGTACATCACAAAGAGGATAGCAATTATTCGGAGGCACTGTATCAGTACCCTCCAGTCACATATTATTCAGCCGTTCATTGTGGTAAGAGTCCACACAAGTATTACCATAATCGCATGTACATAAGTGTGGAACAAAACCAGCTCACAAAGACTTAAAATGGTACCTACTGTGGGCCATTAGGTGGGAAGCAAAATTGCCCATAAGAGAGCAAAAGTGTCAGAAAAACGGGTATATAACAATGATATACAATGACAGAATTATATCTCCCCGAGAGGGGGGGGGGACATATGAAGCACGTGAGATCCTTAGACGACATTGGCCTATTCTTCTGATGGACCCTGATATTGGTGATGTACTGCACGAGTATCCACAGGTTACCTTCAGAAGAGGCCAAAGCCTCAGGGATCTTTTTGTGCATAGCCATTTTTCTTCCTTGGTTGCATCTAATACATGGTTGAGTCGACGACCCAAGGGTTGTTTTAGATGCAACGGTTGCGTGGCCTGTGGTAGCATGACCAGGGGCAAAACTTTTACCAGTAATAATATGCAACGCACATTTGACATAAGGGATTTTATCTCTTCTCGTACTTCTGGGGTTATTTACAAAATGACATGTATCTGTCAGAAGGAATACATAGGCAAGACAAAGCAAGAACTTCGTCGACGTGTGGGAGAACATCTCCTTGATATAGAAAACCGCCGTGACACTGCGGTTGCTCGCCACGTCTGTGATTGCCATCAAGGCGACCCCAGGGCTATCAGAGTCATGGGTATTGAAGCAGTCAGTCCCCCCAAAAGAGGGGGTGACTGGGATAAGATTTTATTGCAAAGTGAGGCATGCTGGATATTCCTTCTGCGGACAGTCACCCCAATGGGGCTTAATGAATAGTTAAATTTCAGTTGTTTTTTGTAAATGATCCCTTACTATTTAGTGATATGTCCGTCCCCCCCGTCCCTCCCCGGGGAGATATAATTCTGTCATTGTACAATAATTGTATATCGTTGTTATATACCCAATTTTCTGACATTTTAAGTCTTTATGAGCTGGTTTTGTTCCACACTTATGTACATGCTATTATGGTAATACTTGTGTGGGACTATAATTGCCATCTTCTTTGTGATGTACCAATAGCCACAGCTCTGTGTTTGTTATTACTGATTAGTTATCCCTATGCATAGTATTTCATTTTGCCTGAATACCTTGTTTGTGGCCGATTGTGGGCCATTGTGTCCCAGTTTGCCGCAACATGTCCTGACGCTTAGCAACTGTTGAACACAATAGGGAGGTAAGTGTATCTGTATCTACTTCCCCAGCTGAATCCGCCCAGGCCAGCTGTCTTGCGTGATCGTGCGATATTTTGTGCGTGATCGCGCATGCGCAGAGGGTGGTACGCATCCTCTTAGATCCTCTTGGGTTCCTGGCCTCGCTCTGAATCTGGTATGGGCGCATGCGCCGTGCTGACGTGCGTGCTGGCGCTGGCGCTCGTTGGCTGTGATTACCACTCACATAATCAGCTGTAGCAGGGCCAGTATTTAAAAAGAGCCGGGCGCACTGGTTTCTTTGGCGTCCCATGTGCAGAGACTGCATCTTTGCTCTGCACTATCCTCTACCTCGTATTGGCGTGGTTTTGCCCATGGAGTCCCACCATCTTGGTACCCCTATATACCAGTAGACTGCAACTCTATTCATCTGGCAGTTTATTTCCCATTTACAACCCAGGATAGAAGTGTGGCTGCTGCACATGCACTTTATGTGAGTTAAACTGTCTCTGCCAGTGTGGCTGTGGATATATATTACCATCTATACCAGGCATGCTCAACCTGCGGCCCTGTTACAAAACTACAACTCCCAGCATGCCCGAACAGCCTGCAGCATTCGGCCTACAGCAGGGAATTGAGGGAGTTGTAGTTTTACAACAGCTGGAGGGCCGCAGGTTGAGCATGCCTGGTCTATCCTATATTATGCACTTGCACTATACGATCTGGCTTTGTATCATGACCTATATGTATATATTTGGGTTTGGTGAGAAGTGCTATTGATGTGTTTGTAGGTATTACTTGGCACTATATGCCTTTATATTGTATTCATGAATATGTCTTTCTTGCAATAGGCACTTTGCACTTTATGCCATTATTATATGTGAGTCTTCATGCTCCTCTATTCTGAGTAGTATCTACTGTGATTTATTGGATACATCACTGCTCCCTTTATGGATATTACATTTTCCTGTCTTTTTAATGTCCCATCCTCCTTGTGTTATTTTATCATGATAATGTATTTGAAATAAAGATGAATTTTTTGAATTATTATTGCATTTTTTGCCTTGTTTTCGGTAATATTATTGAGGGACTAGGCTCTAACAGGTTTTTGTCCCATGCATTTATAGGTGTTAATCATGACCTATATGTGTCAACTATGAAATGTTCTTGCTCCATGTGGCATGACAGATGCTTGCCCGTTCCTCTTTTGAGCCTTATGGGCTATGAATGTAATGTCTGACTACCACCTGATTTTATGTATTTTTATTATGTGATTAATAAATATTTGTGCTTTTTTCGATAGCGTTTGCCCTTTTTTGGTGATTTATATGTGATAAGGATAAAGAGCAGACCAATCAGGGCCTCTCAGGCAACAAAGTAAATGTTCTTTGCTCCGATTTATTAAATGGTAGCTATCCAGAAATATTTGGGTCCCGGGTATGAAACACAGTTTTCTTTTCATTTTGAAAAAAAATAAAATAAATCACTGATTAAGCTTGATGCTGCCACCAAAAACAGTGGAAAAAATGCTTATCTATTAAGCACAAGGAGATCTGATACACTCTATCAATTTGTA
Organism: Bufotes viridis; assembly: GCA_033119425.1. Lineage (NCBI taxonomy): Eukaryota > Metazoa > Chordata > Amphibia > Anura > Bufonidae > Bufotes > Bufotes viridis. Next base: position 460,917,413 of record CM065589.1, read on the forward strand.
ATTCATCCTGAATCCTGATTTAAAAAAAATGGATTCTAACAAGATCAATTATTTTGCAAGTCATTTCAAGCAAATCAAGAGAAAGATCTGAGTGTAAAAACCATGTGCATTTCAACTTACATTTTCAAAAGGATAAAAAAAAGTGGAGGACTTTCAAAACTAAAGTATAGCTTTTCAGTAGTGTTGAGCGAACAGTTCGAGCATCGTTCGGGTTTGTATCGAATTTTGGGGTGTCCGGGACACGGACCCGAACCCGGACATTTTCAAAAAAGTTTGGGTTTGTTGTTCGTCGATTACTTCCCGCTTTCTGAAGGGCTGCACAGCAGCCAATCAGCTAGCGTTTTACTTCTTGCCCTATGAGCTCATCACAGCCATGCCTACTAATGGCATGGCTGTGATTGGCCAAGTGCAGTCTCTATTTAAGCTGGAGTCACGTAGCGCCGCACGTCACACTGCTCTGATTAGTGTAGGGAGAGGACGCGACTTCTGTCAGGGCGAGATTAGGCAGGGAAAAGTCAGCAACAGCACCTAATGAGTGGATCGATCTACAGCTGTGAATGATTGAACTTCTGCTAGTTACTTGCTCACTGGTTTTTAGGCTGCACAGAGCGTTTTTCTGTCACTTATTTTCTGGGGTGATCGGCGGCCATTTTGTGACTTGTGGTGCACCAGAACAAGCTGCCACCAAGTCCATCAATCCATCAATACTAGTTTTTTTTTGCTATATACTACATCAGTGGCTTGGCTGTGCTAATTGTCACCCCTAGAAACTCAGGATAGCAATTTCTATATTATATTAAGGGGTTAAATACAGCTGTGAATGATTGAACTTCTGCTAGTTACTTGCTCACTGGTTTTTAGGCTGCACAGAGCGTTTTTCTGTCACTTATTTTCTGGGGTGATCGGCGGCCATTTTGTGACTTGTGGTGCACCAGAACAAGCTGCCACCAAGTCCATCAATCCATCAATACTAGTTTTTTTTGCTATATCCTACATCAGGGGCTTGGCTGTGCTAATTGTCACCCCTAGAAACTCAGGATAGCAATTTCTATATTTTATTAAGGGGTTAAATACAATTGCCCAAATACCAATCCCCTAAATCTGGTGTTCCAGCTTTGGCTAGACAAGTATAATACTGTCTGCTGTCTGGCAAATAGATTATTTTCTGTGGTGAAATTCAATTGCCAAAATAGCAATACCCTGAATCTGGTGTCCCAGCTGTTGCAGGCCAGGTTTCATAGTGTCCGTCAAAACATATATTTTGTTCTGGGGTGTAATTCACTTGCCAAAATAGCAATACCCTGAATCTGGTGTCCCAGCTGTTGCAGGCCAGGTTTCATAGTGTCCGCCAAAATATATAATTTGTTCTGGGGTGAAATTAATCTGCCAAAATAGCAATACCCTGAATCTGGTGTCCCAGCTGTTGCAGGCCAGGTTTCATAGTGTCCGCCAAAACATATATTTTGTTCTGGGGTTAAATTAATCTGCCAAAATAGCAATACGCTGAATCTGGTGTCCCAGCTGTTGCAGGCCAGGTTTCATAGTGTCTGCCAAAACATATATTTTGTTCTGGGGTGAAATTAATTTGCCAAAATAGCAATACGCTGAATCTGGTGTCCCAGCTGTTGCAGGCCAGGTTTCATGTGTAAAGTGTAAATCACACAGAGATGGTGAGAAGTACACTATACACGTTATCCCAAGTGAAAGGAGAGGTTTGTACCGTTTCACACTTCTGCAGTAGCACAGCAGCACCATCCCCTATGTGTTCGGGTCTCTCAAAACCTAGTATCCTGAGAAACCCTTGAGCCCGATTGTAAAAACTACCTGTGATGTGCTGTCCCTAGGATCCTAAGTGTACCTGAGTGTGGTACTTCTGGAAACACTCCCCTAGGCATAGGGCAGGGTGGTCAGGACAGTCAGGACAGAAATAACGGGTGTCACGCCTTATTCCACTCCTGCTACAGACATGACATCTTTTTCGGGGTGGCGGTTGGGTTGAGGTACCGGTAACGACACTGGGGAAGTGTCGCTCGTGTAGACGGCTCACTACACTGGTGGATGGGGCCACGGAACCTCCTGGATACAAGAGTTCCGAAATGATCTCTTCCTGAAATTTGAGGAAGGATCCTGTTCTCCCAGCCTTACTGTAGAGAATGGAACTATTATAGGCAGCCAATTGAATTAAATATACAGACACCTTTTTATACCAGCGTCTGGTGCGTCGGGAAATCAAATACGGGGCCAACATCTGGTCATTGAAGTCCACCCCTCTTATGTGGAGGTTATAGTCGTGGACTGAGAGGGGCATTTCAACGACACTGGTTGCCCATTCAATTTGTATTGTCGTGTCTGCGTGAATGGAGGAGAGCATGTAAACGTCACGCTTGTCTCTCCATTTCACCGCGAGCAGTTTTTCGTTACACAATGCAGCCCTCTGCCCCCTTGCAAGTCGGGTGGTAAGTAGCCGTTGGGGGAAGCCCCGGCGACTAGGTCGCGTGGTGCCACAGCAGCCAATCTGTTCTAGGAACAAATGCTTGAACAGGGCCACACTTGTGTAAAAGTTGTCCACATAAAGATGGTACCCCTTGCCGAATAAGTTGACACCAAGTCCCAGACTATCTTCCCACTGCTCCCCAGGTAGTCAGGGCAACCGACCGGCTCCAGGGTCTGATCTTTTCCCTCATAGATCTGAAATTTGTGCGTATAGCCTGTGGCCCTTTCACAGAGCTTATACAATTTGACCCCATACCGGGCACGCTTGCTTGGGATGTAATGTTTGAAGCCAAGGCGCCCGGTAAAATGTATTAGGGACTCGTCTACGCAGATGTTTTGTGCGGGGGTATACAAATCTGCAAATTGCTGGTTAAAATGGTCTATGAGGGGCCGAATTTTGTGGAGCCGGTCAAAAGCTGGGTGGCCTCTGGGACGGGAGGTGGTGTTGTCGCTAAAGTGCAGGAAACGCAGGATGGTCTCAAAACGTGTCCTGGACATGGCAGCAGAGTACATGGGCATGTGATGAATTGGGTTTGTGGACCAATATGACCGCAATTCATGCTTTTTTGTAATGCCCATGTTGAGGAGAAGGCCCAGAAAAGTTCTAAATTCGGAAACTTGGACTGGTTTCCACCGGAAAGGCTCGGCATAGAAGATTCCCGGGTTGGCGTTTATAAATTGAGTGGCATACCAATTTGTTTCTGCCACGACTAAGTCATAGAGCTCCACAGTGAAGAACAGCTCAAAAAACCCCAGCGCCGATCCGATCTGAGCTGTCTCCACCCGAACTTCTGACTGGGCGGTGAAAGTGGGAACTACTGGTGCGGCTGAAGATGGGGACAGCCAATCAGGATTTGCCAGCACCTCAGGGACTCTAGGGGCTCTACGGGCCTGTCTACGTTGTGGCTGCGACGGGGGAATTACTGCACGTGCCACCGTACCAGCTTCAACTGCCCTTCTGGTGCTCGCCACTTCACCATGTTGTACGGCAGTGCTGGTAGAAGGTCCAGGACGGGCTGCGCTGCTGGTGTAAGCCTCACCACGGAATCCGGCAGCGCCAGCCCCACTCTGCTGCCCTTGAAAGTGATCCTGCGCTACCTGCGGTCTAGCGACACAGGGCCGGGTACGCCTGGTGGTATCAGGGACCTCAACCTCCTCGTCCGAACTTTGGGTCAGACTGCCACTGCTCTCTACAGGTTCGTATTCTGTGTATTCTATGTAGGCCTCTTTAGAGGAATACCCCTTATTTGACATTTGGCGACTAAATTTAGGGGGTATTTCCTGAGACTACCCAAGAAAAAAAGCAAGCCTGTCTTACAAATGGGAGTGTAGCGAAGTACAGAAGCCGCTGCGATTGATAAAAAAGATCAAAACTGATATTTTTTATCACCGCAACGCTTGTGAAATCAATGTGCAGTGATACAAAAAAAAAATTTTGTCACTGCGGCGGGGCGGGCGTGGCTGAACGCAGGTGTGGGCGACCGATCAGGCCTGATCGGGCAAACACTGCGTTTGGGGTGGAGGGCGAACTAAAGTGACAGTAATACTATTATAGATCTGACCGTGATCAGTTCTGATCACTTACAGATACTATAAAAGTACAAACGCTGATTAGCGCTACACTAATCAGCGAATTAGTGATTGCGGTGCGGTGGGCTGGACGCTAACACTAACTACCTAACAAAGGGGCCTAAACTAAACTAAGCCTAACAGTCAATTGTAGTGAAAAAAAAAAAGTGACATTTCACAAAAGTGACACTGATCACTTTTTTCCCTTTCACTATGTATTGACAGGTGATCAAGGGGTTAATTAGGGTGATGGGGGGTGATCAGGGCCTGATGTGTAGTGTTTGGTGCACTTACTTGGGATCTGTGCTCTGTGCTCTGCACCGATGAAAAGGACCCAGCACATGGCACAGATCCCTTATAACATGTACATATTTATAAATAAAACTTATGTTGATCATTTCTATAGGTGATTTTAAAAATCACCAGCCTGCCAGCGCTGATCATTGGCTGGCAGGCTGGTGACTCACCTCTCCTGAGTCCGGCGATGCGTTCCACTTGCGTTCCACCGGACCCAGGAGCGCTTCATCTCGCGACTCGCAAGATGACTCGCCCGCGCGTCAAGGAGGAATAAACCGACCGCCCGCAGGACGCAATCCTGCGTTAGGCGGTCGGTAAGAGGTTAAAGGGGTTATTCCACCTTCTGCTTTCCATGCCATGGCTGTTCTTTCCTCTTCAATAAACTGCTTAGTCAGGGGGGATTGTCCTTTCTATTGATTGACAGCCATATCATTGCTCTGCTGGGTACTAACTCTGCGTCTTATATGTGCGTGCGCGCTCCCATGTGAGCCGTAATTCTTTTCATAAGCCGCCTCATAGACAGGAGTGACAAATGCAGGATAAAAAACAACCGGGCATGTGCAGAGATTTCATTAGTGAAAATAACAGGACGGAGGCAAGAAATTGATCTCGCATGTGCGGATATGCTCAAGCCCGTGAGGAAGGTCGGACTGCCTACAATAAATACACACGAGGATGGCACGCAAGCGCAGTCACCGCGGCAGTATCGCTGGGGTGGCTGTAACCATTGACAACAAGTACTTAACGCTGAGAAAGAAGGTCAGGTATAGAGGAAAGGAGGAGGAATCAATAAGAACATTACATGAGATAACCCCTTTAAGTTTTAGGGGGTATCCTCAAACTGTTTAATCAATGATTTTTTTTTTATTTTTTTTAATAAGATTTTCCCATAGTTGTAGTCTCAAACTTTTCAATCAGTGCTTTTCATTATAAGATTATTATTATTATTTTTTTTATCTATTGCTGTGCTTGTCATTCATAGATGAATTTTCCCCTATTTCCTATCCAATAAGATTTGATGGTAGCCTCAAACTGTTCAATGCACTTGGTTCATAATAAGTGAATAATAAAATTTGCTATCCATTCTTGTGATTGCATCTCCACATAATGTTTCTCTGGAAAACAGACAAGCAAGCTAATCTTCTTTCCAAAAGAAAAGGAAAACTGACTCTTGTACCAGGAGCCCAGCTTTTTTTGAGTAACTACTATGTAACAGAGCTGAGTTAAAATATTTGCTTGGCTGTCTGAGGTCGGGGTACTATTTCTCCTTCTGGAGGGTGCCTAATGACGAGTATTGCAAGCCATATAAAAATTAGCACATCATATATCTGCTGGCATCAGAAAGCTAATTTAAATATCTCTCCCAAAGACCCAGAGGGGCATTGCCTGGCTAACAATTCTCTGCACACATAGTACGCATACTAGGTTATATCTGTAGAGGGAAAGAGTATCCCCCCAGATAATATAAATCCAGATCAGCATGCTAGTCTCTCTCTCTGAATTGGAACCAAAATAAATTTCAAGAAATTTCCTTATTTCTATGATATATACATACATACATGCTGAAGGTAGTTCTTAATCGCTGTATGTTTGGGTGGTCATTATCCTGCTACAGAATAAGGTTAGAGCCAATCAGATGCTTCCCTCGTGGTACTGCATGAGTATCTGTCTATATTTCTCAATATTGTGGACACCATTAATACTGACCAGCGTAAAGAAGAACAGAGCTCAAAATCAAGTCTGTCTAGGATTACATGAAGAGACAGAAGGATTTGGGTTGGGTAGGTTTACATCCACAGAAGATCTGTGGTTAGATGTTTGATACAACCTCTCTGTTGAATTCCTTCACAAACTGTATAATTGTACCTAGAAAAACAGTTTTTTAAAGGCAAAGATTGGTTACATCAAATATTGATTTGATTTTGATTTCTCTCTTGTTCATTACCTTTGCATCTTGTTAGTTGATAAAAATAAACTATTAACACTTCTATATTGGATAGATTTCTTACTTTGCAACCTCTTTTCTACACATGTCTGAAATTTTTGCACAGTACTGTATACATATACAGTAATATAGTAAGGATAAGGAATAGTGTAAACACAATATACATTTTCTAGCCTTTACGGTGAACATTATAAAACTTTCATTTGCAGTTCAATTGATAGAAAAGGCTAACCGAAGGAAACTTAAGTGTTAACCTTAAACCGCACACTGTCTAAAGTTTGGTCACATGATGAAACAATTATGTAAGCTTCTTTAAAACAAATCACAATTTTCATGCTAGAAAATTTGCCCTGACAAGTTTTTACAATAGTAAGATGTATCTCGGGGTACAAGAATATTACCATGATTTAGTTCTTTTGGTAAGGTCTACAATGTCCTTTAATCCATTGCTGGCAAAAATCCTTTGTCCTATCATGTGAGCTAGTGCTATTTAACGTTCTAATTTCTAAGCTTGTCATGGCTGCTGGGAAAGTTTATCAAGGAAGAAAAGAATACTGCCCTTGGCATAGCAAAAATATTTCCAAGCTCACAGACATCACTTTGTATAACCATGGCTTAAAAAGGTAAATTTTGGTACTTTCATAATATGAAAAGACAGCCTGATTTTGGCTCTCTCGCTTACTGAGATCACCCCTGTCAGTGCAGTTTATCTGAAATCCCCTGTGATTTCTGTATCTCACAGCCCTTTGAATGTAAATGAAACCAATGCCAATCAGAACACCAGCTTTATGGACATGCCCAATATTTGCTTTGAAATGTGCCTGCTTGTGGGGGCTGTTTGGTCGTACGTTAGCTAGCCAGTTTGATTCGCTGAGGTTTGAATGTTTTTTTAATGGTATGTGTCAGCTAGATTCTAGTGCAGCCAGTATAAAAATTATTAAAAACATAAAAATCTAAAAATCCCTTAAAGCAGTTTTCCCATGCAAAGTATTTGTCACTTTCAGGGTTCATTAGAACCACAGGATGTATCACAAGAGAACTCGGACAAGACTCCAGGACACAGACTAGGCAAAATGACCGGTTTATTTAACAATGGTTACCAGAAAAACATGATCAGAATCAAATAGAAAATACGGATAAGGAACATTGCAGACCTAATCTCCACCCAACTACTATTACTACCTACTTGAGCAATCTGTCCAAAACAGCCTCCAACTGGTAGATAGTCCTTATGCTGACTAAATACAGGACAACGTATAGGCACCTGCGGTAAGAACTGTTCACACAGCCTCAACCCAAGTATACTAAACTGACATAAAACAGAAATGCAAGACTAGACCAAAGACACAAAATCAGGATCAAAATAATCAGATGTAACAGATGCAAGCAACACCGATGAACAATCAGGACAACCACACGAGTCAGGGCAGAAGTACAAACACTCTGGTCAGGACAGTAAACAGCCTGCACACAGCTTTCCTGGAGACAGAAGACAGACCGGAAACCAGGCATACCACCCACAGGACTAAATAGCACCTGGCCACATGATGTTCACACACAGACCAGGGAAACATTAACTGCTTCAGGAACAAACACAAAGAGCATACACGTCACAGGGAACTGTTCACACACATCTACAGATGACTGTAGCCAACACATACAACTCAAGCATACACGGGAACATTCACAGCCAGTATTCAAGAGTGCAGGCAGCTGGCCTATACAGCAATGTGGTATCAAAGTGAACGACACTGTGAAAGTAATATTATGCAATGAATAGAATATTTCAAATGAGGTATTATTGCAATAGAAATATATATTTTTTTAATGAGCATCACATTTTACTTTTTGGTGGCGCCCCCAATTGTTTATTTTTCTGGTCCACCGTCTCCTGCATACATGCTCAGTATCATCCCTGCTCTCTTCTTTCTCTCAGTGCCAGTGGGGTGACGTAGTACACACATCATTTTTTCCATTCATTTCTACTTATAAATTCATAGAAATATAGAGCTATACTGTATATCTCCAGAGAATGGAGATGGAATTTGTGGGAGCACAACATGCCATATGTATCTCTGGGGCTATATACAAGGGGCCATTTTCGAAACACGGAAGAAAGGGGTTAGCAATAGAGATGAGCGAACACCTGGAAGTTCGGGTTCGGGAAGTTCGGCCGAACTTCCTGAAAATGTTCGGGTTCGGGATCCGAACTCGACCCGAACTTTATACCGAACCCGAACCCCATTGAAGTCAATGGGGACCCGAACTTTTAGGCACTAAAAAGGCTGTAAAATAGTCCAGGAAAGAGCTAGAGGGCTGCAAAAGGCAGCAAAATGTAGGTAAATCGCCTGCAAACAAATGTGGATAGGGAAATTAATTAAAATAAAATAAATAAAAATTAACCAATATCAATTGGAGAGAGGTCCCACAGCAAGGAATCATGCGTCATATCACCCACCACTGGAGAAGGCCACTTTCAGTTATTTCGGCCCAGCACCCAGACAGAGGAGAGAGATCCCACAGCAAGGAATCATGCGTCATTTCACCCACCACTAGAGAAGGCCAATTCAGTTATTTCGGACCCAGCACCCAGACAGAGGAGAGAGGTCCCACAGCAAGGAATCATGCGTCATATCACCCACCACTGGAGAAGGCCACTTTCAGTTATTTCGGAACCAGCAACCAGACAGAGGAGAGAGGTCCCACAGCAAGGAATCATGCGTCATATCACCCACCACTGGAGAAGGCCACTTTCAGTTATTTCGCCCAGCACCCAGACAGAGGAGAGAGGTCCCACAGCAAGGAATACGTCGTCATATCACCCACCACTGGAGAAGGCCACTTTCAGTTATTTCGGCCCCAGCACCCAGACCGAGGAGAGAAGGTCCTACAGCAAGGAATCATGTGTCATATCACCCACCACTGGAGAAGGCCACTTTCAGTTATTTCGGCCCCAGCACCCAGACAGAGGAGAGAGGTCCCACAGCAAGGAATCATGCGTCATATCACCCACCACTAGAGAAGGCCACTTTCAGTTATTTCGGCCCAGCACCCAGACAGAGGAGAAAGGTCCCACAGCAAGGAATCATGCGTCATATCACCCATCACTGGAGAAGGCCACTTTCAGTTATTTCGGCCCAGCACCCAGACAGAAGAGAGAGGTCCCACAGCAAGGAATCATGCGTCATTTCACCCACCACTAGAGAAGGCCACTTTCAGTTATTTCGGACCCAGCACCCTGACAGAGGAGAGAGGTCCCACAGCAAGGAATCATGTGTCATATCACCCACCACTGGAGAAGGCCACTTTCAGTTATATCGGAACCAGCACCCAGACAGAGGAGAAAGGTCCCACAGCAAGGAATCATGCGTCATATCACCCACCACTGGAGAAGGCCACTTTCAGTTATTTCGGAACCAGCACCCAGACAGAGGAGAGAGGTCCCACAGCAAGGAATACGTCGTCATATCACCCACCACCGGAGAAGGCCACTTTCAGTTATTTCGGCCCCAGCACCCAGACAGAGGAGGTGTTCATTCAACTTTGGGTTGCACCGCAAGATCATGGTAAAGTTAAAAAAATAAGGATTCAATAAAGAAGTGCCCGGAGTACAAGAATACATGGTTGAGGGGGAGGCAGTTATAAATGTCTATTCTGCACATGGAGGCACAGGTCCTGTGGGATCCATGCCTGGTTCATTTTTTATGTCCACGTTAGCTGTGGACAGGCGGCTGTGTTTGTCAGTAATGACGCCCCCTGCCGTACTGAATACACGTTCAGACAAAACGCTGGCCGCCAGGCAGGCCAGCACCTCCAAAGCATAAAATGCTAACTCTGGCCACGTGGACAATTTGGAGACCCAGAAGTTGAATGGGGCCGAACCATCAGTCAGTACGTGGAGGGGTGTGCAGACGTACTGTTCAGTGAAATGCTGCCTCCTGTTAACAGGTTCCGTATCAGGTGGTGGTGCAGTTAGCTGTGGAGTGGAGACAAAACTTTTCCACATTTCTGCCATGCTAACCCTGCCCTCAGAGGAACTGGCCGTGACACAGCTGCGTTGGCGACCTCTTGCTCCTCCTCTGCCTTCGCCTTGGGCTTCCACCTGTTCCCTTGTGACATTTGGGAATGCTCTCAGGAGCGCGTCTACCAGCGTGCGCTTGTACTCGCACATCTTCCTATCACGCTCCAGTGCAGGAAGTAAGGTGGGCACATTGTCTTTGTACCGGGGATCCAGCAGGGTGGCAATCCAGTAGTCCGCACACGTTAAAATGTGCGCAACTCTGCTGTCGTTGCGCAGGCACTGCAGCATGTAGTCGCTCATGTGTGTCAGGCTCCCCAGAGGTAGCCTGGGACACATGTGGGCAGCGCCTGTGGGAGGCGTATCGTCATCATCCTCCGTATCCCCCCAGCCACGCACCAGTAATGGGCCTGAGCTGTGTCGGGTGCCACCCCGCTATGAACCTGCTTCATCCTCATCCTCCTCCACCTCCTCCTCATCCTCCTCGTTCTCCAGTAGTGGGCCATGGCTGGCCACATTTATACCTGGCCTCTGCTGTTGCAAAAAAACTCCCTCTGAGCCACTTCTAACAGACTGGCCTGAAAGTGCTTAAGATGACCCCTCATCCTCCTCCTCCTCATGGGCCACCTCCTCTTCCATCATCGCCCTAAGCGTTTTCTCAAGGAGACATAGAAGTGGTATTGTAACGCTGATAACGGTGTCATCGCCACTGGCCATGTTGGTGGAGTACTCGAAACAGCGCAACAGGGCACACAGGTCTCGCATGGAGGCCCAATCATTGGTGGTGAAGTGGAGCTGTTCCGCAGTGCGACTGACGCGTGCGTGCTGCAGCTGAAACTCCACTATGGCCTGCTGCTGCTCGCACAGTCTCTCCAGCATGTGCAAGGTGGAGTTCCACCTGGTGGGCATGTCGCATATGAGGCGGTGAGTGGGAAGGCCGAAGTTCCGCTGTAGCGCTGACAGGCAAGCAGCGGCAGCATGTGAACGCCGGAAGCGCGCACAGACGGCCTGCACTTTATGCAGCAGCTCTGACATGTCGGGGTAGTTGTGAATGAACTTCTGCACCACCAAATTCAGCACATGTGCCAGGCAAGGGATGTGCGTCAAACCGGCTAGTCCCAGAGCTGTGACGAGATTTCGCCCATTATCGCACACCACCAGGCCTGGCTTGAGGCCCACCGGCAGCAAACACTTGTCGGTCTGTTGTTCAATACCCTGCCACAACTCCTGCACGGTGTGGGGCCTGTCCCCCAAACATATGAGTTTCAGAATGGCCTGCTGACGTTTACCCTGGGCTGTGCTGAAGTTGGTGGTGAAGGTGTGTGGCTGACTGGATGAGCTGGTGGAAGCAGAGGAGGAGGAAGCCGAGTAGGAGGAGGAGGCCACAGGAGGCAAAGAATGATGCCCTGCGATCCTTAGCGGCGGAAGGACATGCGCCAAGGAACTCTCTGCCTGGGGCCCAGCCACCACTACATTTACCCAGTGTGCAGTTAGGGAGATATAGCGTCCCTGGCCGTGCTTACTGGTCCACTTATCTGTGGTTAGGTGGACCTTGCCACAGATGGCGTTGCGCAGTGCACACTTGATTTTATCGGATACTAGGTTGTGCAGGGAAGGCACGGCTGTCTTGGAGAAGTAGTGGCGGCTGGGAACAACATACTGTAGGACAGCCATGGACATCAGCTGTTTGTAGCTGTCTGTGTCCACCAGCCTGAATGACAGAATTTCAAAGGCCAGTAGTTTAGAAATGCTGGCATTCAGGCCCAAGGCTCGAGGGTGGCTAGGTGGGAATTTACACTTTCTCTCCAAGGTTTGTGAGATGGAGAGCTGAACGCTGCCGTGTGACATGGTGGAGATGCTTGGTGACACAGGTGGTGGTGTCTGTGGCACATCCTCTGTTTGGTGGGCGGCAGGTGCCAACGTTCCTCCCGAGGCGGAGGAAGAGGCCGAGGCAGCAGCAGAAGAGGGAGCAGGGGGAGCCAGAGTGAGTTCCTTGTTTTTAAGGTATTTACTCCACTGCAGTTCATGCTTTGCATGTAGATGCCTGGTCATGCAGGTTGTGTTAAGGTTCAGAACGTTAATGCCTCGCTTCAGGATCTGATGGCACAGCGTGCAAACCACTCGGGTCTTGTCTTCAGCACATTGTTTAAAGAAGTGCCATTCCAGGGAACCCCTTGAAGCTACCTTTGGGGTGCTCGGTCCCTGGTGGCGGTGGCCAGTAGCAGGCGAACTCTCTTGGCGGCGGCTGGTCTGCTTTTGCCCCCTGTTCCCTCTTTTGCCACGCTGTTGGCTCGGTCTCACCACTGCCTCTTCCTCTGAACTATGAAAGTCAGTGGCACGACCTTCATTCCATGTGGGGTCTAGGACCTCATCGTCCCCTGCGTCCTCTTCCTCCCTGACCTCCTGTTCGGTCTGCACACTGCAGAAAGACGCAGCAGTTGGCACCTGTGTTTCGTCATCATCAGGGACGTGCGGACTCCGATGAGGTGGTATTCCCATGTCCTCATCATCAGGAAATATCAGTGATTGTGCATCAGTGCATTCTATGTCTTCCACCACTGGGGAAGGGCTAGGTGGATTCCCTTGGGAAACCCTGCCAGCAGAGTCTTCAAACAGCATAAGAGAATGCTGCATAACTTGAGACTCAGACAGTTTCCCTGATATGCATGGGGGTGATGTGACAGACTGATGGGCTTGATTTTCAGGCGCCACCTGTGCGCTTTATGCAGAAGACTGGGTGGGAGATAATGTTGTGAACGTGCTGGATCCACTGTCGGCCAACCAATTGACTAGCGCCAGTACCTGCTCAGGCCTTACCATCCTTAGAACGGCATTGGGCCCCACCAAATATCGCTGTAAATTCTGGCGGGTACTGGAACCTGAGGTAGGAGGACGTGTGGCTGTGGCAGAATGGCCAGGTCCTCTCCCAGCACCAGAGGGTCCACTAACACCACCACGACCGCGTCCGCTTCCCTTACTAGATGTTTTCCTCATTGTTACCGTTCACCAAGCACCACAATAAGAAAAAAAAATTTGGCCCAATGTATTGATTTCAAATTCATGCCTTTTTTTACAGGCACCTAACACTATCTGCCTATTTATTTATGTAGCGTATTACACTAATCCAGGCACAGCAGTAACCACTGATTTAGGGGAACATCTCTTTTAGGGCGAATATTTAGGCCCTGGATGAAAGGTATCCTTTTATGGACAGATTTAAACTAGGCCTGCAACAGCTGGAACACCAAATTCAGGGTATTGCTATTTTGGCAATTGAATTTCACCCCAGAACAAAAAATATATAATTTGCAGGACGCTATGAAACTTGGACAGCCACAGCTGAAACCACTGATTTATGGTATTGCTATTTTGGCAATTGAATTTCACCACAGAACAAAATAAACCCTGTTACGGACAGATTTAAACTAGGCCTGCAACAGCTGGAACACCAGATTCAGGGTACTGCTATTTTGGCAATTGAATTTCACCCCAGAACAGAATATACTCTGTTACGGACAGATTTAAAATAGGCCTGCAACAGCTGGAACACCAGATTCAGGGTATTGCTATTTTGGCAATTGAATTTCACCCCAGAACAAAATATATCCTTTGCAGGACACTTTGAAACTTGGCCAGCCACAGCTGAAACCACTGATTTATGGTATTGCTATTTTGGCAATTGAATTTCACCCCAGAACAAAACATATGTTTTGGCAGACACTATTATACTTTGCCATCCACAGCTGTGACACCAGATTTATGGTATTGCTATTTTAGCAATTGAATTTCACCCCAGAACAAAATATATGTTTTTAAGGACACTATGAAACTTGGCCAGCCACAGCTGAAACCACTGATTTATGGTATTGCTATTTTGGGAATTGAATTTCACCCCAGAGAAAAATATATAATTTGCAGGACACTATGAAACTTGGCCAGACACAGCTGAAATCCTGATTTATGGTATTGCTATTTTGGCAATTGAATTTCACCCCAGAACAAAATATACCCTGTTACGAACAGATTTAAACTAGGCCTGCAACAGCTGGAACACCAGATTCAGGGTATTGCTATTTTGGCAATTGAATTTCACCCCAGAACAAAAAAATATAATTTGCAGGACATTATGAAACATGGTCAGCCATAGCTGAAACAACTGATTTATGGTATTGCTATTTTGGCAATTGAATTTCACACCAGAACAAAATATACCCTGTTACGGACAGATTTAAACTAGGCCGGCAACAGCTGGAACACCAGATTCAGGGTATTGCTATTTTGGCAATTTAATTTTACCCCAGAACAAAATATATCCTTTGCAGGACACTATGAAACTTGGCCAGCCACAGCTGAAACCACTGATTTATGGTATTGCTATTTTGGCAATTGAATTTCACACCAGAACAAAATATACCCTGTTACGGACAGATTTAAACTAGGCCTGCAACAGCTGGAACACCAGATTCAGGGTATTGCTATTTTGGCAATTTAATTTCACCCCAGAACAAAATATATCCTTTGCAGGACACTATGAAACTTGGCCAGCCACAGCTGAAACAACTGATTTATGGTATTGCTATTTTGGCAATTGAATTTCACACCAGAACAAAATATACCCTGTTACGGACAGATTTAAACTAGGCCTGCAACAGCTGGAACACCAGATTCAGGGTACAGTATTGCTATTTTGGCAATTGAATTTCACCCCAGAACAAAATATATCCTTTGCAGGACACTATGAAACTTGGCCAGCCTCAGCTGAAACCACTGATTTATGGTATTGCTATTTTGGCAATTGAATTTCACCCCAGAACAAAATATATAATTTGCAGGACATTATGAAACTTGGCCAGCCACAGCTGAAATCACTGATTTATGGTATTGCTATTTTGGCAATTGAATTTAACCCAGAACAAAATATAGCCTGTTACGGATAGATTTAAACTAGGCCGGCAACAGCTGGAACACCAGATTCAGGGTATTGCTATTTTGGCAATTGAATTTCACCCCAGAACAAAATATACCCTGTTACGGATAAATTTAAACTAGGCCGGCAACAGCTGGAACACCAGATTCAGGGTATTGCTATTTTGGCAATTTAATTTCACCCCAGAACAAAATATATCCTTTGCAGGACACTATGAAACTTGGCCAGCCACAGCTGAAAAAACTGATTTATGGTATTGCTATTTTGGCAATTGAATTTCACCCCAGAACAAAATATATAATTTGCAGGACACTATGAAACTTGGCCAGCCACAGCTGAAACCACTGATTTATGGTATTGCTATTTTGGCAATTGAATTTAACCCCAGAACAAAATATAGCCTGTTACGGATAGATTTAAACTAGGCCGGCAACAGCTGGAACACCAGATTTAGGGTATTGCTATTTTGGCAATTTAATTTCACCCCAGAACAAAATATATCCTTTGCAGGACACTATGAAACTTGGCCAGACACAGCTGAAACCACTGATTTATGGTATTGCTCTTTTGGCAATTGAATTTCACACCAGAACAAAATATACCCTGTTACGGACAGATTTATACTAGGCCTGCAACAGTTGGAACACCAGATTCAGGGTACAGTATTGCTATTTTGGCAATTGAATTTCACCCCAGAACAAAATATATCCTTTGCAGGACACTATGAAACTTGGCCAGCCTTAGCTGAAACCACTGATTTATGGTATTGCTATTTTGGCAATTGAATTTCACCCCCGAACAAAATATACCCTGTTACGGACAGATTTAAACTAGGTCTGCAACAGTTGGAACACCAGATTCAGGGTATTGCGATTTTGGCAATTGAATTTCACCCCAGAACAAAATATATCCTTTGCAGGACACTATGAAACTTGGCCAGCCTTAGCTGAAACCACTGATTTATGGTATTGCTATTTTGGCAATTGAATTTCACCACAGAACAAAATATATCCTTTGCAGGACACTATGAAACTTGGCCAGCCTTAGATGAAACCACTGATTTATGGTATTGCTATTTTGGCAATTGAATTTCACCCCATAACTAAATATATGTTTTGGCAGACACTATTATACTTTGCCATCTACAGCTTTGACACCAGATTTATGGTATTGCTATTTTGGCAATTGAATTCCACCCCAGAACAAAATATATGTTTTTGCGGACACTATGAAACTTGGACAGCCACAGCTGAAACCACTGATTTATGGTATTGCTATTTTGGCAATTGAATTTCACCCCAGAACAAAATATATAATCTGCAGGACACTATGAAACTTGGCCAGCCACAGCTGAAACCACTGATTTATGTTATTGCTATTTTGGCAATTGAATTTCACCCCAGAACAAAATATATGTTTTTGCGGACACTATTATAGTTTGCCAGCCACAGCTGTGACACCAGATTTACTGTATGGTATTGCTATTTTGACAATATTGAAATTCACCCCAGAACAAAATATATGTTTTTGCGGACACTATTATAGTTTGCCAGCCAGTGCTGGGACACCAGATTTAGGGGATTGCTATTTTGACAATTGAATTTCACCACAGAAAATAATCTATCCTTTGCCAGACAGCAAACAGTATTATACTTGGCTAGCCAAAGCTGGAACACCAGATTTAGGGGATTGGTATTTGGGCAATTGTATTTAACCCCTTAATAATATATAGAAATTGCTATCCTGAGTTTCTAGGGGTGACAATTAGCACAGCCAAGCCCCTAATGTAGGATATAGCAAAAAAAAAAATAGTATTGATGGATTGATGGACTTGGTGGCAGCTTGTTCTGGAGCACCACAAGTCACAAAATGGCCGCCGATCAACCCAGAAAATAAGTGACAGAAAAACGCTCTGTGCAGCCTACAAACCAGTGAGCAAGTAACTAGCAGAAGTTCAATCATTCACAGCTGTAGATCGATCACTTCATTAGGTGCTTTTGCTGACTTTTTCCTGCCTAATCTCGCCCTCACAGCAGCTGCGTCCTCTCCCTACACTAATCAGAGCAGTGTGACATGCGGCGCTACGTGACTCCAGCTTAAATAGAGGCTGGGTCACATGCTGCACTTGGCCAATCACAGCCATGCCATTAGTAGGCATGTCTGTGATGGGCTCTTAGGGCAAGAAGTAAAACGCTAGCTGATTGGCTGCTATGCAGACCTTCAGAAAACGGGAAGTAATCGCCGAACAACGAACCCAAACCCGAACTTTTTTGAAAATGTTCGGGTTCGGGTCCGTGTCCCGAACACCCCAAAATTCGGTACGAACTCGAACTATTCTTGAACTGTTCGCTCAACACTAGTTAGCAAGTGCTATTTAGGATGCATCCTGGGATATGCAGTAGCTTGAAGATTTTCTTCTTACCTACAGATTGTAAAGAAAGTCTTCCAAGTACATTATGTAAGCAAAAAACAGTTTTCATTTGTGGGATAACAAAGCAGGATTAACTAATCACTCTAAATATAAAAGCTACATTTTTCTATATGAACACACTTAACCATAAAAATTGTGAGCCTGTGTGTCCAGTGCAGAAATCAGTAGTCTTACTTCAACAAATGGCATTTATCATGCAAAGTTAAAGGGGTTGTCCGGGTTCAGGGCTGAAAGTGGATTTAAGCTCCCGTTCACTCCTTAACCATGTATGAGTAGCAGTGGCGGTGCTTGTGTTGTCAGCACCCGGGGCAAACCTAGTATTGCGCCCCCTAACTTTTTGGCACGCGCCTTTTTATAGATGACGCCCCACAGTATACCAAGTCCAATATTACCAATAATACTATACAAGAGACAAATACTGCAAATATCATACACATGTATTACCAGTTCTTAATGACCTGATATTACACCATAATGATACTGCATATAATACAATATAAGACCAATATTACCACCATACAGTTACTATGTAGTGGTAGATACAGGTCCTACACAAGTGAATACACAATCAGTATAATGCAGGTAAATGCACTGTTCAGTTGACTATAATGATATTTGAAAAATAGGGTTCACTGATGTTCCGGTTTGGTGTTCCCGTGATTTTATTATTTTACGTTATAGCAGAAAATAATAGCATTCTTAAGATAGAATGCTAAATAAAATGGCCATTGAGGGGTTAAAAATAATAAAAAACCTCACCTCATCCACTTGATTGTGCAGCCAGTATCCTCTTCTTTCTTCAGGACCTGCAAAAGGACCTGTGGTGATGTCACCGCGCTCACCACGTGGTGAGCGCAGTGACGTCATTGCAGGTCCTGCTGAATGAAGATAGAAGGATCTTCTATTTTCATTCAACAGGACCTGATGAGCGCGGTGATGTCATTGCAGGTCCTTCTGCAGGTCCTGAAGAAAGAAGAGGATACCGGCTGCCCGATTAAGTGAATGAGGTGAGGTTTTTTTATTATATTTACCGCCTCAATGGCCATTTTATTTAGCATTCTATCTTAAGAATGCTATTATTTTCCATCATAACCATGTTATAACGGAAAATAATAAAGTGAAGTTCGGGTCCCCATTGACCTTAATGGGGTCCAGGTTCGGGTTCAGTGTTCGGGTCCCGAACTTTGACCTGAAGTTCGGCCGAACCTGGCGAACCTGAACTTCACCGGGTTCACTCATCCCAAGTTAAAAGGAGTGGAAAATGCCTTTCAGAACAGTCACTTGAATATGTAATATTTACCTCCCCAGAAATTAATTGCAGGACTTTTATTAGCATGACCTATTCTTGATCTTAGATTGTGTTGGATAAGCTAAAACCAGGACACTGTGTCAAACGCAGACAGAATAATGGAGACAACAGAAGGACATAACTAGACACTTTGTTAATTACAAAGATATGAACCTAGAAGGCCAAAAGCTCCAATGAATATTGTCACTTAAAAAGTGTTTCTCATTTTAGCAAGTTTCATAAACAAAGATGGCTGGCATTCCTCCTTGTAGATTGTGCTCTGTGTTGTGGGAGTATCCCAAATAATATGAAGTGGAAACACACGGCACTCTGGCGACAATTTGATTGTAATGCAGTAAGGTTTTTTATTTATTCAGCCACCATTAAAGTCACATGATAGTGTGTGGCCAACGTTTCGGTCTAACCCAGACCTTTTTCAGGGCCTAGAAGTAGATAGTAGCGCAGAAACGGGTGGCATGGCAAGGTCTTTTGGTAAGGTCTGAATAATGGACACTGATATCCAGTTTCATCTTAATCTATTCCCATGAGTCTTGAACACAGCTCTGCACAATCCCTGACTGGGGCGTAGAAAGCTTTTGTGCGTAGATTCGTACTGCCAGTTACTGCCATGGCACTGCTCTCCTGTGCAACATCCTGATAACAGATGAACTCTGATCTGCTGCTGAATTGATTTGTAGTAAAACAAAAAGCAGGCCAGAACCTACAAAAAACAAAATCATACTTAAAACTTAGTAGACAACATTATAGCTAATGTTCAGTCAATTCTAAATCCAGGTAAATCCACTTATCTCCATTTAAAATCGCCTGCTTTTCATGTTTGCTAATTTTTCTATAACGGTATTGAACTCTATTTTGAAATCTCACTCAATTGAAAGCATTGCTAGATTAATCAGTCTTTACTGGCTCATTGTAGATCTTAGATATGTTTTTTTTGATTAATTTCAATTTTTAGAAACTTCTTTCACAACTGGCAGTTGAAACTGTGACAGTTAAAAAGATTCTCCTGCAGCTTCCACTTGTACACCCACCAAAGAAAATCTAAAGGTGTCCAGTTAGCAGACTGCTCATTGGTGTTGACTTCCTTATACAAGACAATGAGTTTCAGTAGGCAATTTATTTCATTGAACGTAGCTGCAGCATTCAACTCTGTGTACTTAGCACATCTGTGCTGAATTTGTTCATTGATAAAATCATCTTTTTTAATATCCTGCAAAGTCTGGATTTGCAGGAATGCAAATCAGTGGTGAAGCATATTCATCTGTGTTGTACATTTTGTGATTTCTGCCTCAAGCTGATCGACTGCTTCTAGTTGTTCTCTATTTGTTTCTTGTATTCAGGTCAAGCCAGCATCATAACTTAGCTCATCGAGCATCTTCGTACATCTTCCAACTTTTCTCTCTGTAGAAATGTTGTATATTTGGAATATCTGCAGAGCTTTCTCAGTTGCCTCTAACACTAAACAGTCTCATTTTTCCTGGCGAACTAGAACCAGTGCTTTCAGCTTTTGCACACATTGATAAATGTGCAAGTCCTTTTTGCTGCAGGTAGATCTGAGCATCGTTCACTTCGTTTAGAACTGGGCTCCAAAAATGAAAAAAAAAAAAAAAAAATGATAAGTCATGATGCAAACTAATAGACTACCTGCACCCCCTTCAAAGCATCTATTATTTAGTGTGTTTAGCAAGTACACATACAGCTTTTTGCTTTGAAATCCATGTCTCTAACTTCCCACTTAGGCTCCGGCCTGGTGCACCTGCCAGACAACTACAAGGGGAAAGGCCTGCCTCTTCCTCTGCCTGTCATTTTCAAAATTACTCTGTGCATAAGTCCCTAGAGAAGAGCAGTATTTGTGGAAGCAGTTATATCGCAGCCCTCAATCAATATTTGGTGGAAGCAGGAATATCAAGCCTCCTAATCAGTATTTTGTGGAAGTAGGTATATCGCAGCAATCAATCAGTATTTTGTAGAAGCAGGTATATCACAGGCCTCAATCAATATTTGGTGGAAACAGGGATATTGAGCCCCTTAAACAGTATTTTGTGGAAGCAGGTATATCAAACCCCTTAATCAGTATTTTGTGGAAGCAGGTATATTGCAGCCATCAATCAGTATTTTGTGGAAGCAGGTATATCAAACCCCTTAACTAGAGTTGAGCGAACACTTGAATGTTCGGGTTAGAGAAGTTCGGCCAAACTTCATGAAAATGTTCGACCCGAACTTCACCCCGAACCCGAAACATATTGAAGTCAATGGGGACCCGAACTTTTGGGCACTAAAAAGGCTGTAAAATAGCCCAGGAAAGGGCTAGAGGGCTGCAAAAGGCAGCAAAATGTATGTAAATCCCCTGCAAACAAATGTGGATAGGGAAATGAATTAAAATAAAATAAATAAAAATTAACCAATATCAATTGGCAACTTGGAGGAGGAGGAGGTGGAATAGGAGGTTGGGGTGGCGTCAGGTGGGAATGCTATGGGAGTTGAAGTTCTCATCACAGCCAATAAGGATTCATGTCTGCCTACAGTGCCACAGGCCTCATTCACAGACTCAGCGCCATGGCACCCGCAAAGAGGAGAGCGGTCCAGTAAGAGCAACACAGACCTCAGGTCAACCTGCAATGGAATAGGCCATTATCATTTATGTAGGCCCCAGACACCCAGACAGAGGAGAGGTCATTTGACAGTAAAAAGAGTTAAATGTCTGCCACCAAGACAGCAAGCAAGTACATGAAAGTTAGGCCCCTGACACCCACACAATGGGGCGGTCATTTGACAGTAAAAAGATAAATGTCGGTCACCAAGACTGCAAGCAAGTACGTAAAAGTTAGGCCCCTGACACCCAAACAGAGGAGACAGGTCCCATAGCAGCAAAAGAGGCATCATGTTACCCACCAACGGAGAAGGACACTTTTAGTTATTTAGGCCCCAGCACCCAGAGGAGAGAGGTCTCATAGCAGAGAATCAGGCTTCATGTCACCCACCAATGGAGAAGGCCACTTTCAGATATTTAGGCCCATGGCACCCAGACAGAGGAGAGGTTCATTCAACTTTGGGTTGCACCGCAAAATAATGGTAAAATTAAAAAAGAGGATTCGAGTACAAGAATATATGTTTAAGGGGAGGTAGTTATACATGTCTATTCTGCACAAGGGATGGACAGGTCCTGTGGGATCCATGCTTGGTTCATTTTTATGAACGTCAGCTTGTCCACATTGGCTGTGGACAGGCGGCTGCATTTGTCAGTAATGACGCCCCCTGCCGTGCTGTATACACGTTCAGACAAAACGCTGGCCGCCGGGCAGGTCAGCACCTCCAAGGCATAAAATGCTAACTCTGGCCACGTGGACAATTTGGAGACCCAGAAGTTGAATGGGGCCGAACCATCAGTCAGTACGTGGAGAGGTGTGCAGACGTACTGTTCAACTATTTTAGTGAAATGCTGCCTCCTGCTAACACGTTCCGCATCAGGTGGTGGTGCAGTTAGCTGTGGAGTGGAGACAAAACTTTTCCACATTTCTGCCATGCTAACCCTGCCCTCAGAGATGCTGGCCATGACACAGCTGCGTTGGCGACCTCTTGCTCCTCCTCGGCCTTCGCCTTGGGCTTCCACCTGTTCCCCTGTGACATTTGGGAATGCTCTCAGGAGCGCGTCTACCAGCGTGCGCTTGTACTCGCGCATCTTCCTATAACGATCCAGTGCAGGAAGTAAGGTTGGCATATTGTAGTTGTACCGGGGATCCAGCAGGGTGACAACGCAGTAGTCCGCACACGTTAAAATGTGGGCAACTCTGCTGTCGTTGCGCAGGCACTGCAGTATGTAGTTGCTCATGTGTGCCAGGCTCCCCAGAGGTAAGGACAAGCTGTCCTCTGTGGGAGGCGTATCGTCATCGTCCTCCGTATCACCCCAGCCACGCACTAGTGATGGGCCTGAGCTGTGTTGGGTGCCACCCCGCTGTGAACCTGCTTCATCCTCATCCTCCTCCACCTCCTCCTCATCCTCCTCGTCCTCCAGTAGTGGGCCCTGGCTGGCCACATTTGTACCTGGCCTCTGCTGTTGCAAAAAACCTTCCTCTTAGCCACTTCTAACAGACTGGCCTGAAAGTGCTAAAAATGACCCCTCATCCTTCTCCTCCTCCTCCTCCTGGACCACCTCCTCTTCCATCATCGCCCTAAGCGTTTTCTCAAGGAGACATAGAAGTGGTATTGTAACGTTCATAATGGTGTATTTTGGTGGAGTACTCGAAACAGCGCAACAGGGCACACAGGTCTCGCATGGAGGCCCAATCATTGGTGATGAAGTGGTGCTGTTCCGCAGTGCGACTGACGCGCCTGCTGCTGCTCTCACAGTCTCTCCAGCATGTGCAAGGTGGAGTTCCACCTGGTGGGCATGTCGCATATGAGGCAGTGAGTGGGAATTCCGAAGTTATGCTGTAGCGCAAACAGGCTGTGAAAGCCGGAAGCGTGAATAGACGGCCCGCACTTTATGCAGAAGCTCTGACATGTCGGCGTAGTTGTGAATGAACTTCTGCACCACCAAATTCAGCACATGCGCCAGGCAAGGGATGTGCGTCAAACCGGCTAGTCCCAAAGCTGCGACGAGATTTCGCCCATTATCGCACACCACCAGGCCGGGCTTGAGGCCCACCGGCAGAAACCACTCGTCGGTCTGTTGTTCAATACCCCGCTACAACTCCTGCGTGGTCCCCCAAACATATGAGTTTCAGAATGGCCTGCTGACGTTTACCCCGGGCTGTGCTAAAGTTGGTGGTGAAGGTGTGTGGCTGACTGGATGAGCTAGTGGAAGCAGAGGAGGAGGAAGCCGAGTAGGAGTAGGAGGATACAGAAGGCAAAGAATGATGCCCTGTGATCCTTAGCGGCGGAAGGACCTGCGCCAAGGAACTCTCCAGCTGGGGCCCAGCCGCCACTACATTTACCCAGTGTGCAGTTAGGGAGATATAGAATCCCTGGCCGTGCTTACTGGTCCACATATCTGTGGTTAGGTGGACCTTGCCACAGATGGCGTTGCGCAGTGCACACTTGATTTTATCGGATACTTGGTTGTGCAGAGAAGGCACTGCTGTCTTGGAGAAATAATGGCGGCTGGGAACAACATACTGTGGGAAAGCCATGGCCATCAGCTGTTTGAAGCTGTCTGTGTCCACCAGCCTGAATGACAGCATTTCAAAGGCCAGTTGTTTAGAAATGCTGGCATTCAGGCCCAGGGCTCGAGGGTGGCTAGGTGGGAATTTACTCTTTCTCTCCAAGGTTTGTGAGATGGAGAGCTGAACGCTGCCGTGTGACATGGTGGAGATGCTTGGTGATGCAGGTGGTGGTCTCGGTGGCACATCCTCTGTTTGGTGGGCGGCAGGTGCCAACATTCCTCCTGAGGCGGAGGAAGAGGCCGAGGCAGCAGCAGAAGAGGGAGCAGGGGGAGCCAGAGTGAGTTCCTTGTTTTGAAGGTGTTTACTCCACTGCAGTTCATGCTTTGCATGTAGATGCCTGGTCATGCAGGTTGTGCTAAGTTTCGGAACGTTAATGCCTCGCTTCAGGCTCTGATAGCACAGCGTGCAAACCACTCGGGTCTTGTCGTCAGCACATTGTTTAAAGAAGTACCATGCCAGGGAACTCCTTGAAGCTTCTTTTGGGGTGCTCGGTCCCTGGTGGTGGTGGCCAGTAGCAGGTGAACTCTCTTGGCGGTGGCTGTTCTGCTTTTGCCCCTTGCTCCCTCTTTTTTTCAACGCTGTTGCCTCGGTCTCACCATTGCCTCTTCGTCTGAACGATGAAAGTCAGTGGCACGACCTTCATTCCATGTGGGGTCTAGGACCTCATCGTCCCCTGCATCGTCTTGCACACAGTCTTCCTCCCTGACCTCCTGTTCGGTCTGCACACTGAAAAAAGACGCAGCAGTTGGCACCTGTGTTTCGTCATCATCAGAGACGTGCGGACTGCGATGAGGTGGTATTCCCATGTCCTCATCATCAGGAAACATAAGTGGTTATGCATCAGTGCATTCTATGCCTTCCACCACTGGGGAAGGGCTAGGTGGATTCCCTTGGGAAAACCTGCCAGCAGAGTCTTCAAACAGCATGAGAGACTGCTGCATAGCTTGAGGCTCAGACAGTTTCCCTGATATGCATGGGGCTGCTGTGACAGACTGATGGGCTTGGTTTTCAGGCGCCACCTGTGCGCTTTATGCAGAAGACTGGGTGGGAGATAATGTTGTGAACATGCTGGATCCGCTGTCGGCCACCCAATTGACTAGCGCCTGTACGTGCTCAGGCCTTACCATCCTTAGAACGGCATTGGGTCCCACCAAATATCGCTGTAAATTCTGGCGTGTACTGAAACCTGAGGTAGTTGGTTCACTAGGACGTGTGGCTGCGGCTGAATGGCCACGTCCTCTCTCAACACCAGAGGGTACACTAACACCACCACCATGTCCGCATCCCTTACTAGATGTTTTCCTCATTGTTATCCGTTCACCAAGCACCACAATAAGAAAAAAAATAATTGGCCCAATGTATTGATTTCAGATTCAGGCCTTTTTTTACAGGCACCTAACACTATCTGTCTATTTATTTATGTACCATATTACACTAATCCAGGCACAGCAACCACTTATTTAAGTGAATATCAATTGTAGGCCTAGTATTTAGGCCCTGGATGAAAGGTATCCTTTTATGGACAGATTTACACTTGGAGATGCACAGTAGCGTGTGAAAAAATATGTAGGATTATGCCTTCTGCAACTGTATTTTAACACTTTGTGTAATATACCCTTTAACGGACAGAAATACAATGGGAGATGCACGTTAGCGTGTAAAGTTATTTAGGATGACCCTCTCTCAGCACTTGTATATACACCTTGAGTGTAATATACCCTTTTAAGGACAGATTAACACTTGGCCTGCAACAGCTGGAACACCAGATTAAGGGTATTGCTATATTGGCAAGTGAATCTCACCTTAGAACAAAATCTATCCTTTGACGGATACTATTAAACTTGTCCAGTCACAGCTGGAACACCAGATTTACTGTATTTCTATTTTGGCAACTGAATTTCACCACAGAAAAAAATATATCCTTTGCTGCACTCTATTAAACTTGGCCAGCGACAGCTGATACCACTGATTTATGGTATTGCTATTTTGGCAATTGAATTTCACCCCAGAAAAAAATATATCCTTTGCCGTACACTATTAAACTTGGCCAGCCACAGCTGATACCACTGATTTATGGTATTGCTATTTTTGCAATTGAATTTCACCCCAGAACTAAATATATCCTTTGCCGGAAACTATTAAACTTGGCCAGCCACCGCTGGGACACCAGATTTACTGTATTTCTATTTTTGCTACTGACTTTCACCCAAGAAAATAATATATCCTTTGACGAACACTAGGGAAATTGTCCAGTCACAGCTGGAACACCAGGTTCAGGGTATTGCTATTTCGGCAATTAAATTTCACCCCAGAACAAAATCTATCCTTTGACGGATAATATTAAACTTGTCCAGTCCCAGCTGGAACACCAGATTCAGGGTATTTTAGCTACTAACTTTCACCCCAGAAAAAAATATATCCTTTTACGGACAGATTTAAACTAGGCCTGCAATAGCTGGAACACCAGATTCAGGGTATTGCTATTTTGGCAATTGAATTTCACCCAAGAAAAAAATATATCCTTTGCCGTACACTATTAAACTTGGCCAGCAACAGCTAAAACCACTGATTTATGGTATTGTTTTTTTGGCAATTGAATTTCACCCCAGAACAAAATATATCCTTTGCCGGACACTATTAAACTTGGCCAGCCACAGCTGAAACCACTGATTTACGGTATTGCTATTTTGGCAATTGAATTTCACCCCAGAAAAAAAATATATCCTTTGCCGGACACTATTAAACTTGGCCAGCCACAGCTGAAACCACTGATTTATGGTATTGCTATTTGGCAACTGAATTTCACCCCAAAAAATAATAAATCCTTTGCTGCACACTATTAAACTTTTCCAGTCACAGCTGGAACACCAGATTTACGGTATTTCTATTTTTGAAACTGAATTTCACCGCAGAAAATAATATATCCTATGACGGACATTATGAAACTTGTCCAGTCACAGCTCGAACACCAGATTTACGGTATTTCTATTTTTGCAACTGAATTTCACCGCAGAGAATAATATATCCTATGACGGACACTATGAAACTTGTCCAGTCACAGCTGGAACACTGGATTTACGGTATTGCTATTTTGGCAATTGAATTTCAGCCCAGAAAATTATCTATCCTTTGCCAGACACTATTAAACTTGGCCAGCCACTGCTGGGACACCTGATTTATGGTATTGCTACTTTGGCAATTGAATTTCACCTCAGAAAAAAAAAATATCCTTTGCCGTACACTATTAAACTTGGCCAGCCACAGCTGAAACCACTGATTTATGGTATTGCTATTTTGGCAATTGAATTTCACCCCAGAAAAAAAATATATCCTTTGCTGTACACTATTAAACTTGGCCAGCCACAGCTGAAACCACTAATTTACGGTATTGCTATTTTGGCAATTGAATTTCACCCCAGAAAAAATTATATCCTTTGCCGGACACTATTAAACTGTGCCAGCCTCAGCTGAATCCACTGATTTATGGTATTGCTGTTTTGGCAATTTAATTTCACCCCAGAAAAAAATATATCCTTTGCCGTACACTATGAAACTTGGCCAGCCACAGCTGAAACCACTGATTCATGGTATTGCTATTTTGGCAATTGAATTTCACCCCAGAACAAAATATATCTTTTGCCGGACACTATTATACTTTGCCAGCCACTGCTGGGACACCAGATTTAGGGGATTGATATTTTGGCAATTGAATTTCACCACAGAAAATAATCTATCCTTTGCCAGACAGCAGACAGTAGTACACTTGGCTAGCCACAGCTGGAACACCAGATTTAGGGGATTGCTATTTTGGCAATTTAATTTAACCCCGTAATAAAATATAGAAATTTCTATCCTGAGTTTCTCGGGGTGACAATAAGCACAGCCAAGCCCCTGATGTAGGATATAGCAAAAAAAAAAAATAGTATTGATGGATTGATGGACTTTGTGGCAGCTTGTACTGGTGCACCACAAGTCACAAAATGGCCGCCGATCACACCAGAAAAAAGTGACAGAAAAACAGCCTAAAAACCAGTGAGCAATTAACTAGCAGAAGTTGAATGATTCACAGCTGTAGATCGATCACTTCATTATGTGTTTTTGCTGACTTTTCCCTGCCTAATTTCGCCCTCACAGAAGCTGCATCCTCTCCCTACACTAATCAGAGCAGAGTGACGTGCGGCGCTACGTGACTCCAGCATAAATAGAGGCTGGGTCACATGCTGCACTTGGCCAATCACAGCCATGCCATTAGTAAGCATGGTTGTGATGGCTTCTTAGGGCAAAAAGTAAAACGCTAGCTGATTGGCTGCTGTGCAGCCCTTCAGAAAGCAGGAAGAAATCACCGAACAACTAACCCGAACCCGAACTTTTTTGAAAATGTTCGGGTCCGTGTCCCGAACACCCCAAAATTCGGTACGAACCCGAACTATCCTCGAACTGTTTGCTGAACACTAGTCTCTGGTCATCCTTCACCAGCACCCTGACTGACACCTGCTTGGCCTGGCTCTAATGGCACTTCAATGCCTACTGCTTGACTATCAGCAGTGAGTGACAGTCAGTGTCACAGTGGGACTGAGTCACTTCCTGAGTGTTAGGTGTGGGGTGACTCACCCCACACCTAAAACACTCAGTGAGTGACTCAGTCACACTGTGACACTGACTGTTACTCACTGATAGCCAAGCACCAGGCAGTTAAGTGCCATGAGAGCCAGGCTAAGCAGGTGGCAGTCAGAGTGCTGGTGAAGGATAACCATAGACAGTACTGCCCAGACGATGCCTCCTCTGCCCATCTCTGCTGTCCATATACCAGGCAGTATTACCGCTTCATATACCGCCTGCCCACCTAGTCACCCTACACCTAACACTCAGGGAGTACTGTCACACTGACTGTGACACTGACTGTCACTTACTATCATTGTCACTCATTCAGGATGCCTGTGGAGACCAGAAGCAGCACACTGCGGCAGCCATTTTCTTCTTCTTGCTCTGGCTCCGCAGTGTCTTTCCTGCTCGGAAGGTGGGCCGAGCTTCATTCTGCCGTGCGCGTCCTGGTGATTCATCAGGGAGCACGCGCCTTCTGTTGATACCGCTCTTCACGCTGCGGCGCTGCGCAATGCAGCAGAGGCAGAGCAGAGCGAAAAACTCACTCAGTTCCCAGATTTTTTTGCGCAAAGGGCCTTCCCCCAACATTTTGTGTTTTGGAATCTACAAAAAAATTTCTGTGTAGCTTCTCTTACTGTCCTGTGCATAGGATACAATGCAGTGCAATAGAAATGAGGTGCTGCACATACTAAATCTATTGTTTATGATTCCATATTGATTTTGATACATGATTTCAGCTTTTGCCTGATGATATGTAGCTAGTTATTTTCTATGCTGATAATGTTTGTTAATGTAATCAACATCTTATTTCTTCTTATGCCAATTTCACAAGAAGTAAAACTACTAAGCTAATCATAGATTAATGAACATTTTTTTTATGTATAACAGATAACTATTTTACAGAGAAAACAGTAAAATAAATAGATGCTGTAAAGGAATGCCATAACATTCATTTCATATACCCATGAGCTTGTATTTTTAGCCCCGTATTACTTTTTAATACAGAATTGTCAAATAGTCTGGAAATTTGAGGAGCCAGAGGCAAAAAACACAGCTGCAAAAGCAGAACATGATGGGTGAGAGCTTTAAATCTCATAAATTGGATGAAAATAGATGAGGCTCTTTAAAAATAAGCTGGACTATCCTTGATTATGATTATTTGGCAAGGTAATTATGGTTCTATTTTAGTGGAATATTCCTTGCCAAATTCAACTATATAATTTTCTCAGTAGTTGTTTCATACTGTTATTGCTTGATGGCCAAATATATTGTTTTTCCTAAAACAAGTCACAGTTTTCCTAAAAATATTTAAATAATAATCATAAAGTGCCTACAAAGGTATTCACACCCCTGGGGCTTTTTCTTTTGTATGGTGTAACGACATTGAATTATAATGGCAAAGCGTTTCACATGGCAAGAAAAAAATGTATTTAAGTACAGATGAATGATTTCTTCTTAGCTCGATATATAGTGTTGTATGTGTGTTGCAAGGTGACCAGTTTTGGGGAAAAAGAAAGAAGAAAACATAATTTTATGGTACTTTGTTGGGAGATGTATATATCTGTGTGGCCACCAAGTGGTTGTGATGTGAATTGCAGCCTGTCAAGGCTTTTGCTAGCATGTTGCAAAATTATTGGATTTGTATAAGAAATAGAAAATGGAGTACTAAACAGAATTAGTTAAAAGGGTGGACATACCGTATCTATTATCAGGACCAGCTCACATATTAGTTTCCAAAGACAATATCAAATACAGTAAGTTGATTAAAAATATTGTATGACAAAAGTATTGTTTAATGGTCAAAGAAATCTTTAAACGCTAGCTATGATGCAGAGACTGGCATTATAATCCTATTTATCATTTATATCTAATTGTCTAGGGTCTTATGAAGCTCTTATATCATATATTGGACTAGGTTGCTAGGCTCTGGGCTTCTCAGTCATCTTTTTCTTCCACAGGATATGCTATAAATGACTGATGCTGGGATTTCCCTCTGGCACCTGCATATATCTCTAGAATGGGGATCTTCTGACCACTTTCTATCTTACACTATCTGCTGGCTGCAAGTGGTGGCCAAGTTTAGGTGAAAAGCCAAGGACACTGTCCTATACAGTTTCTTTAACTCTTATATAAGTGTGAATCAACGGTAAGCTATGCTGTTTCAGTAACTCCCATTCTCTTTTAAGAGTTATATAAACAGCATAGCCCATGGAGCTTGATTTTTTTAAAACCTGATCACCCCTGCCAGAGGGATGGAACGAGGTTGGATGAATGATGTGGGATGGGCTTGGAATACCCCCTGTTATAGATATAGGTGACATCTATGGGATATTATGAAGAACATTAAGAATACAATATGCTAGAAGTTGTTTCACAAAGTAGAAAGGTGCTAAACATTATTTCACCGATAAGTTACTCCAACTGACCAGATGCAGTGAGGGCAGAATCAACACTTATATCGAGTGACTCACACATTCTGTTTCCTTTTCTTCTCTATTCTGTCCAATACACCATGATGGCTTTTTCCATTTATGTCTCAACTTATCAGAGTTTGCTGTCTAGACATCTTTGGTGTCTCACTTTTCAGTAGATTCTCACATTCTGTTCTCCATCAAAAAACAATAGCTCCACTGACAATACTCACTTGACCCAGTTACCATGCTGTAATATAATGCTGTCATCTAGTGCTGTCTTCTCTTCTAGCCATTGCAGAACAATGCAAGTGGCAGGATGATGCATTTGCACAGCCTGCCTCAGAGAGAAAGTCAAGAATGGTGCCAAAGACTCCTAAGGATGCATGCATATAGAAATTCTGTACCACTTCTTATTATAGGGCCACTATAACCTTCTATCTGTTCATGGGCATGCACAGAAGTTATTTGGATAATGCAGTCACATTTCAATGTTGATAATTTTGTAAAAAATCACAGCACAAAAGATCACTTTAAAGACACGTACTAACAGTGTCAAATGATGCATTGATAATGTGAGGTCCAACATAAATGCATAGTGTGTGTCTGTGCTGTGTGTGGTATGGCTGGCATGTATGCAGAATGTCATTGAAAATATTTTATTAAAAAAAAAAACACTATTTAGCAATAAACGTTAGGGATAAGTGAATTGATTTGCCCGGCCCTGACATTCTCATGTCTATGGCGCTGCTCTGAGTAGAGGCACAAGATCATAGTCTCTGCTTCCGCAAATGGAGCAGCTAGCACGAGTGCACCCCTATACTTCCAAGGGGAAGCACAGTTGTTGAGTCTCTGTGCTTGTGCCTCTACTCAGAGCAGCAGCACAGGTACAAGACTGTCAGGGCCCAGCAACATGTCCTGCACTGTCAATCCACAGGCAGGCGGGATATTCTGCACCTGTGTGGACCTTCCCTTATGAGTAAAGATCTCTAGCTAATGAAACAGATTAATTTGTCAGAATTGATTCTGTCATCCCTAATCAGCACCACAGCCTGGTAATCATTCCTAGATGATTCTCAGTACCTGCTATAATTTATCTTGTTTGCTATTCTGTCTAGGGGACTACATTATCCAGAATGGATTTAATGGACAAAGTCTGTCAGGGTTTTAGAATATGGGAACATCCCAAGTGAACAGGACATTTGTTTTGTCCATTTACAGTATTAGGGGCTTCATACAGATGTAACTTGACTCCGATAACACATGGCACAGTGTTATCTCCATTATCTCGTGACAAAAGCTATTGGAATCCATTGAAAAGTTAGTTATCCTTTTCTTACCATTCTTTACTTAAATGGTTTCTGTCATCAACTTTTGACATTATAAGCTGTCTGACATTAGCTATGTGCTAATGTCAGACCAGCTTGATAATGTCTTTTTTATAAAAATCGGATGTATATTTAGGCAGAAAAACTTACTTTTATAATATGTAAATTAGCCTCTAGGAGCAGGGGGGGCGTTGCCCTGCTCCTAGCGGCTCCGTCCGGCAACCTGCTGGCACGCCCCTTCTTAGTTTGATTGACAGTGCGGGGAAGCGATCCTCCTGCACTGTCTTCTTCTGAAATCCCGCGCCTGCGCCGCCGCTCTGTATTCGGCGCAGGAGCGGTGAGCAGAGGACGCTGGTGCCTGCTGTCCTCTGCTCACCGCGCCTGCGCCGAATACAGAGCGGCGGCGCAGGCGCGGGATTTCAGAAGAAGACAGTGCAGGAGGATCGCTTCCCCGCACTGTCAATCAAACTAAGAAGGGGCGTGCCAGCAGGTTGCCGGACGGAGCCGCTAGGAGCAGGGCAACGCCCCCCCTGCTCCTAGAGGCTAATTTACATATTATAAAAGTAAGTTTTTCTGCCTAAATATACATCCGATTTTTATAAAAAAGACATTATCAAGCTGGTCTGACATTAGCACATAGCTAATGTCA
Organism: Bufotes viridis; assembly: GCA_033119425.1. Classification (NCBI taxonomy): domain Eukaryota; kingdom Metazoa; phylum Chordata; class Amphibia; order Anura; family Bufonidae; genus Bufotes; species Bufotes viridis. The sequence goes on from CM065589.1 coordinate 460,950,551, forward strand.
GACAGCTTATAATGTCAAAAGTTGATGACAGAAACCATTTAACACGTTAACCATCAAGTTTAGCTCGGCTGCATCTGTATATTATTGGAGAATTTAGAGTATATACCATAGACCAAGGCTTGAATGGAGGTTTATGGGTCTACTTCATTATCCCATCAACATGCTTATCATGTTAAATTAACTAAGTTACAATAACTCTCATCATGCAAATAGAATTTCAATAACATAAGCTCTCTTATGTTCCATAATATTTAGGAAAGGTATGCTTTGTTATTGTTCTCTGAAACTTTGTCTTCATGTCAGCTAGTGTTTGAGGTACAATACAAAGAATTGATTGGTCTCTTGTGAAAAGCAAATGCTTTTAACTCGCAGTTGCTGAGACCACTTAATGGACCAACATAGCAGTTCTTAGAGTTCTGAAACCTCATGGGCTCCTTATTCAAAGTCTCATATCTGATGAAAAAAACAGATCTACTTCTTCCCTCTAAGCTATTTTTCCCAGTGGGAAGGTAACAAGAGAATCAACACAATCCGCCACGCCACGTACAGAGAAAGGCCTTTAGATGGAAAGACACCAGGGTGTTTTTGTGCGACTGTGTAAGTTACCATTTTACTGTATATATAACAGAACAATTATAAAGAAGCCTTTTAAAATGTGGTGGTAAATCGTACATCAACTGAATTCCAAACTTAAACCCACAGAGTTTTATAAAGATGTAACTCTTACCAGTACGAAGCAAGGCATGAAATTGTTCCCAGATGGCATTAAATAAGAAAATACTATAACTCATTAAAAATAAAAATGGAACCTATAAAAATCACAACCATCCAATGAATGGAAAAAATGACCAACTTGTCTGAAGAAATGAAATGTTAACTGAAGCATTTTATTATTTTAAACCCTATTAATGGACATATGTGAACATTCTCAGCGGTATATTTTACAGGCAATGAAGAAAATGATTTTTACATATGTGGTTACTTTGAAAAAAAAAAAAAAACTTGCTCTAAGTTTCAGTCAGCAATTATAATTTCTTCGTCCAGTTTGAGGCCCATTGATTAAATTACTGTCAGAATTAGCAGCACCACTAAACTAGATGAAAGACTCATGGACTCTGAAGAGACTAAATAGCATTAAAAATGTAATGGAATTTTAATTTGAATTTAATGAAAATGATTTAAAAAGCTACTTAATTTTGCATTTAGGAAACAAATCAATCGGCTTATCCAAAATAATAAAAAATCTCAGACAAAACCTTGGATGTTCTAAAATAAAAAATGCTATTATACTTATCTCTTTCTCCAGTGCAGTTCTCTATGGCGGTCCTGTCTTTCTACCGCTTGTCTCCAAGCTGCAATGGTAACATTCCGCTATATCAGTGGTGCACAAGCTTTTTTGGTCTGCATTGTCACATTGCACAATTTCAAGGGGCAACAAAAAAAAGAAAGTTAATCATCGCTTGTTTGAATCAGCCTATTACACAGGCTAATGCAAAGTGACTGGGGAGGAATGATCACTACCATAGTTATTCCTCCCTCATTCACTTCTATCGATTATCGGTAGCTGATCCCATATTACAGCGGGAGAAGTGCTTATTATTATTATTATTATTTATTATTAGAGCGCCATTCATTCCATAGTGCTTTTTTAGTGCCATTCATTCCATAGCATGAACGAGACTAGTTACAGACTGGTACAATCTACATGGTATGGGGGAAGGAGACAGTAGGTGAGGGTGAAGCTGGTCATGGCAAAATAGAGGCAGCAGGGTCACTGGTTGTAGGCTTGTCTGATGATAATTATACATCTTTCATCCTGATAAAATAATGCAAATCAGCCAACAAGCGAGTGATTCCTTTTTTATCGGCTGATCAGCTGCACGATTATACTTTCCAGAATCCAGAATGATTGCTCCAATCGACAGTTGTTTCCAGTAATTGTCCTGAATATTGTGTCATGTAACAGGGGCTTAGAGATTTTCTGGGAAAAAATGATTTTTAACACTTTCCTACAGCATGGGACTGAAGCAGAAGATTCATACTTTCCTGGTCCCTGCACTTCTGCTGTCTCCATCTTCTGGTTCAGGCGCTGTTTACAACAGGTTGGATATGGGCATAGTCACTTGCACCTCTCCAGCCAGTGACTGGCTTCAGTGGTGATGTGGCCACCAGCAGCGTTTCACCGTTAAAATCAGTCATTTGCTGTACAGGTTCCCCCAGAACTGGAAATTGGAGACAGTGAGAGCAGCACGGAGCAGGAAAGTAGAAATCTTCTGTGTCATGGACCATGCTGAAAGAACTTGTTAAAAATCATTTTAACTAGGAAACTTAACTAGGACACTTAAGGATCTTGCCATTTTTCCCCTTAAGGACCAGGCCGTTTTTTGAAACTCGACATGCGTCACTTTATGTGCTAATAACTTTGGAACGCTTTTACTAATCCAAGCCATTCTGAGATTGTTTTTTCGTGACACATTGTATTGTTAGCAATTTTCCACATTTAAATGTATCTGCTTTTAAGGCAGATAGTGATACATCATAAAAGATGAATTACTTTACATTTCCCATATGCCCACTTTCATGTTTGCATCATTTTGTAAATGTAATTTTATTTTTTAGGATCTTATAAGGCTTAGCATTTTAGAAGCAAATTTTTAAATTTTTAAGAAAATTTCCGAAACCCACTTTTTTAAGGACCTCTTCAATACTAAAGTCACTCATAAATGACCCCATTGTAGAAATGACACCCCTCAAGTTATTCAAAACTGTTTTTACAAACCTTGCTAACACTTTAGGTGTTCCACAAGAATTAAAGGAAAAGGAGATTACATTTTAAAATTTCACTTTTTTGCCAGATTTTCAATTTTAATTCATTTTTTTCTGTAACACATCAAGGGATAACAGCCAAATACAACTCAATATTTATTATCCTAATTCTGCAGTTTACTGAAATACCCCACTTGTAGTCGTAAACTGCCGTAAGAGCGGCAGGGTGCAGAAGGAAAGGAGCGTCATATTGATTGTGGAGGGCAGATTTCCCTGGCATAATTTTAAGTTGGCATATCACATTTAAAGACCCACTGATGCACCCCTAGAGTAGAAACTCCGAAAAAGTGACCCCATTTTGGAAATTATAGGATAAGGTGACACTTTTATTGGTAGTATTTTGTGGTATATATGACTTTTGATTACTCTATATTACGTTTTTTTATTTTTAGGCAAGGTAACCAAATGGTTGTTCTGGCACAGTTTCTATTTATTTGTTTTTTGCGGTATTCACCTGACAGGTTAAATCATGTGCTATTTTTATAGAGCAGGTTGTTATGGACACTACATTACCAAATATGTTTACTTTCATTTTTATTTTGTTTCAGTTTTACATAATAAAGCATTTTTTAAATAAATCATTTTTTTGTCTCCTTTTTCTGAAAGCCTTTTTATTTTTCAGGTGATTATCTTATGTAGGGGCTCAGTTTTTGCGGCATGAGGTGACGGTTTGATTGGTACTATTTTGAAGTACATACTACTTTTTTTTTTTATATATATTTTTTTTCTATTGTGGGAAAATAAAAAAAGTCACATACATCCATTAAAGCATAAAGACAAAGTATAACAGTCACAATTGACCCTACAAGTAATATCTTAAATACAATCAATTATGACCAATAGGTCCTTTGCACAAGAACAATTTATACAATGTACTTATACGAAAAGATAATATATCTCCAATGGATAATGTACGAATTTAGTGACAATACATATAACAAATATTTTACCCACAACTTTATAACTTTTTATTACAATAATTTATTTAATACAAGAAAGACAACCCTGGGCTCACTCCGAAAAAAATAAAATAAAAATTATACTCATAGCCTGTCAATTACCAAAACTGCCATATCTTCCGACATAGGTTCCCAAAATTTAGGCTCTTATAGTAACTTAACTCAAAGTTTTTATTTTATTCATATAATTCTTCCACTCCAAGCCCGTAGGAGGTTTTATATCCCCCACCGCTTAACAATTAGGACTTTAGCAATCATAAACTCCTTCATACAAAACAGTTGTAGTACTCGAGATATACATTCTAACTGGAGGGGGAGAGCAAAAAGTACTGTTTCCAATGAAGGGGTAATCTGCAGTTGAGTTTTAGATTCCATTTCAGCAATTATTACATGCCAAAAATCTCGAATCGCCGGACAACTCCATAACAAATGTATGAAGCCAGCCCCTACGAGTCGACATTTCAGGCAGCTACGTCTGTTCGATTTGTCTTGGGGATATATTTTGGCTAAAACCTTAGGCGTATAGTACAAGCGATGAACTATCTTATATTGTATCAATCTGTGATTATTAGACAACGATACTTTCTTAATATTACGATAAATATCCCGCCAGGGCAAGGGGGAAATACCTCCCAATTCTTGTTCCCACTTTTTAATACTTTTGAAAATTATACCCTTAGCTAGTTCTTTACGAAGTCGCCTATAGATATGTGAAATCCTACACTGAACGCCTGTGCCTGCAGCATTAAAACAAAACTCCAAGAAACCATGGAGTGCATACCACAGAATACTATTTTTACATGAAGTGATATAACCATGTTTTAATTGTGAATATCGAAAATAGTCAATACCATTAATATTAGTGGTGTGAAATATTGTCGGTGCATCCTTAAATATACCCATATGAAATTGATCAGAAACCGTGATGATACCTTTTTGTATCCAATATATACCATCTGTGATTTTCGCAAACTCTGCTACCCTAGAATTCTCCCAAATAGGTGTAAAATAGAGCAAGTGTGAAAACGCCAAAAGTTTTTTAAGCTGGTCCCAGACAAGCTGCAGCATTAGCCCAACCGAATACCCCTTCTGCATACTACCTGATGTCCCTGTCTCTAAAATCTGAAAAATGTTCTGATTTTGAGAGCATTTCTGCTTTGGAAACAAATTTTTAAAGTATCCCGGGGCCATATTTATACACCACTGTAGTTGGGAGCTTATATAATAACCCTGAAAAAAAGGAAGCCCCAATCCACCGTCTGATTCTGCCAACCAAAGATACTTCTGCTTGATACGCACTCTAAGACGCCCCCATATCAGATCATTAATAATCCTCTCTAGGAGATTAAAAAAACTGTCATCAATCCAAATCGGACAAGGGGTGATCACATAAAGAACCAATGGAAGAATTATCATCTTAACCAGGGCAATTTTATCTGCTTGGCCTACTGGTAATTTCTGCCATGCACGTACTTTGAGCCTAATTTTATTGATGACAGGTGTTAAATTTAGGTCTTTATAACATTTCAAATCCGTACTTATTTTAATGCCCAAATAATCCAAGTGATCTCCTATGGACAAAACACGAACCGCAATTGCATTCAGGGGGCATTCGTGATTTAAGGGCAAAAGCATAGACTTCGTCCAATTAATACTATATCCCGATAGGGATCCAAATTCACTTATCACCACCATCACACGATGGATGATCCTATATCCATCTTTTAGATATAATAAAACGTCATTAGCACAAAGGCTGATCTTATCCGCCAGTCCTGCTCCTCCAAACCCCTCTATGCTCGAGTCTGCCCTAATTTTACAGGCTAGTGGCTCTAAATAGATGGCGAACTATATGGGGGACAAAGGACATCCCTGCCTGGTCCCTCATTGTAAGAACACATCAGTTGTATTGATGCCATTTATATTTATTTTCATAGTGGCGTGCGAATAAAACAGCTGTATCATCTGAATAAAACTACTGCCAAATCCCATATGGGCGAGCGTATACCATAGGAAAGTCTGCTCTACCCTGTCGAACGCCTTAGCTGTGTCTAACGACAGGATGGAGTGGTCCCCTCTGCCACCTACCTGAATATTCATAAATACTCTACGCAAATTGTTGTATATCTGTCTACCTGGAATAAACCCTGATTGATCCGGATGGATTAGTTTGCCAATAACATTTTTCAAGTGCTTCGCCAACACTTTAGCGAAAATCTTATAATCGGCATGGAGCAATGCTATTGGCTGATAGGATGAAATACTCAACGGGTCTTTCTCCTTTTTTAATACCAACGTCACAACAGCTTCTCTCAATGATGGCAGTAGGGAGTTACTTGCAATGGATTCATTAATTACCTGTAAAAAAGAAGGTAGAAGAACATCTCCAAGCTGTTTATATAGCTCAAATGGAAGACCATCTGAGCCAGGAGTTGATCCATTCCGAGTCTCCCTAAGTGCCTCCTGTAATTCATTAAGCTGAATAGGACCATCTAGTAAATCAGCATCTTGCTTAGGCAAAACTGGAATTTCTATTCCAGAAAGATACAAACTAATCACATTATCTGTATCCATCAATTTAGAGCGATATAACTCCATATAGAAGTCTACAAACAGCTGTTGAATCTCTACTGGGTCCGTTACTTTATGATCATGACCGTCTTTAATGACAGCAATACTGCAAGAGGGCCTCTGATTGGCAACTATCGATGATACCATCCTCCCCGGCAGACCACCTTCAATAAATCTTTTAACCCCTTGAAAAAATAGCTTCTGTTGAGCCTTACTACCTAAAAATGAAGAATATGCATATTTTGCCTCCTGCAGTTTTGATTGTGAATGGACATCTTGTTGTAGAATATGAAAGGCCTCAGCGTCTTTGTTCAGATTTTCTAGATTTAGTTCTTGTTTATGAAACTCAGTCTTCTTAAATTTAATTTTACTACAATAAATACCGCGAATGTAAGCCTTTAAGGCATCCCATACGAAGTGAACATGTGTGGTTTGATAATTACGTAACCAAAAGTCAACAATTTGCTCTTTTAACTGATTATACTCCCCAATAATGTGAATCCAATGTGGGTTCAACCGAAAGTGTCTATGACAATATTCAGTTTTAAAGTCTTTAACTATAAGCAACATGGGAGAATGATCAGAAATTCCATGTGGAGCATATTGCATCTTGGTAAGCCAATTTAACATTTCTTTATTGGCTAACGCAATATCTATCCGAGACATACACTTATTTGTAGAACTAAAACAAGAAAAGACAATTTGCTTACCATACAGATGTCTCCAAACAAATATTGGAAAGAGGAGTGCTACTGTTGTTACTAAATCGAGATCTACTAACTGATGACATTCTATCTAGTGCATTGTCCATAACACAGTTAAGGTCCCCTATTACCAATACTGGAAATCTATCTCTATTAAACATACTACTTTTTGATTGTTTGGTATTACACTTTTTGTGATGTATGGTGACACAAAAAAATATATATTTTTTTGGCACTTTTTTTTTTTTTTTTACAGATTTTACCTGACAGAGTAAATCATGTGATATTTTTATATTTTGTCTATTTTTTATATTTATTTTGAGTTTAAACAATAAAAGCATTTTTGAAAGAAAAACAATCATGTTTTTATGTTTCCATTTTCTGAAATCCATATCTTTTTTATTTTCTAGGCGATTGTCTTACTTAGGGTCTCATTTTTTGCAGGGTGAGATGACAGTTTGATTGGTACTTTTTGATCATTTGGTATTACACTTTTTGTGATGTAAGGAGACAAAAAATGGATTTTTTGGCACAATTTTATTTTAATTTATTTTTACGGTGTTCACCTGACGGGTTAGCTCATGTGATATTTTTTATAGAGCAGGTTGTTACAGATGCATCGATACCTAATATGTCATTTTTTTAATATATTTTGGTTTTAAACAATAAAAGCATTTTTTTAACAAAAAATGATGTTTTAGTGTCCTTATTTTCTGAAAGCCATATCTATTTTATTTTTTGAGCGATTGTCTTAGTTAAGGTCTCATTTTTTGCAGGATGAGATGACTTTTTTTGCAGCTTTTTTTACATGGACAGGACTTTTTAATATATATTTTTAGTTTTATTAAGGGGAACTGTACACATTCTTATAAAGTAATTTTTTTTCGAACTATAGCTCATTATTTAAATATACAAATTATTATAATTAGTTACCTTTATGTGTTGGATCTTTTATTATACAATATGTAAAGTTTTACATGAAAAGGGTGATAATTGTAATAGTTTTGGTTGGTGTGGACGTTTTTTTCTTTTATGTATTTTACTATATTTCTTTTTTAACTTATTTTTAATATATTTATGCTACAAAAAGACCTTTGGGGACACAGACTTTTTTGTTTTGTACACTTTCCTTTTTTTTCCTTTTATGTTGTGTGGTGAAGGGAGAAAATTGCAAACTTTTTTGGGATTTTTTAATTTCCTATTTATTTATTTATTTGATCTGACAGTATGACAGACAGATAAGTGCCAGGACTTGCACAGGGGAGTGGTTGAGGCCTAAATGTTTCTGGCACAGAAACAGGTCACAGCAGAGTAAGGGGGCGTGGCAGCAGGAGTCACAGCGAGAGGTCTGAGCTCCAGGTGTCATCTGGCGGTCATGTCTTGACCAGCAACCTAGTGGTTCTTGAATGGTTGACTCGGTCATCCACTTCATTCCAAGTGACATCAGACACCCCCTCAAGGAGGCAGCAGTGAGTCTTTGGGTTCGTCAGACACATACCTTAGTTGGCATGGCTTTGGAGCATGCCCTGTGCCCTCACCTGTCCTCAACTTGCCTCTGTCCTTTTCTGTTCAGTCAGCCAGACACCGCTGTGGGCTCAGCTCCACTATGCTGAGAGGAAGAGCAACTAGAAGACAGTCAGCAGCTACTGGCCAGCCAAGATGTGGAGGAGACATTTGCTGCTTCCTCCGGTAAGCGGGCAAGTAGTGATGAGGAGAGTGGTGTGGGAGCTGGTGTTGTAAACGGTCAGGCTCCTGACCCAGAGGCAGTTGAGGAGGACATCAGTGATGTGCAGACAGTACTCGACGATGATGATGTAGGTGATCGCACTTGGGAGCCTGGTGAATTAGGGGCTTCATTATCATTGGGAGAAGAGTGTGGCAACTTAACCATGAGGCAGCCCGGTGCCAACAAGTTGCTAGCTTGGCCCGGAGTCAGCAGGGTGGCAGCAGTGGGAGGTCAGGGCCAAACGTGCCCCGGATAGACCACCCTTTGGCTGTAGTCCAACAGATCTACAATGCGGGGTGGCAGGGTGCTGTCCAAGTATGCCACCGTCCACTGGTTCAGGTCCTGCTCCAGGTCTAGCTGCTGCTGTTGCTAGTGAGTAGTTTCTTCACTAGGCGGGTGAAGAAAGCTGTTCATCAGTGACTCTAGACTCAAGTTGCTGCTGATGGAGCTGGAACTGATCCGACCCCCCCCCCCCACCCTGCCACACCAGCCATTGCAGGGGAACGTGAGCGGAGAGGGCCCCCCGGTCAGACCTACGAGAGGATGGATGATAGGCAGATAGGTAGATAGGCAGCGGACAACTGACTACATAGTAAGTCTCTATAGTAGTGAGGGTCCAACAAGGTGGAGAGCCAGAAGTCATCCCTCTGGTGACAATTTGGCTGTCTCTACGCAAGCAAGTGAGCATGCATTGGGCTATTTGTGCAAGTGACAGGGAGGCTCCCTTTTTTGAGTGTTATTGTTCTGACGGATGAGATGAAGGGGAAAATAATCAGTGACGTCAACACAAACTTACTGCAGACACCCTCTCCACTCTGTCGTGGGGGCTCTACTTGTATAAGCATTTGATAGAACAGGTTCTGTAGACATCTATGTGGAATCAGCTGCTGAGGGTGTAAAGGGAGTGCGCTTTTTCTTCACGCTAACATTGACCTGTAAGGCTGAGTTCACACTTGAGTTATTTGGTTAGTTTTGGCCCTGTAACTGCCCAAATAAGTGAAGTTTGCAGTTATTCTAAGAGTAATGCCTGTCACCTGTATGTCATGCTGACTCACAGTATTGTTTCACTACCACAGCAGACTCCCTATGCGTGTCACTGCAAGGCACAGCTCCCCTCTAAGTATAATATGTGTTTTTGCAGATGGATCTAAACTGGAGTTTTTGAAGAAATGTGCTTGGTTTATAAAATGAACATATGCAACTTGCCCAAATAAGTGAATGCGACAACAAAATGAATTTGCTGACATGCTTTTAATCAGTTATCTACATATCCCCTGCTGCTATTTGTAAACTTTGCATGTCCTTTTCTTATTTGGCTAAGAATACTGACAAGACTACAATGAAGACTGAACAAATCAGTAACGACAGTTGACGCCCATTCTGTTAGAGTTGGTATTGGTTACATATCAAGTGTTGTCTGGTGATTCCAGTTCAATTTACAACTTCAAGAGAGAAGCCATCTAGTGGCATAAAATCCTTATCTCATCCTAAAACATGATCATTAGTCAGATGTACAGAAACATCAATGACATTGGCGTTGTTGCCCTTCATTTATAAAACAGAAGCTGGACTTATCCTAGTCTCATATTATCCTTTATACTTTTAGCTTTATACAGGTAATTGAACATTTACAGATGGGCTTTGCAAATAAAATCTAATGTTCAAAGATGAGCAAAGTTTTCACAGATAACAATGCACAAAACAAGTAATCAACATCAGCTCCTTAGGCAGAACCCATAGTGGTGTATAATGGTTGTAAACTCATATACCCATAGGGTTGAAAAAGCGGTAAATAGACAATGAACAATGTTTTCGTCCTTTTTAATCCCAGTCTTAGCAATATAAAACCTTAACTTTACTTGTCCTTTCAGTGCTTAGTTTAAAAGAATTGTATTTAAGTGCATATAGAGAAGCAAAATGAACTTTTTAAGTCCATACTTTTCCTACAACTTACTTTACAAACTTTCTCTGTCCATAAAGTCCAGCAATCTCCTATATCCGATGGTGCATGATGACATGGTCCACTGAAGCCAATTCATTCCCACCATTGTGACATGTCATCCACCTTGATGTGATGTCATCAGCAATTGGCCACAGTGGTCATTTGAAAAGTCATCAATTATTATCAGCAGTGCCCATCTAGACTTCGATAGGTTCGTAATGTGCTTCTACTTCCTTTGGCTAGCCCATTAACTGTTAGCTTGGAGATTCTGAAGCATCCGAAGTAATGTTGTGTGGTGCAGTGGGGCTCCTAAAGAGGACCTGTAATCTCTTCTAACATGTTTGTTTTAGCAACTACTTGCATCCCCATGTAATAACAATCTTTTTTCTGACTCTATGATGTGATATTCTTTTATTATTCCTGCAAAAAATTATAAATGAATTACTAGCAATTTGTTGGATGGATGTTGGCAACTGGGGTGTGCCCCTACACAGTCTGAGACTATCCAATCAGTGCTGCCAGTGGAAACTATACAGGGACAACCCCCAACTGCTAATTCCTGGATGGAACTTCATTGCAAACTACTAGCAGTTAATTCATTACCTCCAGTGTGAATGATAAAGGAATTACATAACATGGAGTTAATAATAGATGCTCTAGAATCAATATTACAAATGTAACAGAAGTAGTTACTAAAACAGTCATGTCAAGAGAGGTTACAGGCCCTCTAGAACTCATTGCACCCCACCAATGGAGCCCTCCCTCAATATCAGAAGTTTTATAAAACTGGAGATATACAGTACAGTACTTTATATATACATAAGCTACAATCAGTGTGTACATTAACAACCTTTGAAACATTAACCTTTAATCATATAGTCCATATTGCATGCATAAATACAATGGTAAAGCCATTTCCTAAGAATGCACACAAGAAAAACTGTGAGAAACTAATAACTAACTTTCCAGAATGAAAGGAAAGCATTCGGGCTATGTTAATGTGAAACATATCCATGGTTTTCCGGGGCAATATTCACAGCCCCTATGTTGCATTTAGATTACCTAAAATGCAACATCTGCTCTGAACCTTGAAATGGCACATTTTCAAAGTGTCTAAGATAGTTGCGACCGAAAGAGAGAAAAAACCAAACCAAAAATTCCTTGGCTTCCAAATATGGTGATTTATACATGTTGCTCAAAGTCTTCCTTCTTATATTTTCAAATTTATTATTATTGCCAACCTTAATTTTATTATTATGCATTGCTTTTCTGAGATATTGGGCAGACTAGACGGGCCAAATGGTTCTTATCTGCCGACATATTCTATGTTTCTATGTTTGAAGCATTAATGTAATGTTGTCAGGACAAAGGGGATTCACAATCTGCTCCTGTTCTAAATAATCATTCAAAATTAGAGATGTGCAAAGTATTGGAAAATTTGATTTACAACAATATTTGCTTTGTGACAAATTACTTCATCACAAAGCCCATTTTTGTGTAAGTAGTTGGTGCATTGACAGGGAGCAGCGATTATGCCACCCCCATCATTGTACCTCTCAGATGCTGCGTTCAAGCTCGGAAGCTGTCTTAAATTTTGAACTGGAGCTGGATGAGCTGAAGTTATGGAGAAGCTTTCGCCTCTTCATAACTTTGGAGGATCTACCGCCAGCTATGTGCCCCTAAGTGTCCAATGTATTCAATGATTGCTCCTATTAGTCAACCAGGACAGTCAATTGTGTGCTGTTTTGGCTAATAGGATAGTAGACCTGTCTTTACACTATGCTGCCCTATCATAGGGACACAAACTGATGACAATTGTGTTTCTCTTGCTTATGTAGCACCAACATACTCCATAGATCTTTAAGGCAGATTTACACCACACAGATTAAGGGGAACCAATATTACTACAAATACTCTTTCTGATAATCTGCCCATGTAAAGGTGCTGGCAAAATACAAAATGCTCATTCATCAGTTGAAATGATCTTTAATGCAGAACATTAAATCATTGCTACTGGGCAGCAAAACTGGGCAGCTGTATGAACAATGATCTGCTGCTGAGAAACAATGAATCTGTATGGGGACGTACAATGGCATCGCTCATCCCTATCCAGTGAAGGTGATCGCTGCATGGAAATACAGCACTCTCCTAAGGAGCAGGCACTTATCTGAAAGGAACAATCATTTCACAATAATTGCTTGCTTGCTTAGCTCGTCTAAATCCACCTTGTCACCCCTAAGGGGGTCATTTACTAAGCTGAAATACGGACTATTTCAGGCACAGATTGCATCGCAACAGCTGGTTGCACTGCTATCTGCGACTTAGCCCCATTCACACCACTTCTAAAATTATGGGCATAGCGTGGGTGGCAAAGGGGACTCATTCACTTTTTTCTACACCTGTTTTAGGCATAGAAAAAGGTCTAAATGTAAGACTGCTCAGAAGCTGTCTTACATTTAGAACTGGCACTGGATGCGCCGCAGTTATGGAGAGGCTGGCGCCTCTTCATAACTCCAGTGGATCCACCACCAGCTTAGGACTTTATTAAGTCTAAAACACTGGTCTTACTAAGTGTGCCCCTAACTGTTCCCAGTAAGGCTAGGAATCTAGATCCTCCATTAGTATGTCTTTGGTAAATGGGAGGAAAGGAAACCCATGAAAACATGGGGTGAAGGGGACATCCAAACTCTATACAGATGTTACCCTTAATCGGATTTGAACCCAGTGCAACAATGCCCTAGCGCTAACCACTGAGCAACAATGATGCTCATTATAAAACCATAGTTCTGGTTCAATACTGAAAATCAGAACAATGCATTGCATGCCCAATTTGAATGTATTCATATCAATTATGCTGCTTATTGAAATTAAAGTGTAACTGTCATTCTATTTTTTTATTTGTGTAATGTGTAGGGGCAGTGATACTGATCATTTTTGTAATATACTTTAATTACTGACATCATACATTTCTATTAGAAAATAGCTCTAAAGTGGCCCATTTTGAGCCTTAGTAACGCTCCTCTGTCTTCTGTTTACATAACACTGTCGGTGTTAGCAAGTCTTCACAGTTATGTAAAAAGAAGACAGGGGGCGTTACTAAGGCTCAAAATGGGCCACTTTAGAGCTATTTTCCTAATAGAAATGTACGATTTCAGTAATTAAAGCATATTACAAGAATGGTCAGTATCACTGCTCATATACATTGCACAAATAAAAATAGAATGGCAGTTACACTTAATATCATTGGACAGTGTTCTTTTTATAATAAACTTCCAATAATTTATTATGAATCTCATTCTATCTCAATTTCAACCAGAATGAAATAACACATAGTGATTTCACATTCTGTGCTCGGTATTTACCTTTAAAAAATGAATTCTGTGCTGGCTTCTGCTGCATTGTGTTCTGCATTCACATTTTGGAATATGTTTTATGTCTGCTATACTTAGTATGCCTCTAAAAATGTCTTCCTTTTGGAAACAGCAGCTGCAGTATTTATGTGAAATTATTACATGGGCAGAGACCGTAAAATGGAAATCTGACGTTTTGATTACCTGAATTCACTAAGGTAGTAATTTATCAAAGCTCCTATGAGGCAAGCACAACATGGCAGTAATATGGGACCAGTAGATTTTTCATTGTGTTCAGTATTTGCAGATTTACACTTGAAGGGCTTAATTTTTTTTTATTCTGAAAGAAAACAAACTTTTAATGACTCTGTTAGTTATTAAAGCTCTTCATCTTGTATAATTTGCAGGGTGAACGCCAAAGCGTATTATTTTATAACACATTTTGTTCTAAAGTTATACAAATATTCTGTAAGTTACTGTCATCAAATAAAATATCATATGTGTCGACTAGTACATAAAAGTGCTAAAATCTTATCTCAAACAGTCTGACACACCAGGTTTGCATAGAAGAAAATTTAACTGTTCACCCTTTTCTGTGACAAAATCAAGTGCACACTATGGGGTAGAGTTATCATTGCTTAGAAATGTGAAAGTCGTTGCCTAGTAAGTCACAAATGTTGGCGCATGTATGAAAAGTCAGAAAAATGTTCACCCTGTTGCACATTTGAAGCTGCTCATGCCAAATTCCTGAAAAGTGCGTGAGCAAGGACAAAACTTAGTGGAAGGGCATGGCCTTCCACAACCTGGCAAATTTAATATAATTTATGTCAGAAACTGGCATAAATTATAGTTCAAGTCTATGCCTGCTCCTAGCTGACATAGATTTAACTTTCTGGTGCATGGTGTGCATCTGCCTCTTAATAAATTCAGAGTTACCAAACTCCATCACACAAAGGATCAAAACTGGTGTAGGACACACCAGTCTTGAAAAATCTACCACTATGTTTATGACATAGGTATATACTGTATACATACAGAAGGAAAGTGCCAGCAAAACTCATGGATTAGACTGAGATGTTTATGTAAGATACACTTTGCAAAAATCAAGACATCAATAACAAGGTACATCAGCACAAGCATTTCAGAAGGCACTTGTCCCTTAGTCCATTTATTCATCTGGTCAACCGTATGTAAAAGTCAACCGTATGTAAAGTATACTCTTTTGTCATATACAGTAGTTGTCTGTTGAAGACTATAGTATGGACAAGTGAGAAATATATGTCAAGAGATTATTCTGTAGGTTCTGAGGCTTGTCTATAACTATTGAAGATACTGTGCATTCAGTACTGTTTTCTTTTATTTTTTTGACTATATATAACTGTATGCTTGACATTAAGCTTTGAATTCATGTTTTAAAGTAGAATTCATGCAACAGGTGTAGGGATAACAGTACTTTTCATACATCATGGCTATTAACTCTTCCTCACTTAGCGCATCATTATTCTCAGGACATCTGTCCTCTGATATGCATTCCTGATTTAGTGTTGAAAACTGTTTTAAAACAAAGCTTGATTCAGTCACTTGTAGACATGATTTGCTCAAGAATTGAATGATTTTAGAAAATTCTGCTTTTATGTACAAGATTAAAGAATATTGCCAAACATCAAAACGTGGGTAGTAACATCAAGTTTACATGGACACCAGGCAGATTTAGGTGAACTAAAGAGAAGGGAAAGAGAAATAGAAAGAAAAGTTTAGAAAAAAAATAAGTTTTGCATTTGACGGAGGGAGGGGGAGAGGGGGGGGTCCAGGGGTGTTAGAAGAATGACCATGCTGTCACATCCACTAAAATACTTTTTCAAAGGACCCTTAGGTTTTTAGAGTTCATAGAATTCAACACATGACCAGCAGTACCAGGAATGAAGGATTTTGACTCTAAGGAGGCTTTAATATGCTCCATCCATTTCACCTCCTGAATTTTTTGAAGACCAAATAAATATTGTGGGAAGTTACAAGAGCAGGCTGCATTATTCATGATTACTGGATTTCTTGTAGAAATATTAAGGCATATGCACAGATGGAGAATGGAGCAAGATGATATGATGTTCATAGAAAACTATGGTTTGTGAATCTTAAAATTATGCCCCAAACAGTATCATAGAATACAGTCATTTTTTTGGCATTCCCGAAAACATGCAGAATAGCTCCCTCATGTGATCTCCAGAGGCAGCAGAAAGGAGAGGGAGAGGGGAAGTAGCATGGAAGGGACACTATATCATCTTATTGGGATCTTAAACCCAGCTTCTTGAATGCTTCAGATTTTGGAAATGTACTGTATTTTTCATACCTGCCTATAACACTCACCAAGATTTTAGAGGAGAAAAATAAGAACAAAAAATATTTTTCATCAGACCTCAGATTAGAACTAGGGTTGAGCGAACCCCTGGAAGTTCGGGTTCGCTGGGTTCGGCCGAACTTCAGGTAAAAGTTCAGGTTCGGGACCCAACTTGACCCCGAACCCAGACCCCATTAAAGTCAATGGAGACCCGAACTTCACTTTATTATTTGCAGGCACAACACATGGTTATAACGGAAATAATAGCATTCTTAAGACAGAATGCTAAATAAAATGACCATTGAGGGGTTAAAAATAATTTTAAAAAATCACCTCATCCACTTCAACGCGCAGCCAGTATTCTCTTCTTTCTTCTTTCTGCAGGGCGGCATGGTTAGCGCGGTGACTTCATCGCAGGTCCTGCTGAATGAAGATTGAAGGACCTTCGGTGATGTCACCGCACTCACCACGTGGTGAGCGTGGTGACATCATCGCAGGTCTTTTTGCAGGTCCTGAAGAAAGAAAAGGATACGGGCAGCATGATTAAGTGGATGATGTGAGGTTTTTTTATTATTTTTTTAGCCCATTTTATTTAGAATTATGTCTTAAGAATGCTATTATTTTCCATTATAACCATGTTATAATGGAAAATAATAAAATCACCCGAACACCGAAAAAAAAACTGAACTTCAGTGAAACAGCCCGGGTTCTCTCAACCCTAATTAGAACCACAATCAGACCCCCAATGTTAATCAGACCTCAGAACAGACCCCCTATGTTAATGTCTCCCAATCAGACCTCAGATCAGACCTCCATGTGAATGATCCCCAATTAGACCTCAGATTAAACCGCAATAAGTCCCTCAATAAGTCCCTCAATTAGACCTCAGATTAAACCTCCATGTCAGTGACCCCCAATCAGACCTCAGATTAGACCTCAATAAGTTCCCCAATCAGACCTCAGATCAGACCTCCATGTGAATCACCCTCTATTCAGACCTCAGATCAGACCTCAATAAGTCCCTGCTCCGGAAGCCACCGCTGCGCCTCAAATCTAGTGCTCTTCTTCTTCCTGCTGCATGCTGTCCTGTGACCCGATGTGCATAGCGGGAGGTCACAGTATGCCGACGTCCTCATGCTGTGCGCAGTCACAACACAGCAAGTGGCCGAGGACCATGAAACGGTGAGTACAGAACCCGGTGGAGCTCTGTATTCACCGCTTCCTGGTCCTTCGGTACTAATGAGCGCTTCCATAATAGAAATGCTCACTATTATTTGACCCATAAGACGCACTGCCATTTCCCCCCACTTTGGGAGGAAAAAAATGCATCCTATAGGGTTAAAAATATGTCATGTGTCAGTGTGTAAAGGCATGTTTTTTTTTTCTGTTTTCGATGTTTTATTATTTCATTCATCAAACATTATCTTAACTGATTGCCCCTCCCTCCACCTTCAGATGGTGAGAAGACAGAAAAAAAACATATAAATGAAACTTTTTTCTTTCTATTTTTCACTTTTCCTTTCCCTTCTTTTTTCCTTCCTCTCTACCTTTCTCTTTGGATAAACCATGATCTCCACAACTGATTAAATCTATAACTCTTATCCCTATTTAGCTTTATTACTTTTGCCTTTTTTACCATATTATCTACTGCTTTTTTCCATCCTAAATCAATGGTGGTTCTGTTGTTTTCCATTTTTATTTTTATTTTTTAATTATAGTACACAATGTTTACCAGATTAATATTAATATGTAGTGTTATAAGGATTTTTTTAAACATCAAAACTTATTCTACAAGACAAAATCCTTTTTGTATATAAAACGTAACTTTTACTATCTATTAAATAAAATAAAGTATACCCAAAAACGAGTGCCTTTTGGTGCTAGGCGCTACCTCCTTTATCCAAAGCACTTCCCAAGCTTCAATACTATCTGGATGACTGGGGAGGATAAGAAATAATGAACACACTGGTCCTTAGTATTGCACTAATTCCGTAACCTCAATAGTGGTAGGGGGTTTGTGTGTGGGGGCTCCGTGGGATAGGCTCCTCTGGCAATGGCTGGGACTTGGTACTGAGGTAATTAATGGGAAAAGGTCTTCTTACCCTTCGCAGGCCCTGCCTTTCCTCAGCCCAGGGACCACCCCTAATGGTGGGGTTCCCCTGTCCTCGTGCCTCTCCCTACTGGCCCTGCACTTGCCCTAAATGTCCCCACTATTGGATAGTGCTCAGCTGATTAGTGTTCCCCACTCAGGAGTATAAGGTCTAAATAAATACCCGTGACAATTAGATATCCATGTTAAACGCCAGATGTTCATATATATGAAAAAGTCCCCAATAATAACCAATCTTGCTTAAAATAGTATCTATTATATTGCTAATCTCTTATTAGTTCGTAAATCCAGATGTTTCATGCCCTAATACACATACAATTAGGACTCTACTCTATAGATCTTATTATTCAATAATAATATTTCTGACCAATAATAAAATCATTTCAGACATCTCCACAATAGATTTATAACTCTGCATGTTTCTCTCTGCAACTAGGATATTTATCTCTATCTCTTAACCCCGTTTTTTTTAAAGCAGTGGTGAACGATGAACCTATGCAATAGAAATAATTGTGAGACCCGTCCGTGAGGCAGTCGGGATGGATCCAGACCCATTTAACTTGAATAGGTCCGTGATCCGTCTGCACCACAAAAAAATAGAACAAGTCCAATTTTTTGCATTCCGTAGTGCTTCCGTGGGGTTCTGATCCATGCTTCCGTTCCGCATCTCCGTGATTGCGGACCCATTTAAATGAATGGGTCCGCATCCATGATGCAGAGTGCACATGGGTCGGTGCCTGTGTATTGCAGACCCGCTGTATGCGGCCCGCAGTACGGCCATGGGCACACAACAGCCTTGTGCATGAGCCCTTACCCAACATCCTTTTCCCACTTTACTATAGAAAACTGTTAAATAGTAGATTGTTTCGCCTTCAGTACCAGTTTATACATCGTAGACAAAGACCCTTTTATTTTTCTATCCGATATTAATTCCTTCAGACCTTCTAAAGAAACTTTTTTATAACTGTCTGGGGAAGGTGATGAGAATATTCCCTACTAAAGTACCAAAATCTTTCAATATTTCCTCATCAAAAATGTGGCTCAAAAAATGTATACCCTTTTCATTCCAATTAACATATTGCTTTTTTTTTTTTTTTATATTTGATGCAGGTTTACATTGTTCCATATTGGTGTATAATCTAAATAACTTTAATTCCGACTATACCCATTACCTCCCCCCATACTTTATCAATTAAACTCAAAATTGGGTTCTTATTTCCTTTGCTACATAATAAACCCAATTCCAACACCTCAAATTATGTTTCTTGATTTGCCTTATCTCCCATTTTGAGTAGCCCAAACCTAATAATAGTATTTACCTCAGACCTCTTTATAAGAGTAAATTGCGCAACCAAAACATAAAGATACCAATTTTAAAGTGCCAAACCTCCCTCTTTCCCTCTTCTAATATTTCATTTCTTATTCTCACTGTTCCTCCCTTCCAAATAAACTGACTCTTTATTTTATCTAATGTCTTAAAAACACTATTTGGCAACCAAACCTGGGGGGAAAAAAAACATCTTAAGCAAGACAATAGACAATGGTAATCTTCACCAAATATACATTTTCTTCCTCAATCTACTTATCAAAGGAACCACATTTAACCTAATATATTCTTCTACCCTCAATAAAATATGAACTCCCAAATATTTAATACTATCTTCTTTCCCCACTACATTTAACCACTTCTTTTCATCCCCAAGTGTCATTAAATATGACTTTATTTTTAATCCTGAATAGTACCCAGAAGTCTTAATAATACTCATCACCGCCCCCAGATCAGAATCTATATCTCCCAAAAAAGCAGTACATCATCTGCATAGGACAATTCTTTCTTCTGTATAACCATATTGAAAACCTCTTATTATCTTATTTTACCTGGCTAGTGGTTCTGTAGCTAATGCAAAGAGTAACAGAGATAGGGAGCACCCCTGCCTAGCGCCCCTAGAAAGGGCAAAGGGCAGGGACATTACCCCACCTACTATCACCCTTGCACTAGGATTAGTATATATTACCTTAATCTAATCAATAAAATTATCTCCAAAAAAAGAACTAAAACTAAAACCTCCCATAAATAATCCCATTCTCTGCATCCAGAGACAAAATACGGTTATTACCACCATCAGTACCAATATTTGAGTCTAAATTCCTCCCTGGTATAGGTATACAGGGTCAGGACAACGGATAGGCAAGGGTAGGTGCCATCCTAAACCATCACTTCGCTACCCAGAAGTGGGTGTGCAATCAAGGGAGCTTTTTTGACCATTCAGCCTCATGGGCTTTAGGACACTAGGCCTTAAATCTATGAGGGAGTAAGGTGGTGTAGGAGGTCACAATGACGTCACCGCGACCTCCTGCACCGGATCTCGTGTGACCACGTCATCTTGTGAGACCTGGTGCAGGAGTGCAGGGATGTCATGTGGACTTCCTGTGCCAGAATGCAGCAACACAGGCCACAGATTGGAAGAGGTCTGTGGCCTGCAGCACAGAGGGTGGTGGGGAACGAGAGTGAGTTAAGTGTTTTGTTTTGTTTTTTTAACTAAGCAATGCCCAACTGGGGACACCAAGGGGGGAGCAGCATTATATACTGGCACTGGGGAAGCGGGCAGCATTGGCACTGGGGAAGAGGGCAGCAAATGGAATTCTACCATCTCGTAACATATTAAGATCCTTTTCTTTTATCCTTTTTTATTTTCAAACTGTTATTTGTTGATTTGTGTTTGTATGTCACTGTATTTTTTACTTTTGCTAACTGTATTTTTTGTATGCACTGAATGTTAAATCTTTACTTTGATAAGAGACTTCTTGTGTTCTAAACGATTTCACAACCTCAGAAAAAGAGAGAGAGACTGAGTCTAAATCATAATCAAATTCAAGATTTAGAAACACCTCTCAATGGACCAGGGTTAAATGAGATAGATTTTAGCTCTGAATGTATCATTCTAGAGGTTGAAATCTTAACCTCTTATGGATACAGGGCGTACAGGAACGCCCTGATGTCCTGGTACTTAAGAACACAGGGCGTACCTGTACTACCTGTGTATTTTCGATCACCACTTTGCAGTGTGCGGTGATCGGAACAAGGTACCTGCTGAAATCATTCAGCAGTTTATAGCAGAGTGTCAGCTCCCTCCCTCTCCCATCGGGGGCTGCTGTGCCCTTGCAGCCCCCAATTCTTGACGGGATCACAGAGGAAGGGGGACCCCCTCCCTCTCCATCACCCGCTGCTCCGTTCTGGCAGCGGGTGATGGCTACCATGGCTTGCCATGGTAATAGTAACTCTGATCAGACTTCTGCTAAAGACAGAAGTCTAATCATACTGTGTAAAGTAAAAAATACAGTACACTATATAGTGTACTGTACTGTATTATACAGACATCAGACCCACTGGATCTTCAAGAACCAAGTGGGTCTGGGTCAAAAATATAAAAAAAGTGAAAAAAGGTAAAAATAAAAAAAACACATTTATCACTGAATAAAAAATCTAAATAAAAAATACACTACACGCATTAGGTATTTACGAGTCCGTAAAAACCTTCTCTATAAAAATATCACATAACCTAACCCCTCAGGGGAACACCATAAAAAAATTGTGTCAAAAAGCAATTTTTTGTCACCTTGCATCATAAAAAGTGGAATACCAAGAGATCAAACAGGCGAGTGCCTCCTAAAATAGTACCAATCAAACCGTCATCTCATCCCGAAAAAAATTATACCCTACATAGGACCATCGCCCCAATAAATAAATAAAAATATGGCTTTTAGACTATGGAGTCATTAAAACATGATTTTTTTTGTTTCAAAAATGATATTATTGTGTAAAACTTAAATAAATAAATAAAAAATATACATATTATGTATCTCCGCATCCGTAACAACCTGCTCTATAAAAATAACACATGACCTAACCCCTCAGGTGAACACAGCAAAAAAATTAATATAAATACGGTGTCAAAAGTCATTTTTGTCGCCTTACATCACAAAAAGTGTAATAGCAATCGACCAAAATGACATATGCACCACAAGATAGTGCCAATCAAACCGCCATCTCATCCCGCAAAAAATGAGCCCCTGCATAAGATAGTTGCCCAAAAAAAATGGCTTTTAGAATGAGGAGACACTAAAAAATAAAAAAAATAAATAAAAAATGCTTTATTATGTAAAACTAAAACAAAACCCCCCAAAAAAGTAGTCATATTTGGTATTGTCACATCCATAACAACCTGCTCCATAGAAATAGGACATGATCTAACCTGTCAGATCAACGATGTAAATAACAAAAAATAAAATAAATAAATAATCCATGTTAATCAATTCTTCCAGTAACAAAGCAAGGGTTAACAGTCAAACAAAACTCAATATTTATTGCCCTGATTCTGTAGTATTTCCCCATATGTGGTCATAAACTGCTGTATGGCCAAACAGCAGGGCACAGAAGGAAGGGAACGCCATATGGTTTTTGGAAGGCAGTTTTTGATGGACTGGTTTTTTGACACCATGTCCCATTTGAAGCCCCCCTGTTGCACTTCTAGAGTACAAACTCCAAAAAAGTGACTCTATCTAAGAAAGTACACCCCTCAAGGTATTCAAAACTGATTTTACAAACTTTGTTAACCCTTTAGGTGTTCCACAAGAGTTATTGGCAAATGGAAATAAAATTTCAGAATTTCTATTTTTTGTTACCATTCCTCAAAAAAAAGGAATATAGAGTAACCAAAAATCATATTTACCCTAAAATAGTGCCAACAGAACTGCCACCTTATCCCGTAATTTCCAAAATGAGGTAACTTTTTTGGAGTTTCTACTGTAGGGGTGCATCAGGGGGGCTTCAAATGGGGCATGGTGTCTAAAAACCAGTCCAGTAAAATCTGCCTTTCAGAAACCATATGGCGTTCCCTTCCTTCTATGCCCTGCTGTTTGGCCATAGAGCAGTTTGCGACCACATATGGGATGTTTCTATAAACTACAGAATCAGGGCAATAAATATTGAGTTTTGTTTGGCTGTTAACCCTAGCTTTGTTACTTGAAAAAGTGGATTAAAATGGAAAAATTGGCCAAAAATCAAAATTCTGAAATTTTATCTCCATTTGCCATTAACTCTTGTGGAACACCTAAAGGGTTAATGAAGTTTGTAAAATCAGTTTTGAATACCTCGAGGGGTGTAATTTCTAGAAGGTCATTTTTGGGTGGTTTTTATTATGTAAGTCTCACAAAGTGACATCATACCTGAACTGGTCCTTAAAAAGTGGGTTTTGGAAAATTTTAGAAAAATTTCAAGATTTGCTTTTAAACCTCTAAGCCTTGTAATATCCCCAAAAAATAAAATGGCATTCCCAAACTGATCCATACATGAAGTAGACATATGGGGAATGTAAATTAATAACTATTTTTGGAGGTATTACTATGTATTATAGAAGTAGAGAAATTGAAAGCTGGAAATGTGCAAATTTTTGCAAAAAATGGCCTGGTCCTTAAGGTCAAATATGGCCATGTCCTTAAGGGGTTAAAGAACATGTGTCATCAGAAAATGACTTATTGTTTAAACCACATTTTTATATTTAACATATTTTTGATAATGTCATGCTTAATTTTCCATGTCCATATTAATATTCAACCCCTTTAGAACAGGGCCGATTTTTTTTTTTACATTTTTGGTTTTTCCTTCCCATGTTCCTATTTCCATTCATATAGCCATATGAGGGCTTATTATTTGCAGGATAAGCTGCATTTTTTAAGGGCACCATTTAAATTACCATGTCTGTTATTAGACACAGAGCTATATAAGTGCTTGTTTTTTGAGCGCATGAATTGTAGTTTATATTGGTATAATTTTTTTGGTACATACAACTTTTTGGTGAATCGGGTTTTTCTTTTTTTTTTTCCATTACAGTGTTTACCGCACAGAATTTAAAAAAAAAATATTTTTAGTTCAGACATTTTTAGTTCAGACATTCATGGTGATACCTGACATTTATATATATATTTTTTTTATTGTTAATGTATTTTTATATGTAAAATAGGGAAAGGGGAGTAATTTTAAATGTTAAATGTTTTTTTTTTTTTTTTGTATTTTGTGCTTTGTGCACACAGCAGAAGGGAGCTTACTATGGCAGGCGTGAAAGGCTTCACAAGCATCTAGGCTGCCATGGTAACCGATTGGATCCCTGCAATTTCACTGTCAGGGCTCCAATTGGAAGGCATAGGGAGCCACATCACTCTGCCTTACTTCACAGGTGCCATGATCAGTGTTGATTGCAGCACCTGAGGGGGGTTTTGAGCAAATCGAAGTTAATGAAGTGGAATTCGAAGCAACTATCAGGAAAAATTTGATTCTTCACGAAACCATTCATGGCGCTTCGTAGTAACGAATCAATTTTTCCTGAAATGGCAGGGAAAAAAAACTAAAATCTGATCCATTTGATCGCAGAGAGGCCATCACGGTCACCTTGATTGAAGAAAACGGTCCAATTCTCACAAGAGCTAACGTGTGACGCTACCATCTCATCACACTGGACGGGTGTGGTGATGTCATTAGCATTGAATGTGGCATCTCAGGGGTTAAATGGCGGTGTGCGACATGATTCCAGGTCATTGCGCTCACTCCATACAATGGAATGAAAAGTAATTTGTAATTAATTGAATTTCTTGTTGAAGTTCGGCGAAGCAGCAGAATCACAATTTTGAAAACTTCGCTCATCACTACCTGAGGGGTTAAATGATGGGGCAGGGTCAGGAGGGTGCCTGCTGTATGATATAGCCGGAACCTGCCGCATATGGAGTGAGCTCACAGCAGCAGCCCACTCATGCTGGTTGTAGGGGTTAAACAAAAAAACATAAAATTCTGACATTATCACACTGAGCCTAATAATAGGCACCACTTCTTAGTCTGTACAGATCCCTTTACTACAGTCACCTGTGTATGTGCTATTCTAATCCTGCCTGCAATGATATCACCTCTGTGTATAGATAAGACAGGATCCACCATTCACCAATAGGTGACTGTCAAAGCTTATCTATTTTTTCCTTATACAATGACCTCTGCACAGGTCACAGAGAATGCCTAGAAAACTCTACCATAGAAGTCAATGAGGTCCCCTCCTGGCCATTGTGTCAATGAGGTCCCCTTCTGGCCATTGTATCTATGGACCACAGGGCTGCCGTAAAGCAATTTTCTTAATGTTTTCTAAATGCTGTTAAGAACAGCTCAGGCAAGATGACTGCCCCCATAATCATGTTCAGGAAATAAAATACAAAAAATTTACAATCAGAAAATTAAATGAGATTAGTAAAAACAGAGACTATCTGGTTTTAACTGGCAGAATTTTTTTTTGAGTGACAGTGTCCTCTGTATAGGTCATCCGTATCTGATTGATGGGGTCTGACACCCAGGAACCCAGCCGATCATCTTTTTGAGAAAGCACCATATCTCTTTGTGAGAACAACAGTTTTCTTGCAGCTTATCAAGCACAACGTACATTGTATAGCAGCTGTGCTTTGTATTATGCTCAGCTCCATTAACTTCAGTGGGCTAAGCTGCGCCAAGGCCATGAGACCAATGAACGTGTTGTCACTGGCCTAGGAAAAGCTGAGCAGTGCTACTGCGAGTGTTGTTGCCTTCTCAGACAGCTGATCGGCAGTGGTCCTAAGTGTCGGACCCCCACAATAAGTTACTGATGATACCGTGGTTGTGCTATTATTAGCTTGAACACTGGCAAGTACAGTCGTGGCCAAAAGTTTTGAGAATTACATAAATATTGGAAATTGGAAAAGTTGCTGCTTAAGTTTTTATTATAGCAATTTGCATATACTCCAGAATGTTATGAAGAGTGAGGTTTTTCCTATTGCTGTCCCTAGTGCCTTCTCACGTCTGACCCTGTACTCAGAATGCTGCAAAATGTCTGAATCCAAGATGGCCGCCGTATGTAAAGGGTTGTGACATCACAGGGATGGCTGCTGATTGGCTGCATGCATGGCATTATGGGTCACGTAACGAATTCCACTTCGTCAGCTTCGATTCGCTCATCTCTATGCATGACCACAAAAATTCACTATTATATTTAACATTATAGTCTGAATACAGGAAGAACTGTCATGTGACATATACCCTGATGAGCAAAAGGGTAACAATGTTTTGAACTGTTGACTTCATATCTCACCATCCACTACAGCTTCAAACGTGAGACTACAATCATTTTATAGACAATCATCTAGGCTATCTCATACATAAATCGGACTTGCAAATATTTAGCATATGATTAGTTATGCAGATTTGTGTCATGTAACTGCATTGTTACTGTCTACATATTAATGAGTCTTCCAAAATATATGACATATCAGCTCCATATCATATCGGTCGCATCCCAAAAAAAGTGCAGTTCTTCTCCAGCATCCATCTTGGTTAAATCCCAATTATAACTAATCTAAGTTAAAAACACATGTCCCACCTGTCGATTACTCGTTTCGGACAGTTCTATCTTTAGTCATAGCTACAACTTTGACTATAATGTCTGAAACATATAAGTACTTGCTAAGACTTGTTATACTGTATATTTTTCATCAGAGAAGTGGATTTTAAGACATGGAACAACTCAATTATGTAGATTGAAACAGTGAATTTTTTTAAACATTGAACAAAATTGTCAGTTTCTTCCTAGAGACTAATGACATATTTCTAAAATACAAACTGAAATCAAACTATATCGTAATAAAACAAGGATGAAGAAAAAAGGCTTAGAAAATAAGTGCATTTCGGGTCTGGAAAAAAAGAAACACCATATAGAAAAACAAACACTCTCTAACAAGGTTATTGTAAAGTACCAGTTTGGATATGGAATACATGTAATAATCTTTGTATTACCATATTTTTTGCTCTTTACGACAAGCCTGACCATTAGATCCACCTAGGTTTTAGAGCAGGAAAATAAGAAAAAAAAATTTTCATTAGACCTTAGATCAGAACCCCAATATTCATCAATCTTCACTAGACAGCAGATCAGAACCCCAATTTTCATCAGACCTCAGATCTGACCCTCAGTTTTCATTAGACCCACAAATCAAACCCCCAATCTGCATCAGACCTTATATCAGTCGCCAGTCTTCATCATCTTCATCGGACCTCCAAGTAAGATCCCAATCTTCATCAGATCTCAAATCAGACAAAAAACTTGGGAGATCCAGTGCGTTCTTCCTCCTGAGCTGCACAGTGATCTGATGTTGCACAGCATCAGGTAATAGTGCACGTACATGTACTACATCCTGATGCTGTACGCTATCAAGACACAGCACAGCACGGCACCTGGAGAAGACAAGGGAGCGATGAGTAATACCGGTACTAGCAGCGCTACACTCACTGCATCCCTGTCCTACTACACTAATCAGTGCTTCTATAATGAAGGCACTCATTAGTATTTGCTTTAAACAACACACTTTTCATTTCACCTCCCATTTTGGGGTGAAAAAAAGTGTTTTATGAAACAAAAAATACAGTAATTTAAAATGCTAAGTTATTGTAATAAAAAGGTGATATGTCTATGTCTGGGCTGTGGTCTGCACTTAACTTGGGAGCATCCTGACCTATTATCTGCAGTGCATAACCCTATACAATAGGATCCAACAGTTCCGACTCCCTTACTGACGATGGTAGCAAGGGGGATAGAGCACGACACTGTCTAGTAGTGCTGGTCAAGCACCAAAGTGCTCGGGTACTCAAGTAGAACACCTCGGAATGTTCAGGTGCTCTACCGAGCACAATGGAAGTCAATGGGTGAGCCCGAGCATTAAACCAGGCAACCCCTGCTCTGAAGAGGGCAGGGTGTCTGGTTCACAGGAAAAGGTCAGAAATTGAAGGAAACACCACTTAAATGGTTCGGGAACAGCATGGGGAGGATGTCTGGATGCATCTTGGACTCACATGTCGCTGCTGGGAACAATGTTGTCCGAGTAGTACGCCACTTTTACAGACTGACAATAATACACACAAAACTAAAGATTAATCGATTTTAGAGGAAAAATCGCTTTTAGAGGAAAATTTCTTTCCTGTATATTTACTTCCTGTATATAAAGTGAAAGTGCTGGAAAAAATTACAAGGCACTCTGGTACAACCTGTATATCACATAAAGGAGGGCCTCATTCATATTGTGGTACAATTGTTCAGGTAGTGGGACTCCTACACTCATAAAGCCTATGCACTGTGAAAGGTCTGCCAAAAATTACAAGGAACCGGCACTACAATACACCCTTTATTACACATAAATGAGGGCATCATCCACACCCTTGAAATTATGATTGATTGTCTGTTGGTGACCCTCTTAAACATTAGGGGCGAGGGCCTGCTGCTGATCTGACCATCTAAAACATTGGGGCGAGGGCCTGCTGCCGAGCTGACCATCTAAAACATTATGGGCCAGGGCCTGCTGCAGAGCTGACCATCTAAAAAATTTGAGGCGAGGGTCTGCTGCTGAGCTGGTCCTTTAAAACATTAGGGGTGAGTGCCTGCTGCCAAGCTGACCATCTAAAACATTATGGACGAGGGCCTGCTGCAGAGCTGACCATCTAAATATTTTAGGGGTGATGGTCTGCTGCTGAGCTGACCCTCTAAAACATTAGGGGCGAGTGCCTGCTGCTGATCTGAACATATAAAACATTATGGGTGAGGACCTGCTGCCGAGCTGACCATCTAAAACAATATGGGCGAGTACCTGCTGCTGATCTGACTATATAAAACATTAGGGGTGAGGGCCTGCTGGTGAGCTGACCATCTAAAACATTATGAGCGAAGGACTGCTGCAGAGCTGAACTTCTAAAAAATTAGGGAAAAGTGCCTGCTGATGAGCTTACGCTCTAAAACATTAGGGATGAGGGCCTGCTGCCGAGCTGACCATCTTAAACATTAAGGGTGATGGCCTGCTGCCGAGCTGACCATCTAAAACATTATGGGCGAGGGCCTGCTGCAGAGGTGACCATTTAAAAAATGAGGGGTGATGGTCTGCTGCTGAGCTGACCCTCTAAAACATTAGGGGCGAGTGCATGCTGCTGATCTGACCATCTAAAACATTTGGGGCGAGGGCCTACTGGTGACCCTCAAAAACATTATGGGCGAGAGCCTGCTGGTGATCCTCAAAAACATTATGGTTGAGGGCCTGCTGGTGGCCCTCAAAAACATTATCGTTGAGGGCCTTCTCATGACCCTCAAAAACATTATAGGAGAGGGCCAGCTGCTGATCTGACCTTCTAAAACATTAGGAGCGAGGGCAGCGTAATAAGCATGTTTATATGATAGAGGAAGAGGAGGAGGACGAGAAAAGGGAGATTGAACCATATACCCTTTTTAGTGGTGCATGGAAATACAGTGTATTCAATACATCATAAAAACCACATTTAGAGTGCCTTTATTTTCAGCCGCTTTCCCCTGGTGGAGTAGAGAAGTCAAGGGCAATCCAGGCCTTGTTCATTTTTATAAGAGTCAACCGGTCAGTATTTTCAGTTGACAGTCGGATGCCCCCTACAACACTAAATACCCGCTCTGACAAAATGCTGGCAGCAGGGCAGGCCAGGACCTCCATGGCTTAGATAGCCAGTTTGTGCCACTTGTCCAGCTTGGACATTTAATAGTTGCAAGGCACAGAGGGATCACAGAGGACGCTGACACCATCTGCTACGTATTCCTTTACCATTTTCCAAAATTTTTCCCTCCTTGTGACACTAGGCCACACATCAGGTTGGGGGTGCTGGCGGGGTGTCATAATACTGTCCCAGGCCTTGGAGAGTGTTATCTTGTCTCTATTGGAACTGCTGTGTGTTCCCCTCATCTACCCCCTTGGTTGGCCAAGGAAGTACATACTCTGCAGCCAGCGTTGTCAGCACAAAATTTTTGGAGCAATTTTTTCCACAAGGACCACTTGGTATTGCAAAATTTTGCTTGTCCTCTCCTCCACAGGAATGAGAGATGAGAAGTTCTCTTTGTAGCGGGGGTCGAGAAGGATCAACAACCAGTTGGCCAAAATGCGTACAACGCAAGGGTCATGGGAAAGGCAGCCTAGCCTAAAGTCAGCCATGTGTGCCAGAGTCCCAACAGACAAGACTTTGCTGTCCTCATCAGGATGACTCTCAATCTCCTCATCCTCTTCTACCCATGCACTCTGAACGGATGGAATAAATCTTCCATGAGTACTATCCTCTTTAGAGAAGGCAACCGTCTCCTGCTCCTTCTCCTCCTCATTATACAATTTGCACTGAAAAGATGAACTGAGGATGGTCTGGCTATTACCCTGTGCACTGTATTCCCCCATTTCTACCTCTTCCCCATGCAAAGCGTTCGCCTTAATTGTGAGCAGCGAGCGTTTGAGTAGACACAGAAGTGGGATTGTTACGCTGATAATAGCTTTATCGACGCTCACCATCTGTGTTGATTCCTCAAAGTTGTGTAAAACCTCACAGAGGTCAGACATCAATGCCCTCTTGTTGCTTGCGAAGATAGGAAGCTGACTGAAAAGGCGACAACCATGTTGCAGCTGGTATTCCATTACTGCCCTCTGCTGCTCACAAAGCCTGGCCAACATATGGAACGTTTAGTTCTGGCGCGTGCTCACCTCGCACAACAGTCGGACAGCTGGCAATTGCAAGCGCTGCTGGAGTTTTGCTGGACCAGCAGAAGCTGTCGATGACTTGCGGAAATGGGCACACACGGGGCGCACCTTCAACAGTAGTTCAGGCAAATTGAGGTACGACTAGGTTGAGCATGTGGGCTAGGCATGGTATGTGTGTGAGCTTGCTGGGCTCTAAAGCCGCCACCAAGTTACAGCCATTATCAGAGACAACCATGCCTAGTTGTAGGTTGAGTGGCTAGAGCCACTGCTCAGTCTGGTCCCTTATCCCCTGCCACAGTTCTGCAGCGGTGTGTGCTGTTTGTCACCTAAGCAGATCAGTTTAAGCACGGCCTGTTGCCACTTGCCCACTGCAGTGCTACACTGCTTCCAGCTACTGACTGATGGCTGACTGGTGCTGCAAGTTGATAATTCAGAGGTGGAAGTGGAGGAGGAGGTGGAGGAGGAGAAGGGGGGGTTTGCATCCACTAACGTAGGTGGCGGCGAAAACCCTGATGGAAGTAGGGCCCGCAATCTTTGGCATCGGTAGCACCTGTGCCATCCCAGGGTACGACTCGCTCCTGGCCTCCACATCATTCACCCAGTGTGCCGTCTGGAAAATGTAGCGTTCCTGATCATAAGCACTTGTCCATGTGTCAGTCGTTAAATGGACCTTCCCAATAAATACGTTGGTCAGGGCATGGGTGATGTTATGGGACACATACTGGTGTAAGGCTGGGACTGCACACCATGAAAAAAATATATTGCCGGCTGGGGACAGAGTAACGGGGGATGTCCGCCGCCATTAGGCTACGGAAAGCCTCAGTGTCCTCAAGCCTAAATGGCAACATTTCAGGGGACAGCAATTTTGAAAGGGGCAATTTTAGTGCTATAGCCTGTGGGTGGGTGGCTGGGTATTTGCGCTTTCGTTCAAAAGCCTGGGGTATAGACATCTGTATGCTGCGCTGGGATACAAGTGGATGTGCTATCTGATGGTGCTTGCGAAGTTCCGGCTGTATGGAGGGAGGCATCCGGGCCTACGTCTTGGACAGGGGATTGGCCAGCACTTAACAAAGGGGAAGAGGAGGCAGTGGTGTGACCTGCAGACACTGATTGTGGACCCAGGCGTTCGGACCACCTATTAGGGTGTTTTGATGCCATGTCCTTCAGGTGGTGAGGTTGCTAATGCTCATTTTGGTACGGAACAGGCTGCAAATGACAATTCTTTTATAGTCTGCACTTTCCTTAAAAAAGCGCCAACACCTACCCATTGGCAAGGGAGATTTCCGCAAGGGGGTGCTTTGAAAACAGTTGTGGGCCTGTTTGGTGTGGCCCGCCTTTTCCCTTTTGCCTCACCACTGCCTCCTACAGCCTGTTGCGGTGCTACGGATCACTTCTCCTCTGTTCTGCTGTCCTCGCTCGGCTTGCCACCTTCTCAAGTTGGGTCAGTGACTTCACCTCCTCTTCCACTTCCTCACTCTGGTCATCCTCCTGACTTGTTGACCTAACAACAACCTCAGCTAATGACAACTGTGTCTCATCCTCATCATGAACATCTTCATACACTAATTGCGGTTGACTTATTGGCAACTGTATCATCATCTACCTCGTGAAACACTAATTGCCGTTCCCCACCGTCATCTTCTTCCGACTGTAGATACTTATGAGTTTGGTAATCAGGGCACAAGATCTTCTCGTGTCCCTCTTTAAGGCCCAAAATCTCCCACACTCGGAATATCCGAGTGTGGGATCACTTGTTTGCCAAGACTCTCCAGGGTGGGTGGAAGGAGTATCAGGGTCAGGATTCTGTTGACCAGACTTTTGGCTACTGAGACTGGACTTTGTGGAAGACAGGGTGGTGCGTAACCGATTGGAAGCAATATCGGGTGGTCGCACTGGTCTGACTTTGAGAGTGGTGTCCTGTGCCTGCAAACTGGGGCATGAAGCTAGGTATAGTGAATGAGTGTGTTTCTTGTGCTCTGGCAGCACGCACAGTTTCACCATGCCCAATGCCACGGTCATCAGAAGAACGACCACTTCCCTGTCCCTTGCTGCTCACCTTGCGCATATTAAATGGTATATATGCTTGCAAGTATGTCTCACGTACAGTAGCACAGGTTTTGTAAGTGTATGCGCAAATAGAGTACACAGAATGTCACAGATATTTTCAGGATGCACAAACATTATACAGGAGTTATAGCGCAAGTAATGTCGCTGTCACCATCGGCTAATAAAAAATTACACTGAATGAATGTCACTGATATTTAGGATGCACAAATGTTATACAGGAGGTATAAGGCAAGTAATGTTGCTGTCACCACGGGCTAATCAAAAGTTACACTGAATATATGTCACTGATATTTGGGATGCACAAACGTTATACAGGAGATGTGGTGCTTATAATGTCGCTGTCACCAGTGGCCAAACTCTTGCACTGAATGTCACATATATTTAGGCTGCGCAAATGTAAAATAAAAGATGTAGCAGAGGTTGTGTCACTATCAGAAGCGCACTAACAATTGCACGCAATTTAGCACAGGTTTCATTAGTTATAATGGATTGTTTTGTCTGCGGAGAAATCATTAGGAGAAATAAAATGGCCGCCATCCTATTAGCACACACAAAACCTGTCCTAATCACACAGCAGGACAATTTACTTCGCAACACTGAGCTAAAGAGCTGCCTCATCCTCCTCTCTGCTCTACTTGTCAGGGATTATGATCCTGAAAACAGCTGATAAGAACTTCAGCTGAATCTCTGTGCAAATGGAGTTCATGAGGAGACATGAAGTACAGAGGATGGACAGGACAGACTATGGCAATGTGGGGCTGTGGTAATGGAGACTGCATACAAGTGCTGCTGCTCTTTACCCACACCCCCACCATCCTCTCTGTGCTTCATGTCTCCTCATAAACTCCATCCCTACAGAGATTCAGCTGACGTTCTTATCAGCTATATTTAGGATCATAATCCTTGACAAGTAGGAGAGGAGAATGAGGACAGCTTTGTAGCTCAGTGTTCTGACGTAACCGTCCATCTGTGTGATTAGGACAGGTTTTGCGTGGACTAATAGGACAGCGGCCATTTTATTTCTCCTAATGATTGCTCCCTAGACAATATGTGACATTATACATAATGAAAGTTATTTAGGAATATATTTATAATAAAGTAATATTTAAGTATTTTCATTTTCTTCATTTCTGGAGAACTCCTTTAAGTGCACCCTGCAGCACAGACCCCAGCTGGTCAGTGCTTTGGGCAAGAGCTGAAGGCATTGGTCTCTTGCCCAATACAAAATGTGGCAAAAGTGGCACCTAGATCTGGTCTGTACAGGCTTCAAAAATTTACAAATAGACCCCTATCTAAAATGAACTTCCCCGCATCTTCTGTAGTGGGGCAGTTACAGGAAATTTCTCTGTTTATCACTCCATATTCTTCTCACTTATTACCTACCTACCAGCAATCGACAATGCTTTTGAATAATAAATTACTGGGACCTTCTGAAAGTAGCGTTCATATATTGAGGGCAAGATTGAATATTAATCAATGGCTTTGCATACCCTCAAGGCAACTAAAAAGATTGTAGCATGTGTTAGATGTCCTCTAATTTTCTCTCCTTTACTTTATACATTGTTTTGCCAGACTTTGTAGGTCATTTTATTTTGTCTCTTTTTATTTTGTAAGTACTGCACCATATTTGCATTTAATCTTTATTCTTGAATGTTTAGTCATTGTATGCTCTAAGAATCCATAGCCCTTTAAATATTGTTTTACTTGATTGTAGAGATGAGCGAACATTTAAAAAAAGTCCGTTGTTCGGGGTTCGGGTGGTGGTTAATTGCGCATCCCGTTATGGATTCCACAATAGCGCATATGGAATCCATAAGGGGCGGCTGCCACCAACCCGAACTGTAGAACAGCTGAAGGACCTGGCGTGACGTCACTGTCATGTGATCAGTGCAGGGGGCGTGGCTCAGCACTGGATTTGATCCCGTGCTGAGCCACGCCCCCTGCACTGATCACATGACAGTGACGTCACGCCAGGTCCTTCAGCTGTTCTACAGTTCGGGTTGGTGGCAGCCGCCCCTTATGGATTCCATATGCGCTATTGTGGAATCCATAACGGGATGCGCAATTAACCACCACCCGAACCCCGAACAACGGACTTTTTTTAAATGTTCGCTCATCTCTACTTGATTGATATAGAGATGAGAGAATTCATTCTAAACTAATCAGATTAATTATGAATGTTATAATATTTTTCACTGTCAAATGATTCCGAAGTTTTGGTGATTCAGTCGAATTGTGGAGAATGGCTCCCGTGACATTTCACATTTAAAATTGACTGGGAAAACGTCAGGAAGGATGAAGATCGAGGATCACATGACCATGGGAGGGAAAGAGCTTTCCCTGGATGTATTTCTGAACTGTAATAATATTACAGGTTATAGTTACTAAATATCTGGAGAAGGGCCATTGATCCAGGGAGTAAAGCCTCATGCACAAGACTTGATTTATTTTGCGGTCCCACAATAGAACAGTACTATCCTTGTCCGTAATGCAGACAAACAATAGGACATGTTCTCTTTTTTTTTTGGAACGGACGTACGGAAACGGAAGCACACAAAGTACCTTCCGTTTTTTTTTTTTCAGACACAATGAAATGAATGTTTTTGCATACAGCCCGCATGAGGCCTTATTCTGATTACCTGATTAGAGTTGGGAATGTTTCCCCTAAGATCAGGAAAATTGGCTTCTACCTCACGTTTTTTATTTTTTATTTTTTTGCCTTCCTCTCTATCAACTTTCAGGATAACAGGCTCAACTGGCTGGATGGATGTCCTGTTTCAGCCTTACAAACGTTACTATATAACATTAAATAACCCTTTTAGCAGTAATTAGGCATCTGCAGTAGTCCTCTGGGGCACTGCACACATAAAAACCATGTGCTTTACTTGCCTTAAACTGCATGTGATTACCACAGCTTAGGCTTACCATGTAATAGCACCTTTATGTGTCATAATAATTGATCATTAGTAGATTATCATTAATAAAAGAGTTAGAAAATTGCAAGATAAACTACTAAAATGGGCAGCATAAACATTTGTAGATGGATTGTACATGAGGTCAAATTCTCCAAATCACCCATATTAGAACACTATAAATCTACTAATGATCGTTGCTGTGATTACCACATATTATATTCCTCATCTATTACTGTCACCTGTGAATGCCCTTTACATTGATTAATGTCAATGGCTGCAATGTAATTTATCCTATGCTTTTTATGATGGGAATTCACAAATTATTAAATAATGAGGTGAGAATATTTCTCCATTTAAAAACATAACTTAATTTACTCAATATGGACTTCATGGGAGCTCCTGACAATTCTGAATCTGTCCATAGACCTCTGTGTAATTCACCATATATAGCTCGCTGTATACATAAATCGATAATCAATCATAAAAACAATGATAAAAATGCACCAGGAGGATTAATTTGTCTTCTTTTTCACATTATTCTGCAGCAATGTGAAATGAAGAAACTGTCATATATGAAGGGCATGAAATGGATAAATAAATTGACCTTGCATTTCATATGCAAGGCACATGAATGATTTTTATTTAAAGCTGTGTGAAGTGCACATATTTGCTCTGTATATTTGCTCTAATATTACTCACTGATGGCTGGTAATATGTGACGAAAGTCTTGCAGTATTATTTAGCCTTGGCTTTAATGGACATCTTGTTATAGTGTGTTTTGTTCGGTAGCAGTATGATAGTACTGTGTGTGTTTGTTGATTAGAGATGAGCAAATTTCTTGAAATTCTTTTCTGGTCCAACACAAGTTAATCGGTCAGCAAATTTACAGATGTATATTATGAAACCTAACTGACAAAACAGGAGATGTATGGTTGAGTAGGGATAGTAGTGGTGGCCGCAGGAGAAATAATTGCTGAAGCAGCTGCAGTACAGTATGCAACCTGATGAAGAAGGCAGGAAATGTGCAATTGTGAATAGGTAGTAGTAGTGGCATCAGGGAAGTAGTAGTTGTAAAGGAAGCATTATGATACATGATGAACAGGCAGACAATGACGGTGGCATCATTAGGCTAGTCATAAATAGCCACTGTTAGCAATTGAAGATCTATTCATTACCATTCTCACTGATCCATGGCAGATTCATTTTCACAAATGTAATGTTTTCTTCACATGTGGAGGCCAGTTTTGTCAGCTTCTATGTGATGATGATGATGACTATAGCAAATCAAAGTTGATGAAATGGAATTTGATCCGAATTTCAGGAAAAATTCGATTTGCACCGAATCCGAATTTCCTGATGCTTTGTGGTAACGAATCACATTTTTTCCTAAAATGGCTGCTGAACATGTTAGGACATGGAGTAAAGAACTCTGGGAACAAGGGATCACCTACAATGCCATGCATGAGGCCAATCAGCAGCCAGCCAGCCCTGTGATGTCACAGCCCTATAAATAGCCTCAGTCATCTTGGATTCTGCCATTTCCCAGTGTACTTAGTGCAGGGAGAGACATTAGCAGGCACTAGGGAAAGTGCTAGGAAACACTTAAAAACTTATATTCTGCTGAATAGAAGTTCAGGGAAAGAACATTAGAATTTGTAGGTAAAGCATAGGGAGGAATTATTCCACACTATAAAAGGAGAACAGGGTCCAATAGGGAAGTGTACAGCCTGGGTGATAGGAACAATCCTATTACACCTTGCTGCACTAACTATGAATCCAAATTGCCATTATACTGCTGCTTTCAGGTTTGCAATAAATGATACCTCTGTAATTTCAGCAAACCGTTCTTTTATTAGCCCTTGCGCTGTGCAGTTCATTGTTCTAAAGCCTTTTTTGGTGTGTATAAGTGGAAAAAAGGGCTTATTTGCTGTTCAGTGGTGCAGTTATATGTTCTAAAGCCTTTTTTGGGGTGTATTAGTGGGGAAAAGGGCTTATTAGCCGTTGTGTGGTGAAGTGAGAAAATTACAGCCTTTTTTGGAGTGTATAAGTGGAAAACAAAAAGTATTATTTGCCTTTCAACTGTGTAGTTATATGTTCTAAAGCTTTTTTGGCATCTATTAGTGGGAAAAAAGGGCTTATTGGCCGTTGAGTGGTGAAGTGAGAAAATTACAGCCTTTGTTGGCGTGTATTAATGGAAAAAAAAAGTATTATTTGCCGTTCAGCGGTTCAGTTATATGTTCTAAAGCTTTTTTGGGCATTCAGCAGTGCAGTTATATGTTCAAAAGTTTTTTGGGCGTGTATTAGTGGGAAAAATAAGGGCTTATTAGCCGTTGTGTGGTAAAGTGAGAAAACGACAGCCTTTTTTGGGGTGTATTAGTGGAAAAAAATAAGGGCTTGTTTTCTATTCAGCTGTGCAGTTATATGTTCTAAAGCCTTTTTTGGGGTGTATTAGTGGAAAAGAGAAATGGGCTTATTAGCCGTTGTATGGTGGAGTGAGAAAATTACAGCCTTTTTTGGGGTGTATTAATTTCCTTTTTAGTTACAGTGACAGGCCCTGCACAGGGGAGGGTCAAAGGCCTAAATGTTTCTGGTGCAGGCACAGGTCGCAGCAGAGTAAGGAGGCGTGGCAACATGGATGGGTCACTTTGAGAGGCCTGTGCTCCGGGTGTCATCTAGAGGTTGTGTCTTGACCAGCAAGCCAGCGGTTCTTGAATGGTTGACTCATCCCAAGTGACATCGGACACCCCCAGCTAAGAGTCGGTGGGTTCATCAGACACAACCCTTAGTTGGCATGGCCTGGGAGCAGGCCCTGTGCCCTAACCTGTCCTCAACCTGCCTCTGTCCTTTCCTGTTCCCTCAGCCAGACAAGTATTATATGCTGTGGGCTCAGCTCCACTATACAGCTAGGATGAGCTACTAGAGGACAGTCAGCAGCTACTGCCCAGCAAAGATCTGGAGGAGACATCCACTGCTTCCTCCGGTAGGCGGGCAAGAAGTGATGAGGAGAGAGGCGTGGGAGCTAGTGTTGCGAGCGGTCCGGCTCCTGGATCAGAGACCATTGAGGAGGAAATCATTGACGTGCAGACAGCACTCGATGATGGTGTAGCCAATCGCAATTGGAAGCCAGGTGATGAGGGGCTTCATCATCATCATCAGGAGAAGAGGGTGGCAGCTTGCGACTGAGGCAGCGGCGGAGGCAGCAAGTCGATAGCGTGGTCGGGGAGTCAACAGACTGGCAGCAGTGGGAGATCGGGAACCAAATGTGCCCGGGTAGGCCACCCGCTTCTCAGGAACCTACCTGCGCAGAAAGTATTGGTGCAGGGGTTCACGGAGGCAGCGGCAGTAGCAGTCAGTCAGTGCAGAGTGTTGGGGGTAAGATCACCTACTCTGCGGTGTGTCAGTTTTTTGTTAAAGAGGACCTTTCACTGGTCCACAGTTCATTAGGCAAAGGTATGTACATGGAGAGCGGCACCTAGGGATGTCCCTGCACTTACTTGTATCCCTGGGTGCCGCTCCGTTCGTCCTCTGTAGCCCCCGGTACCGGTGCACGTAGCTGCTAGCATTTGCCTGGGCGGAGACATTTTGCCCTGGCGCTCCTCTCCCAGGCTTGACGCTGGCCAATCGCAGCGCTCAGCTCATATCCTGAATATGAGCTGAGCGCTGCGATTGGCCAGCGCTCCAGCTTTGGGAGAAGGAGACGCCCAGGGCAAAAGAAGATGTCTCCACCCCAGGCAAAATTGGAGAAGCACGAGCGCCGGTATCAGAGGCTACAGAGGACGAACGGAGCGGCACTCAGGGATACAAGTAAGTGCAGGGTCATCCCTGGGTGCCACTCTCAATGTACATACCTTTGCCTAATAAACTGTGGACTAGTGAAAGGTCCTCTTTAAGCCTCCAGAGGTGGTGAACGTGGCCATTTGCTGAATCTGTGGGCAGAAGGTGAAGCGTAGCCAGGGTGCCAATGTTGGCGTCAACATTTGCAGCATCACCATAAAGTGGCCTGGGAGAACCATGGCTCCAATGTGGTGGTCCAGTGTGCCGCAGCAACCGCTGCATCACCCAGTGGCATGCACCCGATTTCAGGCAGTCAAGGCTCCACTACCTCAGCCGAAGAGAGCTGTCTGTCCTTCCATTTATCTACTAGTCCTGATGCTCCTGCTCCTCATCCTCCTACTCCTCATCAGTCATTCTGTCAGCAATCGATCACTGAGTTGATTGTAACGAGACAACAGTATGTGTGCAGTCATCCAATGGCATAGAATCTGAAAGCGCTCGTGGCCAAGTTGCTGGTGCTGCAGTCCCTCCCTTTCCAAGTGGTGGACTCTGCACCTTTCAGAGAACTGATAGATTGTGCTGAGCGGAGGTGCAGAGTCCCAAGCCATCATTTCTTTGCCAAAAAGGCAATACCAGCCCTGCACACGTATGTAGAACAGAAGGTGGGCCAGTCCTTGAGCCTGTTGTTGTCTGCCAAAGTGCACAGCTACTTCCTCCTCCCCGTTCTCACGCCGTTGGTCCTGCTACAATATCAGTCTCTGCCTCCTCACCCTCCACCGTATCCTCAGCCTCCACTGCAGGGACAATTCACAGTGAGTGCCCCACCAGCATACCACAGGTGCAGAGCACAGCGGTGTCACGTTGTTCAGCACCTATTTTGCCTGGGCAAATGGAGTCACACAGGGGGGGGAACTGCTACGTGTGATTCATCAAGAAATTGAATCCTGGCTTTCTGCGTGACAACTCAAAATTGGAACCATGGTGACCGATAACAGGAAGAACATGGTGTCTGCACTGCGTCAAGGAGGGATGAGCCATGCGCCCTGCATGGCACAAGTGTTCAATCTGGTTGTCAAGCGGTTCCTGAATTCTTCCACCCATCTGCAAGACATCTTAAAAATGGCCAGGAAACTTTGCATGCACTTCAGCCACTCGTACACGGCAAAGAACACCCTCCTTGAGCTGCAGCGGAAGAACGGAATCCCCCAACATAGGCTGATATGCGACGTTTTCACCCATTAGAATTTCACCCTCCATAACTTGGACCGACAATACGATCAGAAAAAGGACATAAACGAATTCATGATGATACAAACATACAGAGGTACTCCTCTGTGTAACTTCGAT
This sequence comes from Bufotes viridis, assembly GCA_033119425.1. NCBI lineage: Eukaryota > Metazoa > Chordata > Amphibia > Anura > Bufonidae > Bufotes > Bufotes viridis. Next base: position 460,991,762 of record CM065589.1, read on the forward strand.
GTTAGCCAGTTAGCCTCATGCTTGACATCTGCCGTTTGCTTGCACCCTTTGAGGATGCCAGTTTATTTGTCAGTCGCCAGGACCACGGGATGAACAACATCATTCCACTGCTTCATGTCCTGGAAAAGATGTTGGTAAATCTGGCTGGTCAGGGGACTGGAGACGTGGCGCCTACATATCACGGACACATGAGACCTGTGGGGGCTGAACTGGAGGATGAGCAGGAGGACATTGGAGCACATGCAATGTGTAGCGAAATAGGTGATTTTTCTACACAGGTGACAGGAGAGGAGGAGCATCCGGAGGAGCAAGAGGGAGATAAGGAAGAGGGGGCAGTGGACACAGACACACCGTGGCAGTATGCAGTGAAGATGGCGGCAGGGATGACTACTGTCTCTCCACCATGTTAGACCCTCGCTACCATTGCAAAATGGGGGTCTTTTTCAAACCCTCTGAGCAGGAGGACAAACTGAACTACTATAGAGACATCCTATGCAGTCAGTTGGCCACTGCCTATCTGCGCCATTGCCCATCCTCTCGCAGGTATTACCAGGGGTGCCCTCTGCGCTCAATATTCACCTGCCATGGCTGCTTTGGCGGGGTGGGGGGGGTGGAGCAGTATCAGCTCCATCAGCAGCAATTTAAGTCTAGAGTTGCTGATGAGCAGATTTCTTCACCCACCTAGTGAAGAAACTACTCACCAGCAGCAGCAGCTAGATATGAAGCAGAACCTGAACCAGCAGGTGGTGGCATACTTGGACAGCGCCCTGCCACTCAACATTGAAGATCCACTGGAATACTGGGCAGCCAAACTGTATTTGTCGCAGCAACTGGCTGAGTTTGCCCTGGAAAAGCTGTACTGCCTGGCCAGTAGTGTGGTATTAGAGAGGGTGTTTAGTTATGCGGGGGCCATAGTGACCCCAAAGAGACCTCGTCTGTCCACCCAAAATGTGGAGAGAACGACCTTTGTCAGGATGAATCAGGCCTGGATCAGCAAGGATTTCCACCCACCAATGCCTGATGCATCAGAATAGATCATTTATGCTGCCTCCCCCAAACCTTAAAAAAAAAAAGAGACCGGTTTCTTCTGGCTACTTACCTCAGCTACTATGCTACTATTCTGATGCTGCCACCCGCCTGATGCCACACATCTGATGCCAAGTGCTCCTACTTACACCAACCAGGTATTGTTATTGCTATTGACCTCCCCACTGTCACCGGGACACTTTGTGGTCTCCTAATGCTGCTGCCACCTCACCACTCAGGCCTCCTCCTGCTGCTGCTGCCCCCTCCACGCTCTGTCATTGTGCCACTCTGTGGCCTCCTCATGCTGATGCTGCTGCCACCTCCACAATATGTCACCTTGCCACTCTGTGGCCTGCTCATGCTGCTGCTAACTCAACGCTATGTCACTGAGCCACTCTGTGGGCTTCTCATGCTGCTGCTGCCAACTCCACACTATGTTACCTTACCACTCTGTGGCCTCCTCATGCTGCTGCTGCCACCTCCACACTATGTCATTGTGCCCCTCTGTGGTCTTGTCATGCTGCTGCCACCTCCACATTCCATCATTGTGCCTCACTGTTGCCTCCTCATGCTACGGCAACCTCCACTCTATGTCACCTTGCCACTCTGTGGTATCCTCATGCTGCTGCCACCTACAAACTATGTCACCTTACCAGTCAGTGGCCTCCTCATGCTGCTGCTAACGCAACACTTTGTCACTCTGTGGTTTCCTCATGCTGCTGTCACCTCAACACTATGTAAATGGCCCAATATGTGGCCTCCTCATGAGGCTGCTACCACCTCCACACTATGTCAGCTTGCCACTCTGTGGCCTCCTCATGCTGCTGCTAACTCAACACTATGTCACTGGGCCACTCTGTGTCCTCCTCATGCTACTGCTAACTCAACACTATGTCACTGGGCTACTCTGGGGCCTCCGCATGCTGCTACTAACTCAACACTATGTCACTGGGCCACTCGGTGTTCTCCTTATGCTGCTGCCAACTCAACACTATGTCACTGGACTACTCTGTGGCCTCCTCATGCTGCTGCTAACTCAACATTATATCACTGAGGGCTCCTTATGCTGCTGCTGCCACCTCCACACTATGTAACCTTGCCCGTCTGTGGCCCCCTCCTGCTGCTGCCACCACAACACTCTGTCATTCTGCTATTCTGTGGCCTCCTCATGCTTCTGCTGCTGTCACTTCCACACTATGTCATCTTGCCACTCTGTGGCCTCCTCATGCTGCTGCTAACTCAACACTATGTCACTGGGCTACTCTGGGGCCTCTGCATGCTGCTGCTAACTCAACACTATGTCACTGAGCCACTCTGTGTTCTCCTTATGCTGCTGCTAACTCAACACTATGTTACTGGACTACTCTATGGCCTCCCCATGCTGCTGCTGCTGCCACCTCCTCACTAAGTCACTTTGCCACTCTGTGGTCTCCTTATGCTGCTTACTCAACACTATGTAATTGGGCCACTCTATGACCTCCTTATGCTGCTGCTGTTGCTGCCACCTCCAAACTATGTCACCTTGCCATTCTGTGGTCTCCTCATGCTGCTGCTAACTGAACACTATGTCATTGGGCCACTCTGTGGCCTTCTCATGCTGCTGCTAACTCAACATTATATCACTGGGCCACTCTGTGGCCTCCTCATGCTGCTGCTGCTACCTCCACACGTCACCTGGAACTGTAACCCAGGCACACAAACAGGAACCCAAACAAACTCAAGACACTGTTTAGACAAGACCTAATGGGAACCAGAACACAAGATGATGCCTTGACCATATGCAGAATGGATGCACGGCAGTCACAGGCAGAGCTGCCAACACAGGCAGACAAGCAGATGCCTGGATACATGTGAAATGACACATCGCGTTCACAGGCAGAGACTGCTCAAACAGGCAGACAAGCAGAGGTCTGTGACTGCCATGCATCCTTTTTGCATGGGGTCCTTCCTCCTGCTTCCCTTCACAAGGAGTTGTTATGCAGATTTATGCAGCATCTCATAAAATACACTGGAGTCTCTGCAGTGTCTGCCATAGGAATTTGTTAGACCTCAGACAGAATTCAGAGTAGAGCATGTGCAGTGTGAAGAGAGTTTGTTCCCTTTACCTCTTGGTTGCATGCCATTCTCCAAGTGTTATAACTGAAATGTTATTTATAACTGAAATGTTATTTTTAATTAGTTAGTGGTACATTTTTCTTCTTTTTTTTGAAAATAAAATCTATTTTTTGTGCGTGTTGCCAAAATGTGAGAGCTATATGATGGCTTTATATGATGGGATGAATAAAAACACCAATTCTGGCATTTTTTTCAACAGGCAGGATAAACAACACATCCCTTTTAATATTACAGGGCTTAATAGGGTTCAATTCTTGGAACAGAGCATATCCATTTCTCATAGCAAGCATTGGTTCCTGAGTCACTATTTTCTGTGGTTTCTAAGGGGTTAAACATCCAGGATCAGAGCTAGTTCTAATCTTGGCTGTTCCAATTTGGGTCTGACCAAATAATATGTATATGAGATTAAAAAAGGCACAGGCCCATCAAGTGCAGTTTATAGTCCTAATAGGTGTATCCAAGCAAATCAAGGTACTTAATTGGTAATATCATTACTTATAAGGGGCATTCAAATCCCTTCTGCACTCTATTGACAAACAGATCTCTATACTAGCCATTTCTAAAGGCATGACAAACTTCAACATTTTAGCAATTTTAAATCAAACTATTACTGTAATATATATATATATATATATATATATATATATATATATATTATTATTATTATTGTTGTTATTATTATTATATTTTTTTTTTTTATGTGTCTGTGTTATAGTGCTTTTAGTCTGTCTTATAACAGGGAGAATGTGAAATGCACCAGCAACAAGGGACTCTTCTCCTGTTTTGTGTTCAACAGAGCATGTGTTAGAATAGTGGTGAGCAGAATATGCGATTTTCGTTTTCGTGATACTTTGTGAATTTTAGCCTAATAAACGTCATAAATTCGCAAATTCTAGAATTCGTGATCTCCAGTCATTATTTTCTTGATTGCGAAAATCGGCAATGTAATATGCGCGTATTGCTACATTTTGCTACATTTTTCAAGCTGCTAGACAGCTTGAAAAAAATATTGCAGCCTTCTCATTGGCCAACAAGCAAGAAGCAGTGAGAGTACTGATGAAAAAAAATCTAGAATATTCGCGATTCTAAAGATATAGCATTCTATTCTAGATCATAGCGAATTTTTGAAGTGCAGATATTTGAGATAACAATTCTCGATTATAATATTCGCGATCACCTGTGCAATCAATCTACAAAGCATTGGCTTCTTGTATGACTGACAGTTGTTAAACTTGCACTTACTCTTATACCTTGTATCCAAATGTCATTCTCACTTGACTTATTGTACAAAAACAATAAAAATTGTCAATTAAAAAAAGAAAAAAAAGAACATTCGCGATCAACACTAGTGCCAGAGGTGACATAAGACTTAGATAAACTGGCAAGGGATTTTATCACAATGGCAGTGTTTTCTTCCACAGTAGCTACATCTTTATCTGCATTTTCATAGGAGAAACAGATAGCTCTTCCAAGCTTAATCAGAGTTTTAACAACTTTGCAAATGATACCTGAAGTAAACAAACATTCTTGCTGCAATAAATGAGCTTCAAATGCAATTAAAGCAGTTCTAGCTGATCAAATTGAAGCCAAATTTACATTTCTTTTCCCATTATGGGGGAATTATTGGATTCTTTTTTTTTTCTTTTAATACATCTGTGCATTCTACAGTGTTTCTTACAAGGCAACAAGATTGACTAGAATAATGTTTGCCGCATAAACACAGAGCATAAAGCTGATATGTTCAATTTGTCAGAGATGCAAGAAATAATATTATGATTTTTGATATGTGGAAATGTAAAGAATAAAAATTCTTCATTTAAATGAACCCTTAATTTGAATAATAAGTACATTGCACACTTCATTGGCGTTAAATTGTCATATATTTATTTGATTCCGCTAGTGTGGACCAGGCAATTTACATTTTGAGAATACATTTATAGAATTTGCTTACGCAGCTTGTTGAATGACATAAAGTGTGCTACATTTTTAAATTGAGAAATTTCACATCTTGATGACATTAAATCAGCTGAAGGTAATAATCATAACCTTGACTTGGAAATGAACACACACATCGTATGATAAACTCTGTAAAATAACAAAGATACCTAAATGAAAGATTTTGTCTCTCAAGCATTTGTTATGGACACTACAAAAGGCTCCTAAAATACACAGTTCAGATATGTTTATTGCTCAACACAAGTGTTTTGAAACCCATCATAAAATGTCTTGTTAAAGGAGAACTACCTGAACAAATAAGCACTGATCAGCTATTAAGATAAATAAAATTATTGTTACACTAGCAGCAGTCAGGTGTGGGATATTTTAGGCAGCCAGTGGACAGGCAGTTTATGAAGATATCTTGGAAGCAGAAAAAAAGTGCAAGCATAAGAATCTCGACTCTGAGGCACAATTGTGGTGGCTAGATGACTAGTAGATCTTGTGGAAGTATCCAGTATGCAATAGTCAAGGTACAAAGAAGATCAACTGGTGAACTAGAAACAGGGCCATGGACGACCAAGGCTTGTGATGCATGTGGGGTGCAAAGAGTAGCCTGTCTGGTGTGATTCCACGGAATAGCTAATGTAACACAAATGCTGGAAAAGCTACTGCTGGCTATCATAGAGAAGTGTCAGAAGACACGGTAAAGTAATTATGCTGACCACTGTCCATCTCATACAATAGGCATGTGAGTATAAAAACTGGACATAAGAGCAATTGAAGATAGTGGCCCAGTCTGATGAATGACATCTTTTTCATCATGTGGATGATGATATTTGTAAGAAGCTCTGTGCATCAAAATTGGTGTGTTCACTGATATCCAGTGTAAAGGTCAGTGGGTGTGAAACCACTGTTTGGGCTAAATCAAATGGCGTTATCCTGGCAGTCCCCTGGTATTCACCCTTTAATCTATATACAGGAATCTGGAACTTGCTGCAGGGGAACAACAGCGGGCGCCTTCCCCCAGGGCCCTTTTAGACGAAAAAGTACTTGTTTTTGTGACGCCAGTTGCAGTGAAGCAACAATGGCACAGAGCCCCTTTTAGGGATGTAATAGATGGTACCCAGGTGTAGGAATGCCAGAGTGGTGTAGGGTGGCCTACAATGTCCCTCAAAGTGTGGTGCATGTGTCACAGTGCTCCTACCTGGATACGCTGGACCCCAGGATTTGGCTCCAAAGCAATGGAAAGGGGGTTTGTTCATGAAGGAGATGATGAAATGAATTGAGTCCAGACCTTGTGATGAAGTTCAATAACAGCTTTACTTGAATAAACGTTTCTCCAACAGTTTTGGGCTCTGTCTTGGTTCCCAGCAGGCATTAGCATTAACTGTGGCAGGCAAACTCCTCTCTGCTACATCTGTCGCTCTCTGGCTGCTGTACTGACAGGCTGGCTATAGAACTCAGCTTCTTCTTTATGCTGTACTTAACTTTGTAGTCTGGTCTGTCTCTAGCTTTGTCCAGGGAAACTTTCTTGCTAGCTACAGAGGCTCCACGCTTTGGCCTTCACGTCCAGCAGAGCAGAAGGTGCTCGTCCAACAGGGGCGTGCTCTTGCTCCCTTTCCCTAGCAGGGGGTAAGCTAGACTGACCTTTAACTAAAACTACACCCTCCCTGAAGCAAGTGAGACACGCCCACCACACCACATCGGGGGGAAGGGGGGTAGAATGGAATGGAAAGCTCCATTCTATGTACCTGTAGCTCTGCCATTTATGCTGCCATTTGCTGGTTAACCGGGCATATTACACGTGAATATAACAGTTACATAGAAATAGATATGCACATCATCCAGAACCTGGAAATAAATACATAGGATGACATTAGGTTAACCATAGGAGACAGTAGTGAGGTGCAGAAATGGTAATGCCACTTTGGGGCATTACAAAACCACCATTCCACTACCTCCTGGATTAGTTTTTTGTGTGGTTGACAGCAGATCCACGTGGGGCAGAGACATTCGTGTTGGGAACCAAGGGATCAAACAAACCTTGTAGTTAGTAACAGGCTGCTGTCTGAACAGGCAGAGTTTGTGCAAATCTGTGAAACAAGTCTGAATGTCAGGGCAGGCAGCTCAGGGTCAGTATGGTGATCAGGCATAGATCAGGTCAGACGGCAGAGAGTCAGAGTTTGGGAATCAAGCAGAATTCAATACATGGGCAGGAAAACAGATTATAGCACCTTTGCAGGATCTAGCAAGTCAATAAACCTATTTCTCGGGCAGGGAGTGAGACAACACAGAGCAGTACATTATTATTTATTCAAAGCACTAGGAATTCCATAGTGCTGTAATTTTAAGAGGGGTTAAACATAAATATAAAAACACAAATTCAATAAGCATAAAACTATTAACAGACTGGGAAAGAGGGGAGATGACACGGACTGCAAGAGCTTACAATCTACAAGGAAAAGGGGAAAGACAAAGTAGGGGAGGGTGAAAGCTGCTCATCTGTCTGTGGGTGGCAGCATACTTATTGCAGGTAGTAGGCTTTCCTGTATAGGTGATTTTTCAGGTTGCTTTTGAAGGTTTGAATTTTGGGGGATAGTCTGATGTGCAGGGGTAGCAAGTTCCACTGTAGGGGAGATACACATTAGAAAACTTGTAGCTGTATGTGTGAGGAACAGACGAGAAGAGAAAAAAGAAGGAAGTCATGAGAGAATTGCGTAGATCCAAGAGAGGGCCAGTTCTTTTATTCCAAGGGATGATAAGGTAGAAGAAAGTGATCAACAGTATCAAATGCAGAGGCCAGGTCACAAAGGAGAAGAACAGAGTAATAATGTTTTACTATGGCAGCTAGAAGATTGATGACTTTGTTTAGGGCTGTTTCAGGGGAATGATGGGGTTGGAAGCTGGATTGTAGTGGATCAAAAAGTGAGTGGAATGCATGGTGGGAGGATTGATTGATATAGACATGTTGTTCTAGGAGTTTTTATGTAAATGGGAGTAGTGAGAAGAGCTGGATAGAGAGGTTGGGTCTAGGGAAGGCTTCTTGAGTATGGGTGTGACAGTGGCATGTGTAAATGAGGAAGGGAAAATGCCAGTGGTTAGGTTGAAAAGGTGGACTAGGGCAGGGATAACGACAGTAGCAAGGTTAGGGATGAGGTGGGATGGCATTGGGTCAAGGGAACAGGTGGTAAGGTTTGATTTGGATATTAAGGCGGGGAGCTTTGGCTGAAGCTTTTTTGGATTCTGTCAATTTTATATTTGAAATATGAGGCAAAGATTTCAGCAGAGATGAGGTGTGTGGGAAGGGTACCGAAGGACAGAGTAGAGAGTTAAAAATATTAAACAATTGTTTGGGGTTGTGGTAAAGAGATCATATAAGAGTAGTGAAGTAGTCCTGTTAAGCAACAGGTGAGAAAAGAGCTGATTAACACATTAAAAGCAGCTGCACACAGAGCCAAAGGAGAGTTAACCCTTTTAATATTGCAGAATGAGGTGAGAGTCAATGAAGAATATCTCTAATAACCTCACAGGACACAGGCACCTGGGCCTGCTGGAACTGCGAAAGACACAGGGTGAGTGGCGAGTGCCAGGGTACCAAACTTGTATAGGATTTCCACTGATGTCTCCCATCACTTTAGATCAGTCTGATTCAAGTGAATGGAACTATGTTCTAGTTTCTATACTGAGGAGTCTGCTGCGAGTCGGCCTATACATTCCTGTAATGCCCACTGGCCCCTGGTATTGCCCATACGGCACAGGTAGGTGAGTGTTAGGTCCCGAGCTACTTGAGAAACCTTGGCGTGGTGCTCGGGCTTAGACATGTCTTCCACAGCAGGACATGTTGACTAATTTCTCAATTTTAATATTAGTTTGAGGGCTTAGTAAGACCGCAGTGTGCACCTGTCTTGTCATTTGTTATTGCTATATTGTTATATTATTTATCACATGCACACAATTGCCATCTTGTGTAGGATGTCTATTGTGGTACTTGTGGTCCACCGTATGCATTTTTGCTTGGGATCGCTATTAGCTAAGGGCCACAAGTGCAGGATCTACTCCCCTGTATATATATGCACAACTGCATTTTTGGGTTGAGCACATCCTGCTTCATGCCAGCTTTCAGTTGTTTTGTACAAAAAAATTTGGGAGGTGTATAAACTCCTATGTAAATGTAGCCTGTTTTCCATCCACAGGCTACATTTAGGTGCACCATTGAGGCCTGGGCAATATCAGCCAGTCTTTGGTGGGGCTCACAACCTTCTCCCTCCTCCCGTTGCAGGCATGATTACATGCTGGAGGTAACTGAGGAGTCTGCTGCGAGTCGGCCTATACATTTCTGTAATGCCCACTGGCCCCTGGTATTGCCCATACGGCACAGGTAGGTGAGTGTTAGGTCCCAAGCTACTTGATAAACCTTGGCGTGGTGCTCGGGCTTAGACATGTTCTCCACAGCAGGACATGTTGACTAATCTCTCAATTTTAACATCAGTTTGAGGGCTTAGTAAGATCGCAGTGTGCACCTGTCTTGTCATTTGTTATTGCTAGTTTCCACATAGCATCATGCTAGGAATAGGGTTATGCAAATTAAAAATCCAGCTTGTGTAGTGCACAAATAAACATGTGTGACGTTTCGGCCACAATGCGTCCTTCATCAGACTGGTGCTGCTCTGAGGGCTGTATAAATCGCGGGCACAAGGTAGAAAAGCAGAAAAGCCTGCAGCTGTGTGGCGCGCCTGGGTTATGTCAGGCACAACAGCTTTTATTTCTAGGCATTAGTTGTAATTCCATCAATACTATTAATGTGCATTCAATGTGTTGTTGGAGACCTCTTCATTCTTTATTATTCCCCACCTCTGATATAGTTCTAACATATTCTGCAGCACTGAACACTAGTTGTACCATCAGCCCCTGATACATTCTTATTCCCTAACTCAAACATGCACAACCATACAGGGGACATTATCATAAACCAGCTAACCTAGTAACATACACTAGCCATAAGTTCTTTGTAACATATACCGCTCTGTATCGTCAGTGAGATGCACAATGTCCCCTATGCTTAATGCAAAACTACTAGTTTTCTTGTCTAGGTCCTTGGTGAATACAGTCGTGGCCAAAAGTTTTGAGAATGACACAAATATTGGAAATTGGAAAAGTTGCTGCTTAAGTGATCAGATGAATTGCATAGTCCTTCTTTGCCATAAATATTTACTTAATCCCAAAAAAAACTTTCCACTGCATTTCATTGCTGTCATTAAAGGACCTGCTGAGATAATTTCAGGATTTGTCTTGTTAAGTCAGGTGAGAATGTTGATGAGCACAAGGCTGGAGATCATTATGTCAGGCTGATTGGGTTAAAATGGCAGACTTGACATGTTAAAAGGAGGGTGATGCTTGAAATCATTGTTACCATGGTGACCTGCAAAGAAACGCGTGCAGCCATCATTATGTTGCATAAAAATGGCTTCACAGACAAGGATATTGTGGCTACTAAGATTGCACCTCAATCAACAATTTATAGGATCATCAAGAACTTCAAGGAAAGAGGTTCAATTCTTGTTAAGAAGGCTTCAGGGTGTCCATGAAAGTCCAGCAAGTGCCAGGATGGTCTCCTAAAGAGGATTCAGCTGCAGGATCGGAGTGCCACCAGTGCAGAGCTTGCTCAGGACTGGCAGCAGGCAGGTGTCAGCGCATCTGCACGCACAGTGAGGCGAAGACTTTTGGAAGATGGCCTGGTGTCAAGAAGGGCAGCAAAGAAGCCACTTCTCTCCCAAAAAAACATCAGGAACAGATTGATCTTCTGCAGAAAGTATGGTAAATGGACTGTTGAGGACTGAGGCAAAGTCATATTCTCCGATGAAGCCTCTTTCCGATTGTTTGGGGCATCAGGAAAACGGCTTGTCAGGAGAAGAAAAGGTGAGCGCTACCATCAGTCCTGTGTCAAGCCAACAGTAAAGCATCCTGAGTAGTGTTGAGCGAACAGTTGGAGCATAGTTCGGTTTCGTACCGAATTTTGGGGTGTTCGGGACACGGACCAGAACATTTTCAAAAAAGTTCGGGTTCGGGTCCGCTGTTCGGCGATTTCTTCCCGCTTTCTGAAGGGCTGCACAGTAACCAATCAGCTAGAGTTTTACTTCTTGCCCTAAGAATCCATCAGAGCCATGCCTACTAATGGCATGGCTGTGAATGGCCAAGTGCAGCATGTGACCGAGCCTCTATTTAAGCTGGAGTCACGTAGCGCCGCACATCACACTTCTCTGATTAGTGTAGGGAGAGGACGCAGCTTCTGTGAGGGTGAGATTAGGCAGAGAAAAGTCAGCAAAAGCACCTAACAAAGTGATCGATCTACAGCTGTGAATGATTCAACTTCTGCTAGTTACTTGCTCACTGGTTTTAGGCTGCACAGAGCGTTTTTCTGTCACTTTTTTCTGGGGTGATCGGCGGCCATTTTGTGACTTGTGGTGCACCAGAACAAGCGGCCACCAAGTCCATCAATCCATCAATACTAGGTTTTTTTTGCTTTATCCTATATCAGGGGCATGGCTGTGCTTATTGTCACCCCTAGAAACTCAGGATAGCAATTTCTATATTTTCTTAAGGGGTTAAATTCAATTGCCAAAATACCAATCCCTTAAATCTGGTGTTCCAGCTTTGGCTGGCCAAGTGTAATAACGTCTGCTGTCTGGCAAAGGATAGATTATTTTCTGTGGTGAAATTCAATTGCCAAAATAGCAATCCCCTAAATCTGGTGTCCCAGCAGTGGCTGGCAAAGTATAATAGTGTCCGGCAATGGATATATTTTGTTCTGGGGTGTAATTTAATTGCCAAAATAGCAATACCCTGAATCTGGTGTTCCAGCAGTTGCAGGCCTAGTTTAAATCTGTCCGTAACAGGGTATATTTTGTTCTGGGGTGAAATTCAATTACCAAAATAGCAATAACCTGAATCTGGTGTTCCAGCTGTTGCAGGCCTAGTTTAAATCTGTCTGTTTGTTCTGGGGTTAAATTCAATTGCCAAAATAGCAATACCATAAATCAGTGGTTTCAGCTGTGGCTGGCCAAGTTTCATAGTGTCCTGCAAAGTTAGCGGGTGCGTGGCGGCATGACGTAGGACGCTGAGTGCCGCGGCTTCCTCCCCCTCCCGCCCTAGCTCTGCGTTTGTCGGAGTATGCAGCCGCTTAAGAGCCCTTCTGGAAGGATGGTGCCCTGGCCCTAAGATGTGAAGCCTGGATCGGCTTGCAGCCTGTAACCTTCGGTGTGGTGATCGTTAAAGAAAATTGGTGAGGCGAAGTTGCACCATCAGTACGAGTGGTCCGGGCAAGTACGGACAGCCACTCTACCTGACTGCCGTAGGTGCGCGGGGCGAGGTGAGCTCGCCGCGGGTAACGGTCACTGGACTCATTTGGAGGAGCTGGGAGTCGAGTTGGTGCGCCCTGGAGACAGCACATGCTGAAGCATAGATCGGTGGAGACGCCTCAGCTTGGAACTGACTCAACTGGGTGGTGAGATCCAGGCTGTTTAATATATGAGTGCTCTGAGAAATCCCCTAGCCCTCTGAGAGAGCTGCGAAACGGGGTGAAGTTGCATATTATATACTTCAGTTGATGGGGGTTTGCTTGTTCCCTGTAAGTGCTTGAAGAAAGCGGGATACAAGACATAGCTCTTTCTGGAACCTTACTTAAGTGACCCCGGATTATGACTATAACTGGTCCACGAGCTAAAGTGGTTGCATAGACTGACTCGGATTAATAGGACTTTTACTTGTGGAAGGTTGAAGAATGCTAAAAAGTTTGCTTTCTAGGAGCTTTGGTTCCAGATGGTGTCTCAGGGGACATTGCTCCGTAAGACGCTTAGTCGGCATGGGTTCTGAGATATGTATATTGAGGGCGTCTCTTTGTGCCTGAGGTTGTGCTATAACAAGGCAAGGTTGCGCCGGGATTGCTGCTTGAGACACTGTGAGACACTGTGAGATATCGAGGCTGTGATACAGCAAGGAAAGACTGTGTTATAGTTGCTGTTTTGGACACCGTGTTATACTGTGGAGAGTCGACTTTGCTCCGGGATAAATTGAAAGGTTCATTCGGATCGCTCTACCGGACCTAGAATTTGTGACATTTTTTTTTTTTTTTTTTTCCCCCTCGCTGTAACAACTGTCAATCAAGTTTTAGCAATTACTCACGGATAATCATGATCAAGTATTATTAATTGTTTTTCAGAGGGAAGATAAATTGATAAGCAATGAATTATGGATCATGATAACTGATAGGACCAACTATGAACTCTGATATGACTGTAATGTATTGATGATCAGTGCGTAATAATATTTTTTTTTTTTTGTGCAAGCAACCGTTAATCATGTACTAGCTACTATTCACGTAAGATTATGTATTAATTATTAATTATTTTTTATAAGGAAACCAACTTTATCAGTAATTAACTACGGATCATGACATTTGATAGGACCAACGTTGGTCTTTGATACGATAGTAATGTATCGTTGATCAGTGCTTAATAATTCGATAATTGAGGGGAGGGAATATATAAAGGGGCTAAATTGGTACATAATTTTGTGCTTTTGCTGTACTGTGTAGACAATAAGGTAATTGTAATCACTGTTTAGCTATTTGAGTGACGGGTGCTGGAGAGGGGAAGGTGAGGTGTTTGGGGGTGGAGTAAAAAGCAAGGTATGCCACCCAAAAATCAGCCACGTAAATCGATAGGCCCGACCTCACCGAAAGGGGCGGGGCTGGAAGCCCAGTCACAAAAATGGACAGGTTCCTGAAATCACCGCAGGCAAAAACAAGAAAAGGTGCGGACCCCAAGGGATTGGCAAAAGAAAAGGAGGTGGAAACACTGGTTCAATATGAAAGTTCAGTAGACCTAGGTGGTGGCAATAGGATGGAGGCAATTGATGTGAAACTTGCGGAGATTTTGGGTGCCATACAACAATCTAACAAAGCGATGGCAGATTTGTCTGGGAAGGTGTCGGCAGTACAAGTGGAGACAACACTGATCAGGCAGGACATCAACAATGTTAGAGAGAAGGTTAAAGAACTGCAGGAGTCAACAATAAGGCTAAATAAGGAAGTAGATTGTGTGGTCAGTAAAATGCAAAAAGTTGAGTTGGAGGTAGTGCACTTAAAGGAAAAGGTGACAGCACTTGAGGATAGGTCAAGGAGATCGAATTTGAGGTTTATTGGGTTTCCAGAGGGATCCGAGTCAGGTAACGCCACGAACTTTATTCGGGAATGGATTACATCGGTCACAGAGACAGGTGTCCTGTCAGCGATGTTTGATATAGAACGGGCGCATAGAATTCCGGGGTAAGAGCATACCGGGTGCCACTCCGAGGGCAATCCTGGCGAAGTTTCTATCCCAGCGCGACAGAGATTCGCTCTTGCGCTGGAAGAGAACTGAACAGGAATTAACATATAATGGTAACTCGATTCAGATTTACCCGGATTTCTCCAGAGATACACAAATGAAAAGGAGAGAGTATAGTGAAGTGAAAAAGAGGTTGATATCCGCAAATATAAAATACTCTATGATGTTCCCTTCTAAACTACGGGTTATCTATGGAGGAAAAGTGCAATTTTTAATAATCCTATTGAAGTCCTGAATTGGTTGGAAAGAGAGGGCTTAGGATGATGCGGGAGCGGGGATAAGGGGAGGAGGAAGTAGCAATTAGGAAGAGGTACGCAAACACTTAGTGGTTCGTACCAAATGGGGGGATGGGTGGGTGAGGGTTGTGGGGAGTGGGGGGGGGGAGGACTGTGTGCCACGGTGACTAGATGGAGGAGGAAAGTTAAGCAGAAGGAGCTACTGTTTATAAGATGTCGCTAACATATCAGAGGATCTTCATGTGGAATGTAAGAGGATTGGGGGAATCGAAAGAAAAGAGTTATCGTCAATGACATAGTCAATCGGCATTTACCAGCCATAATATGTTTAGTGGAAACACACTTTACGGAAGACTTGAAGCATATGTTTTCTAAAGGCTGGATGAAGATAGAATTACACTCGTGTTTTTCAGCATATGCAAGGGGTGTTAGTGTGTTTGTACACAGAAATATGAATTTCACACTTATTGGAAGAAAGATAGATAAGGAGGGACGATATATCTTTATGCATGGAAGATTGGGCGATATGGTATGTATCCTGGCCTTTGTTTATATCCCCCATTCACTGTCAAGGTTTTTGCAGAGTTAATGGAATACATTAATAATAAGGATAACTGCCCAATATTCGTGATAGGCGATGTGAACGATGTGATGGATGTGATAAGAGACAGAAGCTCTGCTAATAGTATAGGTAGTCAGGAAACAAAGCAAGGAACTCTATTGAATAGGGTATGTAAAGAATTAGGATTATTGGATGCCTGGAGATATCTATACGGGGACAAAGTGGCATTTTCCTGTTATTCGAGGTCATATGCCAGTAGATCCAGAATAGATTTGGTATTAACAGATAGTATATGTTACCCCTGATGTGTTGGGGGGATCTAAGGTTCGCCGTGGCACACAGTCCTAAGGGGGTGGGGGGATAAGGTTCTGGGGGGGAGATTAGAAGGAATAATTGGTTTATAAATGATCAGTGGTTATAAAGGGGATATGTCATATAAATGAATAATATGCTATTCTAATTCTGTATTCGTATATAATATGGACTGGAATCATGAAAAAAAAAATAAATAAAAAAATAGTGTCCTGCAAAGGATATATTTTTTTCTGGGGTGAAATTCACTTGCCAATATAGCAATACCCTGAATCTGGTGTTCCAGCTGTTGCAGGCCAAGTGTTAATCTGTCCATAAAAGGGTATATTACACTCAAGGTGTATATACAAGTGCTGAGAGGGTCTTCCTTAATAACTTCACATGCTACCGTGCATCTCCCATTGTATTTCTGTCCGTTAAAGGGTATATTACACAAAGTGTTAAAATACAATTGCTGAAGGCATAATCCCACATATTTTTTTTACACAATACTGTGCATCTCCAAGTGTAAATCTGTCCAAAAAGGATACCTTTCATTCAGGGCCTAAATACTAGCCCTACAATAGATATTCCCCTAAATCAGAGGTTACTGCTGTGATGGATTAGTGTAATACGGTACATAAATAAATAGGCAGATAGTGTTAGGTGCCTGTAAAAAAAGGCCTGAATTTGAAATCAATACATTGGGCCAAATATTTTTTTTCTTATTGTGGTGTTTGGTGAACGGTAACAATGAGGAAAACATCTAGTAAGGGCCGCCAGAATTTACAGCGATATTTGGTGGGGCCCAATGCCATTCTAAGGATGTTAAGGACTGAGCAGGTACAGGCGTTAGTCAATTGGGTGGCCGACAGCGGATCCAGCACGTTTACAACATTATTTCCCACCCAGTCTTCTGCAAAAAGCGCACAGGTGGCACCTGAAAACCAAGCTCGTCAGTCTGTCACATCACCCCCATGCATATCAGGGAAACTGTCTGAGCCTCAAGTTATGCAGCAGTCTCTTATGCTGTTTGAAGACTCTGCTGGCAGGGTTTCCCAGGGAATCCACCTAGCCCTTCCCCAGTGGTGGAAGACATAGAATGCACTGATGCAAAACCACTGATGTTTCCTGATGATGAGCACATGGAAATACCACCTCATCGGCGTCCGCACGTCTCTGATGATGACGAAACACAGGTGTCAACTGCTGCGTCTTTCTGCAGTGTGCAGATCGAACAGGAGGTCAGGGAGGAAGACTGTGTGGAAGACGATGCAGGAGACGATGAGGTCCTAGACCCCACATGGAATGAAGGTTGTGCCACTGACTTTCATAGTTCAGAGGAAGAGGCAGTGGTGAGACCGAGCCAACAGCATAGCAAAAGAGGGAGCAGGGGACAAAAGCAGAACAGCTGCCGCCAAGAGAGTTCGCCTACTACTGGCCACCGTCACCAGGGGCCAAGCACCCCAAAGGCAGCTTTAAGGAGTTCCCTGGCATGGCACTTCTTTAAAAAATGTGCTGATGACAAGACCCGAGTGGTTTGCATGCTGTGCCATCAGAGCCTGAAGCGAGGCATTAACGTTCTGAACCTTAGCAGAAACTGCATGGCCAGGCATCTACATGCAAAGCATGAACTGCAGTGGAGTAAAAACCTTAAAAGCAAGGAACTCACTCAAGCTCCCCCTGCTCCCTCTTCTGCTGCTGCCTCGGCCTCTTCCTTCGCCTCGGGAGGAATGTTGGCACCTGCCGCCCACCAAACAGAGGATGTGCCACCGACACCACCACCTGCGTCACCAAGCATCTCCACCATGTCACACGACAGCGTTCAGCTCTCCATCTCACAAACCTTGGAGAGAAAGCGTAATTTCCCACCTAACCACAGATACGTGAACCAGTAAGCATGGCCAGGGACGCTATATCTCCCTAACTGCACACTGGGTAAATGTAGTGGCAGCTGGGCCCCAGGAGGAGAGTTCCTTGGCGCACGTCCTTCCGCCGCCAAGGATCGCAGGGCATCATTCTTTGCCTCCTGTAGCCTCCTCCTCCTACTCTGCTTTCTCCTCCTCTGCTTCCACCAGCTCATCCAGTCAGCCACACACCTTCACCACCAACTTCAGCACAGCCCGGGGTAAATGTCTGCAGGCCATTCTGAAACTCATATGTTTGGGGGACAGGCCCCACACTGCGCAGGAGTTGTGGCGGGGTATTGAACAACAGACCGACGAGTGGTTTCTGCCGGTGGGCTTCAAGCCCGGCCTGGTGGTGTGCGATAATGGGCGAAATCTCATCGCAGCTCTGGGACTAGCCGGTTTGACGCACATCCCTTGCCTGGTGCATGTGTTGAATTTGGTGGTGCAGAAGTTTATTCACAATTACCCCGACATGTCAGAGCTGCTGCATAAAGTGCGGGCCGTCTGTGCGCGCTTCCGGCCTTCACATCCTGCCGCTGCTCGCCTGTCTGCGCTACAGCGTAACTTCCGCTTTCCCGCTCACCGCCTCATATGCAATGTGCCCACCAGGTGGAACTCCACCTTGCACATGCTGGAGAGACTGTGCGAGCAGCAGCAGGCCATAGTGGAGTTTCATCTGCAGCACGCACACGTCAGTCGCACTGCGGAAGAGCACCACTTCACAACCAATGATTGGGCCGCCATACATGACCTGTGTGCCCTGTTGCGCTGTTTCAAGTACTCCACCAACATGGCCAGTGGCGATGACACCGTTATCAGCGCTATAATACAACTTCTATGTCTCCTTGAGAAAATGCTTAGGGCGATGATGGAAGAGGAGGTGGCCCAGGAGGAGGAGGAGGATGAGGGGTAATTTTTACCACTTTCAGGCCAGTCTGTTAGAAGTGTCTCAGAGGGAGGTTTTTTGCAACAGCAGAGGCCAGGTACAAATGTGGCAAGCCAGGGCCCACTACTGGAGGATGAGGAGGAAGTGGAGGAGGATGAGGATAAAGCAGGTTCACAGCGGGGTGGCACCCGACACAGCTCAGGCCCATATCTGGGTGGATACGGAGGACAATGACGATACGCCTCCCTCAGCTTGTCCTTACCTCTGGGGAAGCCTGGCAAACATGAGCGACTACATGCTGCATTGCCTGCGCAACGACAGCAGAGTTGCCCACATTTTAACGTGTGCGGACTACTAGGTTGCCACCCTGCTGGATCCCCGGTACAAAGACAATGTGCCCACCTTACTTCCTGCACTGGAGCGTGATAGGAAGATGCGCGAGTACCAGCACACGCTGGTAGACGCGCTCCTGAGAGCATTCCCAAATGTCACAGGAGAACAGGTGGAAGCCCAAGGCGAAGGCAGAAAAGAAGCAAGAGGTCGCCAATGCAGCTATGTCACGGCCAGCATCTCTAAGGGCAGGGTTAGCATGGCAGAAATGTGGAAAAGTTTTGTCTCCACGCCACAGCTAACTGCACCACCACCTAATACGGAACGTGTTAGCAGGAGGCAGCATTTCACTAACATGGTTGAACAGTATGTCTGCACACCCCTCCACGTACTGACTGATGGTTCTGCCCCATTCAACTTTTGGGTCTCCAAATTGTCCACGTGGCCAGAGTTAACATTTTATGCCTTGGGAGTGCTGGCCTGCCCGGCGGCCAGCGTTTTGTCTGAACGTGTATTCAGCACGGCAAGGGGCGTCATTACTGACAAACGCAGCCGCCTGTCCACAGCCAATGTGGACAAGCTGACTTTCATAAAAATGAACCAGGCATGGATCCCGCAGGACCTGTCCCTCCCTTGTGCAGAATAGACATTTATAACTGCCTCCCCCTCAACCACGTATTCTTGTACTCCGGGGAACTTCTTTATTGAATCCTCATTTTTTTAACTTTACCATGATCTTGCGGTGCAACCCAAAGTTGAATGAACCTCTCCTCAATCTGGGCGCTGGGGCCTAAATAACTGAAAGTGGCCTTCTCCAGTGGTGGGTGATATGATGCCTTATTTCTTGATGTGGGACCTCTCTCCTCTGTCTGGGTGCTGGGGCCTAAATTACTGAAAGTGGCCTTCTCCAGTGGTGGGTGATATGACGCATGATTCTTTGCTGTGGGACCTCTCTCCTCTGTCTGGGTGCTGGGGCCTAAATAACTGAAAGTGGCCTTCTCCAGTGGTGGGTGATATGATGCCTTATTTCTTGATGTGGGACCTCTCTCCTCTGTCTGGGTGCTGGGGCCTAAATAACTGAAAGTGGCCTTCTCCAGTGGTGGGTGATATGACACATGATTCTCTGCTGTGGGACCTCTCTCCTCTGTCTGGGTGCTGGGGCCTAAATAACTGAACGTGGCCTTCTCCAGTGGTGGGTGATATGACGCCTTATTTCTTGATGTGGGACTTCTCTTCTCTGTCTGGGTGCTGGGCCTAAATAACTGAAAGTGGCCTTCTCCAGTGGTGGGTGATATGACGCATGATTCTCTGCTATGGGACCTCTCTCCAATTGATATTGGTAAATTTTTTTTTTTTTATTCATTTCCCTATCCACATTTGTTTGCAGGGCATTTGCCTTCATTTTGCTGCCTTTTGCAGCCCTCTAGCTCTTTCCTGGACTATTTTACAGCCTTTTTAGTGCCCAAAAGTTTGGGTCCCCATTGACTTCGGGATAAAGGGTTTGGGTTGGTTTCGGGATAAAGTTCGTGTCGAGTTCGGATCCCGAACCCGAACATTTTTGGGAAGGTTGGCCAAACTTCTCAAACCCGAACACCCAGGTGTTCGCTCAAATCTAATCCTGAGACCATTCATGTGTGGGGTTGCTTCTCATCCAAGGGAGTGGGCTCACTCACAATTTTGCCCAAAAACACAGCCAAGAATAAAGAATGGTACCAAAACACCCTCCATCAGCAACTTCTTCCAACAATCCAACAACAGTTTGGTGAAGTACAATGCATTTTCCAGCACGATGGAGCACTGTGCCATAAGGCAAAAGTTATAACTAAGTGGCTCAGGGACCAAAACATTGACATTTTGGGTCCATGGCCTGAAAACTCCCCAGATCTTAATCCCATTGAGAACTTGTGGTCAATCCTCAAGAGTCGGGTGGACAAACAAAATTGTCGTTGTAATTGTCGATAAATGCCTTTGAAACGTATGAAGTGCGTGTAATTATATTTCACTACATCACAGAAACAACCGAAACATAGATCTAAAAGCAGTTTAGCAGCAACCTCTGTGAAAACTAATATTTGTGTCATTCTGAAAACTTTTGGCCACGACTGTACATTTCAGCTCTACTATATCAGGTAGATAAAAATAAAGGAAAATACCCAGTATGGTTTGCTTGGATAGCAATTTTTGAATGATGTATGATATATGTATGTATATGATGAGGGCTATTAACACATTCTTAAAAGAAATCAAAATAAGAAGCATCTACTGACCATTTACAGTGAAAATATGTACTAGCCATGGAGTAAAATCCATTTGCAAAAAATATGATCAAAGCAGGAAATAGATGGGACCGTTCAATGTCAGATAATGTACTTATAGAGTGGTAGACCTGGACTTGAAATTATTAGGAAGGATGAATGAGATCTCATGATGTACAATATGTATGTATGTATGAATTGAAGTAATAGGAAATAAAGAATACAGGGTCAAGCTACATCTAATACTTGAGCCATGAATGGAACAGAAATTATTCTATGTTGTCGTTTGCGATTTCTTGGGGGGAAAAAATGCATGTCTAGTAAAATATATTCTCTCTCTCTCTCTCTCTCTCTCTCTATGTGTGTATATATATATATATATATATATATATATATATATATATACACACACACATATGTCATTTTTTCTTTCCAAATCTTATTTACAAGTTACAGAAAGAATTGAATACAGTACAGTGCAGCAAATGACATATTTAAATGATTTTATTTTATCATAGCCCTCTCTACTTCTTTATCTTGGCTCTTCAATGACTGGAGGATTTGACTACACGTAGTAGTCTGTAACCATGGAAACACAAAGGTAGCAATAGAAGCTGTATACATAGTTTAAAAACCAATAATTTGCTTAATTTTTCGAGCACAACCATGGTTTCCAAAATGTCTATAGCCTGAAGCCTTAAAGGAAAGGTCCACCTTTAAACATCTTCTGAGTTAAGTAGGAAGATGTTAACAGTGTGGGAATGTGATTTGTAACGCAAGTCTCTGAGCACTGTACCTCAGCAGGTTCAGATGATGAGATCTGTGGATCTCATTCACTGCAATGGGGCTGCATGTGCATGTGCCCCACTGCAGTGAATGGGAAATTTCCAAATTATGGTCCCCTGGTTAGAAGATCAAGGGGCACGTTTACTTAATACTATTGTTTCATATGTCAGTCTTCATAAGACATCAGTTGAAGTCAGATTCACCACAAGAGGTGCATGCCTCTCAAACCTTTCCTGACAAGTACAGTACATGTACAGCGGATTTTGGGTCATTAAATATGACACTATCAGGAAATGAGCAGGTGCCATGTTTAAACAGTATACATCTGAGGGGTCATTTACATGAAGCGGGTTGCCTCTGGTGGCCAAATGGTTGCTGAACACCTTCTGAAAGCTCCCCGCTGTGCCATAGTCACATTCCTTTTAAGCCCTGATAATATGAATATAATGGTTTTAACATAGATTGCAATTGAAGTCTGTAATGATCAAAACCTCTAGGAGAGGCTGAAAAAGAAAGCAAAAAGAAAAAAAAAATTCACATCTCTTTTTCCCATTTTACGAATAAAAATAGACAATAAAATATTGGTATTTTCATATCAAAGAAAGGTCCGAACTGTTAAGAAATTCAAAATGGCGGAATTAAGGGTGTAATGTCTTATAATGTACTTTAGTTATTTTGTATTCCCAATTTTTTTTAAAAAAGTAATGCAAATTCATACATTCCCCAAAATGGTAAAACATACAGGGGCACATTTATTAAGACCAGGGTTTTAGAACGCTGATCTTAATACAGCCCTAAACTCGTGGTGGATCTGCCAAAGTTATGTAGAGACGTCGGCCTCTCCATAACTTTGGCGCATCTAGCGCCAATTCTAAATGTAAGACATCCATAGAAAATGGTGTAGCAACAGGTATAGAAAATGGTAAATGAGACAGGCCTGCTGGCCCGTCCCCTTCCCAGACCACACCACACCCACAATTTTTGAACTGGCGTGAGTCAAAATCGCAGATAGTGGTGCAACCAACTTATCAAGTAGGTCCCTTTCATTATACAGTTCATACCATTATTATTAATCCTATTTTAAATCCTAAAACATTCCAGTAGTATTTTGAGGATAACTATTGTCCATTCTCTCTATTTGAGCATAAGGATGTCAAAGAGTAGGCACACCCAATATTCCATCTAAAAGTATTAGGCCCCTTTCACACCAGCATATTTTCTTTATGGGTGCAATTGGGGGAATTGAACACATTGAACCCGCATTGTTTTTCACGCATCATCTCTGAATTACGTGAAAATCACAGCATGTTCTATAATCTGCATTTCTCACGCAGCCCTGGTCCCGTAGAAGTTAGGCCCCTTTCACATCTGCGTTTTTCCATTTTCCATCCTAGCGTTCCATCCTCGGGGCTCTAGGACTGAAAGATACTGATCAGGATTATCCTAATGCATTCTGAATCGAGAAAAACGTGTTTTTTTCCGCAAAAATCCAGAAGACATGCCGTAACGTTGGATCCGGAATTAATGCCCATTGAAAAGCATTAATCCGGATCCGGCTTTAAGCTAAACATTGTTTCGGCGCATCTCCAGATCCGACGTTTAGCTTTTGTGAATGGTTACCATGGCAGCCAGGACTCTAAAGTCCCGGCTGCCATGGTAAAGTGTGTGGGGAGGCAGGGGAGAAGTGTACTTACCGTCCGTACGGCTCCCGAGACCTGGGGCCTTCCACAATGACATCAGAGCGCCCCATGAGCATGGATCACATGATTGCATGGATCACGTGATCCATGCGCGTGGGGCGCTCTGACGTCATTGTGGAGCGCCCGGGAGCCGCACGGACTGTAAGTATCTGCTCCACTGGCACCCCACTACTTACTATGGCAACCAGGACTTTAGTAGCATCCTGGCTGCCATAGTAACACTGAAAGCATTTTAAAGACTGATCAGTCTTCAAATGCTTTCGGTTGTCCTGCGTTGTGACGGAAGTGCACGCCAGATCCTTACAACGCAAGTGTGAAAGAGACCTTAATGAGGTTTCCTTAAAAAATGCATTGTATCAGTGTTTTTCACTGACTGTTGCTAGGAATTTTTTTTTGCAATTCTTCAGTTTTTTTTCACGTGCGTGACAAACGCATCAAAGCTGATAACATCCACGTGAAAAAAAAAAATGGAACCACTGAACACAATCGCAGACAAAACTGAGTGCACTTGTGTGCAGAACAATCGTTTTTTTTTTACTGAACAGATCCGGACATAATCCGTAATCCGTGAGAAAGGCCACTGAAAATAGAGGCTATTGCTCTGGGCGACTCAATATTACATGGTCAACCGCTAAATTCAAGGCTAACACGCATTCCACAACAACACTGACAGAAAAATATAGATACACCAAGACCCTTTATTATCTCTGTCATTGAAATACCAGGAAAGCAAACACTGATGGGTAGGACCAGAATGTGATGTTGGAAGTGGCAGTGGAGAAGAGAGTATAGTATCTAATTCAAAGCTGCTGCCCAAGACTTTATTTAACTTGGTTACCCTGTTTAATTATATATATATTGTGGGGGGTTAGCTCTGGTCTCGAGGATCGTTCACACACAGATTGTCGTCCACCGCAGCTTTAGGGGCCAAACATCGCTTTATTGTCCCAGCATCAACATAAATAAATCAAAACAAACACCTGCCCGGCTGGGCTCTAACTCAACACAGTGTATCCCTGACTCACCTAAGTCACTGTTCACACACACGGCACCCATGCGGCTTTTCCAGCCCAATGTCCATCAGCCTCCTGGCTGTTACCTCACCGGTGTCTTTTGGGGGGTTGTGGTCCAGTCGTCCGTCCGACGCTGACCATGCGACCCTTATCCCTAGGCATCGCGGGACCCCACAAACTTCAGGCTACTCCCAGCGTCGTGGTCTCCCAGCGCTCCCAGCTCAGACCACACACAGAACCACTCCAGGCTTCTGTACCACACAAGACACACCCATCTCACTGTGAGGACAGCTTTATGCTCTGTTGATTGTGGCACCTGTTGCTGCCTCAGGCCTGCCCACTGATGGGAAAGAGATGGATAATCCTGCCACTCCTCTCTTCTATCAGCCATGAGGCCTGTCACTGCCTCACACTATATATATATATATATATATATATATATATACACACAGTATTTATATTCTAATGCAAAATTGTCATTCCTGGAAAAATAATAATGAAAAGGATAAAATGTATGTCCTGCAGAGCAAACAACTTATATACAATGTTACATTTTCTGTGAGATAGAAAGTGACTTTCAGCCCTTTCAAAATCATTCTCCTGCCTTGTTCAAGCAACATCAAAGCAAGTGAATTAGAATTAATGCGAGTGTTCCCTACAGAAGTACAATTTGCAATGCTATGCTCTGGCCCAAATATCTGAAAAGCTATATATACAGTACATGCAAATAGTGCTAGGAAACAACATAGTGAGAGGAATTCATTTTCGTTTAGGAGATAATCCATTTTTGCCACTAAAGCAAGCAAATGATAATATCTGTTTACGTTATGAACTGTTTTTAAATGTCGCATTATCGGAGCCTTTCTTCTGTGCTCCTCTTTGAACTATTCACATTGCGTTAGTCTTATTTTTACAATCTGTCCTTTACAATCTCTTTGTCTACAGCTTGTTATTATGGTGCTAGAAGTGTAAGTCTTCCTTACAGCATAGTCTGAAGCATTAAAAAGAGTTATCGCTTGAGATGCCGTGCATTTGTTCATATTCATGTAAAGATTGACGTGAAATCCATGCTTTCATGGAGTCAGCTGCAGTTCAACACCTTCAATCATACCACTTTTCCAATATATGCAGTGTGTTGAAATAATAACTTTTAAATGATATCAGAGAAATATTTCTAATTTTAGAAAAGAAAACTCGTTCTTGGGAAAGTTGATTTTTTTTATTTTAATTAACTTCATGAAGTTTGTGACAGTTTCTAAACACCAAAGATTTTCCTTTTACATTGATCTGTGAAGTCATGACAATAGACTGGTCAAGGAAGAAGGTCACCATAGCATGCAGTTTTTCACAGAACCGATGGACTAGGAATATGAATGTGACCAGCAAAGGGGTATTCTCATCTTCAACATGTATGATATTTACAGGATTGAAAGCTAAGGGCAGCCATAAAAATTCAATAGCTGTCGGCCGAACGATTATTCAGCCGAAAGCTTTTTCTCCCAACTCCCTCCCAGCTCCCCATACACTTTTGGCTCGGCCTATTCAATAAGGATAAAAAAGAAAGTTTCTGTAAGGGAGAACAAAAGGATTGGATGAAAATATTTACTTTACTTGATCCTTCCATCCAGATGATCTTGGGGGAGAGTTGGGAGCTCTCCACACACATTAGACTGTCAATGCACCATTCTCACCAAGTGCGGTTGACAATACACTAATTTAATTTACTTAGGATCCATTCACATGACTGTCTTTCTGAGTCCGCATCAGTTCCGCAATTTTGCAGACTGGTTGCGGAACCATGAATTTCAATACATGGGCTACAAAAGGTGCGTACAGAACACTGTGTGCAATCTGCATCCATAGTTTCATTCACTGGACGTAGACTTTCTTTCACTGACAAGAATAGGCATTTCTATCATAGGGCCGGCCATGTAGGTTTCGCAAAATGCGGATCGCACGTGGCCAGTACCCGTGTTTTGCAGATCTGCAATTTGTGAATGTACCCTTATATAGTGCCAATTTGTTCTGTACCTCTCTAAATAGATTGTGTTCACTCACATTGGTCTTTGTATCCACTGGGACTTCCAATCTAAATTCTGGATTACGGTTATCTATATGGGTTTTTTTTAGATGAGGAAGGTAACTGGTGCACCATTTGGAAACTACATAAACATGGGTAAAACATACAATGCAAATTTTGCGCTTGGTTGATTTTGAACCTGAGCCATTGAGTAAAACACAACTACACATATAAATCCCACTATAAAGATGGGAACAAAAAGTGATATAAATTCACAATAGTTGTCAAGCCAAAAGCATCAACCAATTCTCAATCAGTTCTCACATTTTGAAAGTTTTTTCTTCAGGAAAATTATATTTAAATAATTAATGGTATACTCACCTCAATGATCCCCCACCATTCCCCTTCTGTGGATGTTTGATCCCCAGTCATTTTTTATTTCCTGCGGTAGTGATGATATCTGTGACCGCTGCATCCAATCACTGAGACGTCATTGCAAAGGCGGAAATAGAGAATGGTGGAGAACTAGTTATCCTAAAAAATAACTCGTCAGGGAATTGTGAGGGTTGTTTATTTTATTTATTTTCACCCTGCAGATATTTAAATGCATTTTTAGTTTCCCTGGACAACCCCTTTATTGACCACTGTAGGGTCTTTTTATTCCAGTAGATTACGGTTGAGACCACTTTTTACATTTTAAAGTAACAGTAATCTTTATTATCTTTACAGATACTAGTTTTCTTGTGCCTTACATTACTTTTGCATATATTACCAAACGTGTTTCATTAGGAAATATTTTGATATACAGAATAGTAGTCAACTAGATTTCTCATCATGTGAGATCATTGCCTTTATTCCAATATTTCCATCATGGAGGAAAAATGCAGCTCTTAGGGAACATTCTGACCTTTCTTAATAGTTACTCAATAACAGCTGGTTTTACTTTCATGATCTAAAGATCTATACTTTTTACTATATTGTCAGTAATAGCTTATCTTGGAAGCAGTGCACTGACTACTAAAAATGTAAATATTTAGATATTTTGGCAATCGATTATTTGATCAAATAACATAAAGTAGCTAGAGCCCTACCACTCAAACATTTATTTTTTTTACTTCTTATATCACATTTTAGATCATTCTCTTATTTACATTGAATTTACATTAAATCACATATGTACAATTGTTTTGATGGAGATATGTATCTATCGCTTGAAGTGTCACCTATGTCTGCTAAAACCAGTTCCATAAATTCACAAATCATACATTAACTTTTTTCTCCACTGAAGTGTGAACTTTTTCCACTAGCAGGAGGTGAATCTTACAGGGAAGATATGTCTACTTCGTCACAAAGCACATTTCTTTGGAAAAAAAAATACATACTCACCTCATCCATTTGTTTATGGAGAGGCCGTCGCTGCCATTTTGTTTGAAGAAAAGCCAAATCTCTTGTGTGCTGATGGCTGCAACAGCCTCTCCGCAAGCAAATGGATGAGATATTTTTTTTTTGTTTTTAACCCTTAATTAACTCCTGAAAGGCCTCAATGTTATGATCAGTGTTGAATGAGGCATCTGAGGGGTTCAATGACAGGGGACAGTGTGATCGCCATTCCCCGTCATTGTGTCCGCTACATACAATGGAATGGGATTTGTGAATGGGAAAGTAATTCGGAACTAATAAAATTTCTTTGTGAACTGAAGCGAAGCAGCCGAATTGAATGTTTGATAAATTTACTCATTTCTATTCTTAAGCATAGAAAGAGCAGAGATTTAAACAAATGAAATCATGCCCAGCTCCTGCTCTATATTATGCTGCTCCCAGTTAGGAAAGCATGGACAGCATAGCAGGTTTCCTTCATGGATTCTCTCATTTCAGTGCATGCTTTTAATGAACTGATAACTAGAACTAAAATAAATATTCAAGATGTGGCTGAACAAATGCTTACAAAAGGGGAAAATGACATCCTTGTCACTCAAGTTTGTGTTGTTATGCCAGTGAAACCACCACCTTCCCATAGGAAATATGGTGCATACAGTTCATTAAGTAAAAGAAACCTGCGAGCACAGATGATGCACCTGTAAGAAGTAAGTGATCTCCTGGAATTACCTGGATGTCTTCATTGATTACTTATAAAATATTGTCAGCTATTTCAGTCACAATTATAGACAAACAGAATATAATGAAATTAATAACCCACAAATATTTGTATCGGTTATGTCTTTTATCGATAACTTTGAGCAAGCCAGCAGTGCAGGAAGAAAAAGTAAGTGATCCTCTGTGTTAACCTCTTAAAGCATCCTCACGCACAGGCACAGCACACTCATAGCTAGGGTCCTGGTACACAAGCTAGGATCACAGATAACCGATCTTGGATAACCAAATCCTTTGGGGGATTTTTCAGAGTGACTGACATCCCCTTCGGCCCCCTGCAACGTGATTGTGGGGTGCGGTGGTTTACTATGACAGTCAGAGGCCTAACAAAGTTTTCCAGCCAGGTTTGCCAGTCACAGACGCTTATTAGACCCTTCTAAAGGCAGAGTCTAATAGGCAGCAAATTAGTGTAATACCAACAGGTATAATACACTACACCTTAAAGGGGGGTATATAGAAATTGGGATGTGGGGTTGGCACTCCAGCACTGGCTCACCGCTCCTTCTCCTACAGGTCTGCAAAGCTATGCTGGCCTGCCCTCATTGAAAACATCTGGTTTGACGCTGCCTACAGCCAATCACTGTGCTCAGGATCCCCTTGTGTTATATGACTATTTGTCTTGACATAAAGAGAGCCAGCCAAAGTCTCGGACTGTGATTGCTGTAGGCAGCGTCAAACTGAATGTTTTTTTTGTGAGGGAGCCCAGTGGAGCATCTCAGGCCTAGAGGAGAATGAGAAGACTACCAGTGCCAAGAAATGGGAAGTAATTCAAGTAAAATGAAATCTCAAGCATTTTTTTTTCAGTTTTATACATTAAAGAGGTCATATATTAAGCTGAAATATGCCTATATTTCTAAAGTCTATAGTTATATGTTCTAAAGTTCTTTTTGGCGTGCATTAGTGGAACAAAGAAAAGTTATTTCAGTTGTGTGAAGAGAGAGAATTACAGCCCTTTTTGATGTGTATTAGTGGCAAAAGGCAAAAAAAAATATATTTGCTTTTCAGAGGTGCTGTTATATGTTCTAAAGCCCTTTTTGGCGTGTATTAGTGGCAAAAAATATACATTTTCTGTTCAAAGGTGCAGTTATATGTTCTAAAACCCTATTTGGAGTTTATTAGTGGCCAAAAATATATATATTTGCCGTTCAGAGCTGCAGTTATTTGTTCTAAAGCCTTTTTGGCGTGTATAAGTGGCAAAAATATATATATTTGCCATTCAGCGGTGCAGTTATATGTTCTGAAGCACTTTTTGGCGTGTATTAATAGGTAAAAAAATATATTTGCCATTCAGCGGTGCAGTTGTATGTTCTAAAGCCCTTTTTGGCATGTATTAATGGCAAAAAATATATATATATTTGCCGCTCAGCGGTGCAGTTATATGTTCTAAAGCCATTTTTGGAGTGTAGTGGTGGCAAAAAATATATATTTGCCGTTCAGCGTTGCAGTTATATGTTCTAAAGCCCTCTTTAGCGTGTATTAGTGGCAAAAATATATATTTGCCGTTCAGCGGAGCAGTTATATGTTCTAAAGCACTTATTGGCGTGTATTAGTGGAACAAAAAAAAGTTATTTCAGTTGTGTGGTGAAGTGAGAGAATTACAGCCCTTTTTTATGTGTATTAGTGGCAAAAGGCAAAAAAATATATATTTGCTTTTCAGCGGTGCTGTTATATGTTCTAAAGCCCTTTTTGGCGTGTATTAGTTTAAAAAATTATATATTTTCCATTCAAAGGGGCAGTTATATGTTCTAAAACCCTATTTGGAGTGTATTAGTGGCCAAAAATATATATATTTGCACTTCAGAGGTGCAGTTATATGTTCTAAAGCTCTTTTAGTGTTTATTGGTGGCAAAAATATATATAGTTGCCCTTCAGCGGTGCAGTTATATGTTCTAAAGCACTTCTTGACATGTAGAAGTGGCACAAAAAAAGTATTTGCCGTTGTGTGGTGAAGTCAGAAAATGACAGCCTTTTTTGGCGGGTATAAGTGGCAAATATATATATATAATTTTTCAGTTCAGCGGTGCAGTTATATGTTCTAAAGTCCTTTTTGGCATTTATTAGAGGCAAAAATATATACATTTTCTGTTCAGTGGTGCAGTTATATGTTCTAAAGCCCTTTTTGGTGTATATTAGTGGCACAAAATAAGCATTTGCCATTGTGTGGTGAAGTGAGAAAATGACAGCCCTTTCGGCGTGTATTAGTGGCAAAAAAATATATATTTGCAGTTCAGCAGTGCAGTTATACGTTCTAAAGAACTTCTTGGTGTGTATGAGTGGAACAAGCAAAGTATTTGCAGTTGTGTGGTGAAGTGAGAAAATATATATTTGCCGTTCAGCGGTGCAGTTATATGCTCTAAAGCCCTACTTGGCGTGTATTAGTGGCAGAAATATATATATTTGTCGTTCAGCGGTGCAGTTATATGTTCCAAAGCCCTTTTTGGCGTGTATTACATAGTAACATAGTATATAAGGCCCAAAAAAGTCATTTTGTCCATCCAGTTCGGCCTGTTATCCTGCAAGTTGATCCACAGGAAGGGAGAAAAAAACCTGTGAGGTAGAAGAAGCCCATTTTTCTCACTTTAGGGGAAAAAATTCCTTCCCGACTCCAATCAGGCAATCAGAATAACTCCCTGGATCAACGACCCATCTCTAGTAACTATAACATGTAATGTTATTACAGTCCAGAAATACATCCAGGCCCCTCTTGTACTCTTTTAGTGAATTCACCATCACCACCTACTCAGGCAGAGAGCATGGAACTGCTCTTACAGTAAAGAATCCTCTTCTATGTTTCTGTACAAACATTCTTTCCTCCAGATGCAGAGGATGTCCCCTCGTCACAGTCCTGAGGTTAAACAGATGATGGGAGAGATCTCTGTACTGACTCCTAATATATTTACACATAGTAATTAGATCTTCCCTCAGTTGTCTTTTTTTCTAAAGTGAATAACCCTAATTTTGATAACAGTTTAGAGTACTGTAGTCCCCCAATTCCAGTTATTACTTTAGTTGCCCTCCTCTGAACCCTCTCCATCTCTGCTATGTCTGCCTTGTTCACAAAAGACAAGAACTGTACACAGTACTCCATGTGTGGTCTGACTAGTGATTTGTAAAATAGTGGGACCATGTTCTAATCATGGGCATCTATGCCCCTTTTGATGCAACCCATTATCTTATTGGCCTTGGGAGCAGATGCCTGACACTGGTTTTTACAGCTTAGTTTTTGTTCGCTAAAATTCCAAGTCCTTTTCCATGTCAGTGTTACCCAGTGTTTTACCATTTAGTATGTATGGGTGACTTGCATTATTCCTTACCATGTGCATAACCTTACATGTGTCAGTGTTAAACCTCATCTGCCACTTCTCTGCCCAAGCTTCCAATCTATCCAGATCCATCTCTAGCAGTATACTGTCCTCTTCTGTGTCAATTACTTTACACACTTTAATGTCATCTGCAAAAATTGTCATTTTACTTTGCAAGCCTTCTACAAGATCATTAATAAATATATTGAAGAGGATAGGGCCTAGTACTGACCCCTGAGGTACTCCACTAGTGACAGTGACCCAATCTGAGTGTGTACCATTAATAACCACCCTCTGTTTTCTATTACTGAGCCAGTTACTTACCCACATGCAGACATTTTCTCCCAGTCTGAGCATTCTCATTTTACATACTAAGCTTTTATGCGGTACAGTGTCAAATGCTTTGGAGAAGTCCAGATATCTGACATCATTTGATTTGCCTCTGTCAAGTCTAGAACTTAACTCCTCATAGACACTGATTAAATTAGTTTGACATGACCGATCCCTCATGAAGCCATGCTGATATGGCGTTATTTGCTTATTTTCATTGAGGTGCTCTAAGATAACATCTCTTAGAAAACCTTCAAACAGTTTACCCACGACAGATGTTAAACTTACCGGCCTCTAGTTTCTGGGATGCTTTTAAAAATATCCCATGTTGTGGCTGTATTTTTATTTTTGAGGACTTTGTCCCAGTTAGTTAGGCCTATGGCCTCTCTTAGTTGGCTAAATTTAGCTTTTTTGAAGTTTGGTATTTTTTTCCTTCCTGAAGAAACACTCTTTTGAATGATAATGGTTATTTCTTTATGGTCACTATTTCCCAGGTTTCCCTGAACCTGCACATCTGTTGTTCTGTCAGGTCTATTGGTTAATGTACGGATTTCAGTTGCCCAGTCTATATATGGGTAGTTGAAGTCCCCCATAATAGTGACCTCATTATAATTTGCTGCCTCGTCTACCTTGTTTAGTAGTAGATTTTCTGTGGATTCTGGTATATTACGTGGTTTATAATAAACTCCTATTAGTAATTTATTATAGTTTTTTACTCCATGTATTTCTAAGTTGCAGTTATTTGTTCTCAAGCCCTTTTTGGTGTGTATTAGTAGCAAAAAATATAGCCCTTTTTAGCGTGTATAAGTGAAAAAAAAAGGGTTTATTAGCCGTTGTGTGGTGAAGTGAGAAAATTACAGACTTTTTTTAGGGTGTTTTAATTTCCTTTATTTATTTGCTCTAACAGTATGTCAGACAGAGAAGTGCCAGGCTTCACAGGGGAATGGCAGAGGGGTAAATGCTTTGCAGCATTGTAAGCGTGGAAACTGGAGTCGCAGCAAGAGGTACTTCCCAGTTTCATCCAGCAGTCATGTCTTGATGACCAGCAACCCAGCAGTTCTTGAGTGGTTGACTTGGTCATCCACTTCGTCCCAAGTGACATCAGACACCCCCAGCCAAGAATCAGTGGGTTCGTCAGATACAACCCTTAGTTGGCATGGCCCAGGAGCAGGCCATGTGCCCTCACCTGTCCTCAACTTGCCTCTGTCCTTTTCTGTTCCCTCAGCCAGAGAAGTATTATATGCTGTGGGCTCAGCTGCACTCTAAAACGAAGATGAGCTACTAGATGACAGTCATCAGCTACTGGCCAGCCAAGATGTAAAGGAGACATCTGCTGCTTCCATGGGTAGGCGGGCAAGTAGTGATGAGGAGAGTGGCATGGGAGCTTGTGTTGCCCGGGGTACACCAAGTGCTTTGCAGGAGCCTACCTGCCCAGAAAGTAGTGGTGCAAGGGTTTACGGAAGCAGCGGCGGTATCAGTCAGTCAGTGTGGAGTGTTGGGGGTAAAATCACCTACTCGGCGGTGTGCCACTTTTTTTTGTTAAGCTGCCGGAGGAGGTGAACATGGCCATTTGTAGAATCTGTGGGCACAAGATAAAGCGTGGCCAGGGTGCCAATGTTGGCAGAATGGCCCTGCGTCAATATATGCAGCATCACCATAAAGAGGCTTGGGAGAACCGTGGCTCCGATATGGTAGTCCAGCCTGCCGCAGCAATCGCTGCATCACCCAGTTGCATGCACCCGATTTCAGGCTGTCAAGGCTCCACCACCTCAGCCGAAGGGAGCTGTCTGTCCTTCCCATCTTCTGCTGGTCCTGATGCTCCTGCTCTTCCTCCTACTCCTCGTCAGTCATTCTGTCAGCAATCGATCACCTAAGCGATTGCCAAGAGACAACTGTATGCGTACACTCATCCAACAGCGCAGAAGCTGAATGTGCTCCTGGCCAAGTTGCTGATGCTGCAGTCCCTCCCTTTCCAAGTGGTGGACTCTACACCTTTCAGAGAACTGATGGCTTGTGCCGAGCCAAGGTGGAGAGTCCCAAGACATACTTTTCTTGCC
Source organism: Bufotes viridis (assembly GCA_033119425.1). Taxonomy (NCBI): domain Eukaryota; kingdom Metazoa; phylum Chordata; class Amphibia; order Anura; family Bufonidae; genus Bufotes; species Bufotes viridis. Next base: position 461,026,053 of record CM065589.1, read on the forward strand.
AAAAATGCAGTACTAGCCATGCACACGTATGTAGAACAGAAGGTGGGCCAGACCTTGTGCCTGTCGGTGTCTGCCAAATTGCACAACAGTGCCGACGTGTGGAGCTTTAACTACCAGCAGGGACAATACTTGTACTTTACAGCCCACTGTGTGACTGTGGTTACTGCACAGCCAAACCAGCAACTTGGTCAGGTGACGACGCTTCCGCGTCCGCATTTTCACGCTGTTTATCCTGTGACAATGTCCGCATCTGCCTCTTCATCCTCCACAGTGTCCTCAGCCTCCACTGCAGGGACAATTCACAGTGCCCCTCCAGCATACCACATGTGCAGGGCACGGCAATGTCACACTGTTCTGCACCTCGTTTGCCTGGGCGAACAGAGTCACACATGGGATGAACAACTCCGTGTCCTTCATCAAGAAATCGAATCATGGCTTCGCCAACTGAAAATCGGAACCATGGTGACAGACCGACAGCGTCAAGGAGGGCCGAGCCATACGCCCTGCATAGCACACGTGTTCAATCTGGTTGTCAAGCGGTTCGTGAAGTCTTGCACCCATCTCTAAGACATCCTAAAAATGGCCAGGAAACTTTGCATGCACTTCAGCCACTCGTGCACCGCAAAGCACACCTTCCTTAAGCTGCAGCGGCAGGACAGCATCCCCCAACATAGGCTGATATGCGACGTTTCCACCCTTTGGAATTCCATCATCTATATTTGGACCGACTATACGAACAAAGAAAGGCCATAAACGATTTCTTGATGATCCAAGCGGACATGAGTACTCCCCTGTGTAACTTCAATGTTAGCCAGTGTTAGCTCATGCATGACACATACCATTTGCTCAGGCCCTTTGAGGAGGCCACGTAGTCGCCAGGACTACGGGATGAACAACGTCATTACACTGCTTCATGTCCTGGAATGGATGCTGGTAAATCTGGCTGGTAAGGGGACTGGAGACGTGGCACCTAGATCTCACGGCCACATGAGCCCTGTGGGGACTGAATTAGAGGAGGAGGGTATTGTAGCACAAGCAATGTGTAGAGAAATGGGTGGTTTTTCTACACAGGTGACAGGAGAGAAGGAGCAGTAGCAACCAGAGGAGCTACAGGGCGATGAGGAAGAGGAGGCAAAGCACCCAGACACACCATGGCACTATGCAGTGGAGATGGAGACAGAGAGTCCCTCCGAGTCACTTGCACAAATGGCCCGATGCATGCTCACTTGCTTGCGTAGTGACAGCCGAAATGTCAGCATTCAGCAGAGGGATGACTTCTGGCTCTCCACCTTGTTGGACCCTCGCCACCGTTCCAAAACGAAGACCTTTTTTACACCCACTGAGAGGGAGGACAAACTGAACTACTATAGAGACATCCTATGTAGTCACATGGCCTCTGCCTATTTGTGCCAACTTCCATCCTCTCGCAGGTCTGACCAGGGGGCTATCTGCACTCATGTTCCTCTGCTATGGCTGCTGTGGCAGGGTGGGGGGAGTAGGTGCAGTTCCATCTCCTTCAGCAGCAACTAGAGTCTACAGTCGCTGATGAGCAGCTTTCTTCACCCACCTAGTGAAGAAACTACTCACCAGCAGCAGCAGCCAGACCTGGAGCAGGGCCTGAACCAGCAGGTGGTGGCATACTTGGACAGCAACCTGCCACCCCACATTAAAGATCCACTGGACTACTGGGCAGCGAAACTGGATTTGTGGCCACAACTGGCAGAGTTTGCCCTGGAAATGATGTCCTGCCTGGCCAGTAGTGTGGCATCAGAGCGGATGTTTAGTGCAGCGGGGGCCATAGTTACCCCAATAAGAACTCGCCTGTCCACCAAAATGTGGACAGACTGACCTTTGTCAAGATGAATCAGGCGTGGATCAGCCAGGATTTCCACCCACCAAAGCCTGATGCATCAGATTAGATCATACATGCTGCCTCACCCAAACCTTGACAAAAGAGATCGATTTCTTCTGGCTACCTGCCTCAGCTACTATTCTGATGCTGCCATCCGCCTGATGCCACACATCTGATGCCAAGTGCTCCTTCTTTCCCAGCATCTTCAGCTGGTACTTGTATTTACAACCACTTTATGCTGCTGCCACCTCCACTTTATGTCACCTTGACACTCTGTGGTCTCCTGATGCTGCTGCCACCTCCACACTATGTCACCTTGCCATTCTGTAGTCTCTTGATGCTGCTGCCACCTCCCCACTATGTCACCTTGTCACTCTGTGGTCTCCTTATGCTGCTGCCACCTCCACACTATGTTACCTTGCCACTCTGTGGTCTCCTGATGCTGCTGCCACCTCCACACTATGTTACCTTGCCACTCTGTGGTGTCGTGATGCTGCTGCCACCTCCACACTATGTTACCTTCCCACTCTGTGGTCTACTGATGCTGCTGCCACCTCCACACTATGTCACATTGCCACTCTGTGGTCTCCTGATGCTGCTGCCACCTCCAGACTCTGTCTTTGGGCCACTCTGTGGTCTCCTCATGCTACTTTCACCTCACTTCTATGTCATAGGGCCACTCTGTGGACTTCTCATGCTGTTTCCACCCTCCCCACTTTATGACTCGGCCACTATTTTGCCTTTCGGCCTGGCTGACATCATCATTTATGTGACCTTTCTTCGGATCTGTCAGAAGGAAGGAAAAATGAGATGCACAACGGACCCTGTCTATGTAACAGCTGTAAGGCCTGCATGACATGGTCCCTATTTTGCATCAGAATTGGTTTATGATTTGGTAGCCAAAAGCAGGAGTGGGTACAAAACACAGAAGACATGCAAATATTCTATTCACGTGTCATCTCTGTTTTGGATCTGTTCCTGTTTTTTTTCTTGCTTTAGCAATACTGATGGATTACTGACCAAATGCTGACCGAGTGAAGGTGGATGCTCCACAGACAGGATCCGTTTTAGTGGTTATTGTTCTGACGGATCAGAGGAAGGGCAAAATGATCAGTGACGTCAACACAAACTTACTGCTGACAACCTCTCCACTCTGTCAGGGGGGCTCTACTTGTATAAGCGCTTAATAGAACAGGTTCTGTAGACTATGTGGAATCAGCTGACGATGGTGTAAAAGGAGTGCGCTTCTTCTTGACGCTAATATTCACCTGTAAGGCTGAGTTCATGTGTTACTTCAAGGTATAGTGTTGAACACCACTATAAAGGCTCTCAGCAGCCTGGAAATAGCAGTTTTTTTTAACACAATTCGCCACAACTATAATCGTATTGAAACAAAAATTTTCAAAAAATTTGGCAAACCCGGCCGAATCAAATTTTTTAGAAATTCGCTCATCTCTAATTATGGAGGATTCAGTATTGGCTTTATGTCAACTATATTATAGTCTCATTTTATATGTTCTTAAACCTATTTCCACCCATCTAATTAAAAAAAATTATAATTTTAAAATTTTATTTATAAACATGTCTAACGTACTAGTCTATTTTCCTGTTCAGGCAATTACACTGCTTTCTATGTGAAAAGAAAAATCTATTGCATATTGCACATTCTTTTTAGATTTACTCCTTCTATATTGTAGGCTTTTAGCTGCCCAATTCGACTCCTTTTATTGCATCTAAATAGCTAATTATAGGCTGTAATTAACATGATTGCATGATATCCATGTCATTTACCAAACACGGCGTCTTTATAGAGTTTATAAAGATGCATTTTAGATGAATCTCGTAAAAAACACATATAGTTTATTTAAGGACTGAGTTACGTCTGTCTGGAAAAGTTACACAACTCCCCATAAAATGTGAATAGTACTGTGCAAAAGTTAAAATTCCTTCAAAAATATAAGTGTTGATTATCAACTTCTCCAGTGATGCTCCAGGAGTGGTAAATGCCTGTGGAGAAAAATTAATTCACTAAATAATTTCCTCCACTATAAATTTATGCAGATAACTTAAAACTCTGCCCTCCACCTCACCAAACAGACCTGTTTCACAACCATTATCTCCCCCTTCCAAAAATCTTTGACACTTTTCACTCTCTCCTCGGTCCAAAAGTGCAGGAGCCCATCACTGACTGTGTTGAAGATCTAACCACCTACTTCAAAGAAAAAATTGAAAACATCAAGCACAAAATTCGGTCACAGCTGCTAAATGTCATTCATCCCCTTCTCTAGGTTCCCTCCCTTCTCTTTCAATATTCAACCCAGTCACAGAAGAAGAAGTCTCCAGTATTCAATTTTTTTTCTAAACCTACCACATGCACTACTGGCCCTATTCCCTCACACCCTCTCCAGTCTCTTTTCCCAGCTATCACTACTCACTTAACCAAAATTTACAATCTCTATCTCCTGGTATCTTCTCCTCTTTTAAACATTATGTCATAACCCCATTACTATAAAAAAATTAAAAAAACTTATCTTGACCCATCCTGCTAACTACAGACCTGTCTCTCCTTCATCTCTAAATTTACTCAAAAAAACTGTAGACACTTCGCTCAGCTAACCTAACAACGATCTCCTTGCTGCTGTACACAGATGCAAGACACCGTGATGTGTCAGATACCATTCAAGCCTAACTTGATCTGAGCACTATCATCAATGTACTTGTAGTCCTAGAGGTTCGGCGTGTGTCACACCCGATTGTAGACGCTGGTCTCTGAAGTTCTTTTCACGCAGGGGATCTTTGTCTATGGGAAGCTGTTTTTCTTGGAGTTTGCCCCGGCCGGTGGCTGAACTTCCAATATTCCTTCGCTCGCGCTCACAGATGAGCGGGTGACGTCACCACTTAGAGCTACGGATTGTCACAATACCATTCAACACATTTCAAGCGAATTACGTCGCTCTTCGTCAGGGAATCAATGAGGTCTTCTTTATATAGACATCGCTCCCCTGTATTAACTCTTCCAGTGCTGCTGTTTTCTTAGTTGCTTATTCAAAGTAGTAATGAGCGGCAGGGGCAATATTCAAATTAGCGATATTTCGCGAATATTTGGGTATCTTTTAAATGCCCGTTTATGCAAATTTTTATGCAAATTTTATGCAAATTTTTTAATGCAAATTTTCGCAATCAAGAAAATAATGACTGGAGATTACGAATTCGCGAATTTTTTAATATATTATTTTCTTGATTGCAGAAATTTGCATATAAAAAAACCGAATATTTGCAATTGCGAATATATTTTGCGATATTCTAAATATTCGCGAATTCTCGAAGTGCCGATATTTGCGATTAAAATTCGCTATTCAAAAATTCGTGATCAACACTAATTCAAAGCCAAACAGCTCAACTTCGGCATTTAGACCTCTGGACATTAATTTATCCATATTGAAAATCCACTGAGTTTCTTTTCTTGATAGATTTTTGATATAATCCCCTCCTCTTACATATTTTTTTACTATTTCAAGCCCTACAAAAGATGTACCCTCTTTTTTTCCATTGTGCCTTTCCTTAAAATGTCTTGACAGGGAGTGTCCCTCTGATTTTTTCTCTATGTTAGATACGTGCTCATTTATACGTTTTTTTAGGCATCTTTTTGTTCTGACAATATAAATTTTCTCACAGGGGCATTTTATAGCATAAATTACTCCCTGAGTATTAGAAGTTATGTAGCCTCTAATGTTGTATTCATATGTGCCTTCTGTGTTCTTCATGGAGGTTTGTTTGGTGGTGCCCCCCATGGTTTTTCTACAACCCATACATTTTTTACATGGAAAGAAACCTTTTAATAGATGCTAATTAGTTGATACATATTTATTTAAGGCCGCACTTTTTTTTTTTTTGGTGCTACTATGTTTCCTATATTGGCTGCTTTTTTCTATACGAATTCTGGGATTGTTGGTATCATTTGGTGCTACTATGTTTCCTATATTGGCTGCTTTTTTCTATACGAATTCTGGGATTGTTGGTATCATACCCCCTATTATTTTGTCTTCTTTTAAAATATCCCAATATTTCCTCACAATTTTTCTAAGCATATAAGTCTGGGCATTATATGGGACAATTATAGGCTGGATTTTTTCATTATCTTCCTGTACACTCTTTGTTCTTTTTTCGCCTATTTCCGCTTTCCCCGATGCTTCTTCTAGAAGTGTTTTCCTGTCAATCTGTTTAATCACATTCTTTTGTTTTCTGAGCCTATTTGTATCATAACCCTTGGATTCAAATTTATTGTACAGTATCTCTGCCTCTTTTTTGTATTCCGCCACCTACATACAATTTCTTCTGATACGGAGGAATTGACTCCTTGGTATATTATCTATCCACTGTGGTAGATGACAGCTGCTCCTTGCAATATAGCTGTACGAGTCTGTTGGTTTCTCGTATGTTTTTGTATAAATATTATCCCCCATTATATAAATAGTGAGATCTAAAAAGTGTATCTCATTCCTACTATAAGTTAAAGTAAAATCTAGATAAAACTCGTTTTTATTCATTTCTGTTAAAAAATCCAACAGGCGGCATTTTATTGATGACGTGATTTTTATTTGGGAGGGGGGTGAGACAGCACTGTTGGATTTTTTTACGGAAATTAATAAAAACGAATTGATTCCCTGACAAAGAGCGATGTAATTCACATGAAACGCGTTGGATGGTAATGTGGAACTAGTGACAATCCGTAGCTCTTAGTGGTGACGTCACCCGCTCATCTGTGAGCGCGAGTAAAGGAATATTGGAAGTTCAGCAACCGGCCGGGGCGAACTCCAAGAAAAACAGCTTCCCATAGACAAAGATCCCCTGCGTGAAAATAACTTCAGAGAGCAGCATCTACAATCAGGTGTGACACATGCCAAACCTCCAGGACTACAAGTACATCGATGATAGTGCTAAGATCAAGTTAGGCTTGAATGGTATCTGACACATCACGGTGTCTTGCATCTGTGTACAGCAGCAAGGAGATCGTTGTTAGGTTAGCTGAGCGCAGTGTCTACAGTTTTTTTGAGTATGTTTGTATAGTATTTGAGCACATTACGGGAGTGCGGTGACACTGCAGCTTTGTATAGTATATAGCGCCAGTGGCTTTAACACGTTTCATCTCTAAATTATTTGTCTATAGTCGCACTCTGCACTATCTCTCTGTCAATTCTTTTCTTCAGCCATTACAATCAAGTTTCATCTAGTGAATATGTTTTCCCAAACCCCAAAGATATGTAATTTAACTTTCCTGACAAAAAGAAAAGAAAAGAAAGGTAATTCTTTCTGAAGTTATCTGATGTTAGACAAACTCATTTGCATATATCCTTCTCAGAAACCAAGAGGGACATTTTCTAGCCTACAGTAGGCACCACATATACAAAGTGGTCTCCATAATTGAAATAGTACCCACCCAGAGGTCCCCACAAGGCCTCTTAGCTAGAAAAGGTGTTTTGTTTTGATAAAGGGCTTTTGTCCTGGAATGCTGATTTGAAGATGTGAGATTGGCTTAGCAATTATCTTAGTTATGTTAGGAAGCTGAACAATGATTAGATGGTTATGCTGTATTTATAGATGTGAAGCACTTTTCACGCTTCATGCTTTTCCAATCCTGAATTGCACATGTTTTTCACATGCAGATTTCTCTCTTGATTTGCCTGACACAAAACACAAAATTTCTGGGTTTGTGGTAATCATTCAAATTTTTTGGAAAATTTGGGATACATTTTGAATTGATAGAATCAATTTGCTCATAGATCCTTGTGCTTCATAGGTCAATTTTTCTCTATTTTTTACACACTAAATTTTTGCTGGTAGCCTTGAACTGTTCAAACAGTGAGTTTTCATAATAAGATTTTCCCCTTGGTGGTAGCCTCAAACTTTTTGTCAGTGATATATAAAGAATATGGACAGCACTCCCGAAACAAATAAAATAAAATAAAAATAAAATAAAATGTATTCACCCATGTGGTGTACAAGCAACATTTCGGCCCTACAATAGAGCCTGCTTGAGAAAGGAGTGCTGTCCATATTCTTTATTTTTATTCAAGGGTTAGCTTACACCCCTGGACCTAGCACCCACATACAGCTCATTTTTTTGTCTTTCGGTGATGCCATTTTTTTCTTTATATATATATATACAAATATTTTGCCGTACTTGTGTTTCATAGATACATTTTCCCCACTATGCATGGTTTTTTGATGGCAGCCTTGAACTGTCCAATTCATACTTTTTGTTCCTCTGGTACTATTTGATTAGTGCTTTTTTATAAAAATATTTTGTATCTATTGCCATGTTTGTGTCCCCACATAACGCTTCCCTGGAAAGAGACATGCCAACCAGTCTTCTTTAGAAAAGGAAATGTGAGTGTCTCAGAGCAGGAACCCAGCTCTTTCTAAGTAACTACCCTTTAACAGATCAGGGCAAACAAAATATGTTTGGCTGTCTGAGAGGCCTTGGTTGGGGTACTATATTTCATTCTGGAGAGTACTAAGTACACATGAGGAGTGCTGTAAGCCAGTCAATGCTCCTTTGGGTTGCAACAAATATATGAAAATTAGCACTTCTTACATCAGATATGATTAACTAGTTTAAACGTTAACTTGAGTATCTTCCTAGAAACTCAGAGGAACATTGCTGGCCTATAGTGGTCTGCATGCTGGGCACTCTAAATAATGAGGAAGAGCACCAATCAGACAACACATATATATTGTCCATAAACCCAGAGTTACAAAAGTAGTCTGTCTGTCTGTCTGCCTGACTGTCTCTCTCCCTCCCAGCTACTATACAGAAGAAGAAAGATTTGTAACCCTATTCTTACCGGATGTCACTCAGCAGCAACCCTTTCCATTGTATAAGATGATTCATAAAGGTCCCCATCGGCTTCTTTAGACAGATTACCTTGAGCTACATGTATCTTGTTACTGTAACTTTACAATAACCTTTATTTATATAATATACTACTTTCCTTTTTATGCATTAATACTTTGCTGCCTATGTATGTACACCAAACCCTTATACAAATATCTGAAAACTTAATAAAAACCCAATGCATGTTGTACTCTCATTGGAAAAAACATATATAAAAAAAAAAAGGATTTACAGAGTGTATGGGGACATATAATTGGAAACAACTGCTTAGAGTAGTATGCTTCTATCTATAGAAATGGAATTAGAGAACAGTTTACCAAAAAAAGTTCTACTAGTAACTGAAGGGAACTATATTTATAAAAGTGCAACAAAAGAACAGCAAGCCTTGCTACAGAAGATATATTTACACCATCCCCTGCCATTCATCTAGCAGAATTCCAAAGTTAATTTTCATCCCCCTACTTTCCATCCCCCCTCTCAGACGTGTTTTCTTTAAAAGGCAAGCAAGGGATAAAATTACACTTATGAACTGGACGTCTGACAAACAGTCTCCATGGAAAGTAGGAAATTGGGCTTTTGCTTAAATGAAAGCCAGATGTCTCTTCAACAACTAGAAAATTCAATAACTTTGACCTACTTTACAAAATCTTAGCACTGCACTTATTTACAATGTTCCCAAAGACAATGATGCTTCACCCCTTCTTAAACTGACCAGTAGTCGCTAAGGACAAGCTATTTGCCTTACGGACACTGAATGGATGAAATCTACACTAGGAAAAAAGATACATTTTTTTCTGCTCTCCTTTCTTACATTCCTTTCTTTGTGCAATTCTAACCACAAAAAAAATGAGTAGGAGTAGAAAAAAAATAAACAGCTCAAATGTCACGTGAATGCACGCTGGCTACAGAACATTAATCACAGACCCTCCTCAGATCCAGTTTTGAGTTTTAAAGCACAAAGACTAACTTGTGAAAAGTTCTCTGTATTTGAATACGTGTTTGCATTTATTTAGATTGGGCTGTATTGAAATAAATGCCTAAGTGGTTTTCATTAGTAATGTAATGCTGATACCTATGGGGCCCAGTTTATAAATTCCCCTGGCTCTGATAATGGAAACAGGGTATACAGTAGAGCTCTTGTCTGGCAGGGGTCTATGTAAAAGCTGACGCTACTTTTTTTTATACTATATGTTTTTGTATGTTTATAGATAGTGGATAGTCTTGTTGTAACAATTTATCCTCTATCCACCGGATAGGGAATGACTTTTAGATCAGCTAGGATCTCACCACTGGGAGCTCCACTGATATTAGGGGTCTTGTAAAACATACACACTGCCACTCCATTCATCTTCTATGGGACTGCTGAAGATAGCTGAGAACTGTACTCAGCTACCTCTGGCACTCCCATAGAGATGAATAGAGGGGCAGCACACATGCTCCACGACCTTCCATACATACACAAAGTCATAAACCCCCCATTATCAGGACAGCGGGGGGTCAATCTAACAGTTGTGCTGTATCCAGTGCTTCTTACTGGTATAATCTGTTAATCTAGAGATCCAACTGAGAGATGTTATCTATCAGAATGCAATGCAAATTGCTGACGTAGCAAACGTTAACTTGAAACTACACATGTTGAATATGCAGAGGCAGCAAACTTTGACTTAGCAAAGCCATGCAAAAAAACTAGATGTCAATCTATAGATTTCTGCAACTGTGTATATAATGAGTTAATAAGTTAACATTTGCTATATCCGTACTGTACTTTAAATAAGCACTGTGTTAGAGGGGTTTGCCCATTTTATAGATGTGGAATATAAAATGGATATTTCATTAAATTATCATTGGCCATTTAACAGCTGGCACCCCCTGCCATCCACAGAATGTAAGTGACCAGTCAGTGACCACTCATTAGAGTGGTTAACATGCTTGGGGTAAATATCCCTTATAGTCTATCTAATATATATATATATATATATATATATATATATATATATATTACAGATAAACACAAGGGGGGGGGGGGGTCAGTCAGCACGTCCCTGTATGCAGGTGCACGTATGCACTAGCACTCTGCCCTACCTCTATACTAGAAGCTATCAGAGGTCGATAGTGTACATTTTGAGCAAAAAGTAATAAGCCACTCGCCACGCCAAGGTCACCTCTATGAGTGGTCCTAACGCTAAATCCTACCTGTTATGTAGGATCAGATAGGATTTAGCGATAGGACCACTCATAGCGCGACGAGTGGCTTATTACTTTTTGATCAAAATGTTCACTAACGCCTCTGATAACTTCTAGCATAGAGGTAGGGCAGAGTGCTGGTTGCAGAGTGCTGTTGAATTTCTGTGTTTGTATATATATATATATATATATATATATACCGTATATCTTACTAGCTGAAGGATCCGGCTTCACACGGTATATTTAATGTTTGTATGTGTCGTTAAAAGATATCGACAGCATCCCCCATAACAGTGACCTCTACAGCACCCCTCCCGCCTTTAACAGTGAACTCCAGAGTTCACCACTCCTTAACACTGGCACCCCCCCCCCCCACAGTGCTCCGCCACTTTAAAATGGGACCTCCACAACAGCCCATCAACTTATCCTTGACCTTAACAGCAGCCCGCCACCTTTAACAGTGAGTTTCACAGCACCCCACTCCCTTGACAGTGACCTCCTCAGGGGCATGCCCCATTAACAGTGACCTCCACAGTACTCAGCTGCCTTAACAGTGACCTCACAGTACCCTACTGCCTTAACAGTGACCTCCACAGCAGTTGCCCCTTTAATAGTGGCCATTGCCCCTTAACAGTGACCTCCACAGTGTCCCCCCCTTTTAACAGTGACCTCCAGAGCGCCCTGCCCCTTTAATGCTAGGACTACACAACGACATGTGTCGTGCGACATTTTGTCTGAACAATTTTTGGAATGTTAGGCTATGGTGTCCACTGCGACATGTAACATGCTACGACTGCGACATGACAGTTACGAAAAATCTATCCAAGATGGATTTTTCTGCCACTATAACGTCGCAGTCGCAGCAAGTCAAATTTTGCAGTGCAACACCATAGACTATCATTATAAAAATTGCCACAACACATGTAGCAGTGTAGTTGTGCCCTATGTGTTGTGTGACTTATTGTCGCGCAACACATGTAGTCGTGTAGCCCTAGCCTAAAGCTGACCTACAGCAGTGAAGAAAAATGGCTGGGTTTATATGGAAACCTGTCTGTATGTGGAGACTAAGGGCCTGCGAGCTTCTATTGACTGATAAGGGACATGTGACGATGTTTATAGCAGATGGGATATGAAGAGAAAAACTTGCAGGCTTGTATTGGCTAATGCAGGTCATTTTTTGGGAATATCTCAGGAACGGTATATCTAAAACCTTCCCAGACACCTGATGTACCTGTGTGCAAAATTTGGTTAAGATCAGTCCAGTCGTTTGGTCGTGCATAAAGAACCGACAGACAGACACTCATTTTTATATATATCTTTCTATCTTCTATATATATATATATATATATATATATATATACATAAAGAAGGACGCATATATGTGTGTATGTACGTATGTATGTTCGGCGATCACTCAAAAACGCAACCATCGATTTCAACAAAACTTAGTATGCACATACCTTGCTAACTGGAAATAAATCTTATGCGGGTCACAGCTCTCTAGCATGTACCGTTCCTGAGATATTCCAAAAAAATAAGCCTGCAAGTCTTTCTCTTCATATCCTAACTGCCATACACATGGTCACATGTCCCTTATCAGCCAATAGAAGCTTGCAGGCCCTTAGTCTCCACATACACACAGTTTTACTCCAGGTTTTCATAAAAACTCAGCCATTTTTCTTCACTGCTGTAGGTCAGCTTTAGGCTAGGGCTACACAACGACAAGTGTAGTGTAACACATAGGGCACAACTACACTGCAACATTGATGTCGCATGACAATTTTTATATTGATAGTCTATGGTGTTGCACTACGACATGTTGCGACTGTGACACGACAGTCACAGAAAAATCCCTCTTGGATGGATTTTTTGCGACTGTCGTGTCTCAGTCGCAGCATGTCGCATGTTGCATAAAAATTATTGCGCGACAAAATGTTGTGTTGTCATGTAGTCCTAGCCTTAAAGGGGCAATGCGCTGTGGAGATCCCTGTTAAGGGGCAGGGGACACTATTAAATGGACAGCTGCTGTGGAGGTCACTGTTAAGGGGGCAGGGGCGAATATTAAAAGGGAAGCTGTTTACTGTGGATTTTACTGTTAAGGGGGCAGGCTGCTGTGGAGGTCACTGTTAAGGGAGCGGGGTACTGTGGAAATCACTGTTAATGGAACGGGTTACTGTGTCAGTCACTGTTGAAGGGATGGGTGTTGTGGAGGTCTCTGTTAAAGGGGCAGGGAACAGTGGAGGTCACAGATAAGGGGACGGTCCCCTATGAAGCTCAGTGTTAAGGGGCGGGGTGCTTTATAGGTCACTGTTAAGGGGGCGGACCCCTGAGGAGGTCACTGTCAAGGGAGTGGGGTGCTGTGAAACTCACTGTTAAAGGGGTTGGCTGCTGTGAATGTCAAGGTTAAGGGGATGGGCTGCTGTGGAGGTCACATTTTAAAGTGGAGGTGCACTGTGAGGGGGCCAGTGTTAAGGGGTGGGGGACTGTGGAGTTCACTGTTAAAGGGGCGGGGTGCTGTAGAGGTTACTGCTATGGGGGATGCTGTTGATATCTTTTAATGACACACACAAACATTAAATTAAATAAATGAAATATACCCGTGCAAAGCCGGGTCCTTCTGCTAGTAAGATATATATATTAGATAGACTAAAAGGGATATTTACCCCAAGCATGTTAACCTCTTTAATGAGTGGTCACTGAATGGTCACTTACATTCTGGGGATGGCAGGGGGTGCCAGCTGTTAAATGGCCAATGATAATTTAATGAAATATCAAATTAATATTCCACATCTCTAAGATGGGCAAAGCCCTCTAACACAGTGCTTATTTAAAGTACTATACGGATATAGCAAATGTTAACTTATTAACCCGTTATATACACAGTTGCAGAAATCTATAGATTGACACCTAGCTTTTTTGCATGGCTTTGTTAAGTGAAAGTTTGCTGCCTCTGCATATTCAACATGTGTAGTTTCAAGTTAACGTTTGCTACGTCAGTAATTTGTAATGCATTCTCAGAGATAACATCTCTCAGTTGGAATTCTAGATTAACAGATTATACCAGTAAAAAGCAGCTATCCACTGGATACAGCACAACTGTTAGGTATATATATACACACACACTCACAGTATATATAATGATTTTTTGTCTGTTGCCTGTCTGTTCTTTATGTACAGCCAAATGACTGAACCACTGTGCATCAAATATGGCATAAAGGTACATCAGGTGTCTGGGAACGTTTTCAGAAAGGTCTTAGATCGATAGGATGTACCGTTCTTGAGATATTACCAAAAACGCAAATATGGCACCATCACATGACCTATATTAACTAATAGAAACTAAAAGGTCTTGAATTCATAAACTAATTGACATACACACAGTCACATGACCCTTATTGGCCAATAGAACCTCACAGGTCCTTCAGTCTTAGCATGCAAACAGTTATTGAGGAACTGTGGAGGTCACCATTAAGGGGTCACTGTGTATGTCACTGTTATTGGGGCACTGTGGATGTCACTTATGGGACACTGTAGATGTCACTGCAATGGGACACTGTGGATGTTACAGTTATTGCTGTACTGTAGATGTCACTGTTATGGGGAAACTGTGGATGTCACTGTTATGTTGCGAGGTAGATGTCACTGTTATAGGATCACTGTTGATATCACTGTTATTAGGGCACTGTGAATGTTATGGTTATGGGGGCACTGTGGATGTTACAGTTATCGGGGTACTGTAGATGTCACTGTTTTGGGGACACTGTAGATGTCACTGTTATGTTGCACTGTAGTTGTCACTGTTATGGGGGCTATATGGATGTCAATGTTATTGGGGCTCTGTGGATGTCACTTTTATGGGGGCACATTTTATTTGAAAGTATGCAGAGGTTTTTTTTTTTTATTCCATATGAATTTAACATGCAAAAATACTGCCATCTTACATCAGATACTAAACTAAGAAGCTTTTCTCCCTAGAGCATGACTTGGCCTAAAATCAATTAAAATCTACTAATTGTCCCTACTCTCTGATGTGCTTTGTTCTCAGTTTTGTTTAAGCGCAGTATAAAAACGTGCCTGGAGGGCATCAATAAGCTCACAACACATTGCGAAGAAAACTTTAAACACATGTCTTATTAAAGAGGCCATAGATTTTTATTAAAGGGGTTCTCCAGGAATTAAGAAAATAAAAATACTTAAATATTACTTTATTATAAATATATTCCCAAATTTCATTAGTTCATTCATTAGTTATAATAGCTTGTTTTGTCTCGGGAGCAATGATTAGGAAAAATAAAATGGCTGCCATCCTATTAATACAGACAAACCCTGTTTTAATCACACAGGAGGACAAGTTACTTCAGAACACTGAGGTAAAGAGCTGCCTTATCCTCCTCTCCTACCTGTCAGGGATTATGAATACAGATGATAAGATCTTCAACTGAATCTCTGTGGGAATGGAGTTCATGAGGAGATATGAAGTACAGAGAGGACGAACAGGACAGACTGTGGTAATGTGGGGCTGTGGTAATGGAGACTGCACAAAAGTGCTGCTCCTCATTACCCACTTCCCCACCTCCTCTCTGCACTTCATTCTCATGAACTCCATTCCTATAGAGATTCAACTGAAGATCATATTAAACTGCATTCATGATCACAATCCCTGACAAGCAGAGCAGAGAGGAGGATGAGGCAGCTCTTTAGTTCAGTGTTATAAAGTAACTTGTGCTGCTGTGTGATTAGGACAGGTTTTGTGTGTACTAATAGGAAGACAGCCATTTTATTTCTCCTAATGAATGCTCCCTAGACAAAACAAGCCATAACTAATGAAAGGTATTTGGGAATATATTGATAATAAGGTAATATTTAAGTGCTTTCATTTGATAAAATCTTCGAGAACCCCTGTAAGTATTAGCAAAAGGTACACATGTTGTAGCCACCAACATATGGCCATGGTTAGCTGGCTTTCCATTGTTCAACGCCCAGCTGGTATATTACAAAGTTCTATTATTTCATTAAGAAGTATGTAAGTCAATCCAAAATGTAAATTAGATTTACTCCATGATGAATGACTGTCTGATCTTGATTCATTTACATTACAGATGAGAATAAACTGGCTGGATGGAGAACAATTAGCAGAGCATTAATGGTTAGATTAAGGGAGCACTTGGTTCAAAATGTATTGTGCTGTCACCCATGCTACCTTCCCATTTTGCTTAGTACCTGCACGTGTGACACTGATGAAGTATGAAGGGTTTAGTCTTTTTTTTTTTTTTTTGGTTTAAAATAATGAGCTGACGTATATTAACAGAATATAACGGAATGGCCAGACACAAGGCATTCCATTTTGCTCCTTCCTAATAGAAGTCTATGGCCAAGCATAACGGATCCGTCTGGTTTCCGTTATGCATGACAGAAACAAAGTCCTGTCGACTGCACTTTTTTTTCCGTCCTGCATAACGGAAACCCGACGGATCCGTTATGTTTGCCTATAGACTTCTATTGGGATAGAGCAAAATGTAATGCCTCTTAAAGGCTTCTGTTTTGCATTCTGTCGGGCCATTCCGATATATTCTGTTTAACGGAACCTATAACGGAATAACGCTTGTGCGAACCCATCCATATACAGATATATTTAACTTTTTTGCAGAAAACACCAATAAAACAACCAACAGAAACCATTGACAATTGCGTAATAAACTAGCATACTCCTGTGCTACCCCTGCAGATGGCTGCAGGCGACCAGAATTTATTATTTACCTTGGAGAGGAGCAAGAGATTTTCAGTTCAGTATTGCAAAAACAGAGCTCAGTCCCCTACAATGATATTTTATTAAATTAATCATCATAAAATGTTTTATGTCTTGGATAAGAAAGATTAAAGTGGATTTATGTTTATATTTATTTATTTGTATATTTATATTATGCCCATTAACTCAAATAACAATTGAAACCTTGAAAACTATTTACTTATCTTTTCCAGGAGCCAGCCCTGTTCCTCAGCAGCCCTAAACTCAGCAGAAGACATGCTACCCTGGGTTCACACCTGAGCGTTTTACAGCGCGTTCAAACGCGCTGTAAAACGCTCAACACATGAAAACCAATGCATCCCTATGGGAGTGGTTCACACTTGAGCGTTTTACAGCGCGTAAAAACGCGCTGTAAAACGCCCGATGCATAAGCTCGTTCAGGAGCGTTTTTTGGGCGTTTGTCGCGCTTTTCCTCCCATAGACTTCAATGGGAACGCGCGTTTAACGCGCGTTTAACGCGCGTTTAATGCGCGTTAAGTGTAGAGATGCCCTTTTTTAATTGGTCTCCAGACCAATTAAAAAAAGTCTCCAGAGTCACGAACGCGCATAAAACGCGCGTTTACTATTGCCAAAAACGCGCATAAAAACGCGCGACTAAAACGCGCGTAAAACGCGCGTCTTAGAAACGCTCAGGTCTGAACCCAGTGTAAGTGTCCACCCAGCCTCAGGTACTGCGACTGCTACTGCAATTTCCAGCCTGCCTCAGTCTTGTGCTCTCCTTTCAGTTGGTTGGAGTTTCCTGGTGGTTCTGCACTGGATTGATCAGCTCACGCATACTGGTGATAGCTTCAAGAGGATCTGTCACCTCTCCTGACATCTCTGTTTTAGTAAATACTTAAATTCCCTATGTAATAGCAATTCTGGAAATTCTTTTTATATAACTCTATGTTTTTCTGTTTCTCAGTTATTGCTACTAGACATTTATGAAGGAATCTAAAACTGGATGTTACCAATATAATGTGTGTACCTGTACAGTCTGACAGTGTTTAATCAGTGCTGCCAGTTTCAGACTGTGCAGAGACACATCATCACTGGTAACACATGGTTGTGGATTAGTAACATAGTAAGTTGTAACATAGTTTATAAGGCTTGAAAAAAATCATTTGTCCATCCAGTTCAGACTGTTATCCTGCAAGTTGATTCAGAGGAAGGGAAAAAAAAACTGAGAGGTAGAAGCCAATTTTCCTCACTTTAGGGGAAAAAATTCCTTCCCGACTCCAATCAGGCAATCAGAATAACTCCCTAGATCAACGACCCTTCTCTAGTAGCTACAGCCTGTAATATTATTTCACTCCATAAATACATCCAGTCCCCTCTTGAATTCCCTTATTGTACTCACCATCATCACCTCCTCAGGCAGGGAGTTCCATAGTCTCACTGCTCTTACTGTAAAGAATCCTCTTTTATGTTTGTGTACAAACCTTCTTTCCTCTAGATGCAGAGGATGTCCCCTCGTCACAGTCCTGGGGATAAATAGATGATGGGAGAGATTTCTGTACTGACCCCCTCATCGGACATACCTCTATTTTCACCCAGGGAGCCCCCCTGACTTGAGCATTGGAACCGTTCATGCTCCGATGCTCTCCTTTGCCCTGCGCTAAATCGCGCAGGGCAATAGCATTTTCTGGAGTTCCGGTCACGAACTGGGCTCTCCATGGGGCTGCCAGGAAGCCCGGTGATGTCAATGGCACTGATGGGGGGGCTTTAGGGCTGCCCTAGCTGGTAGCGCTAAAGCATGCCCATCAGAGTCGGTGACGTCACCGAACACACTGCCGGGCAGAAGCTTCCGTCCGGCAGTGTGTTATTGTAAACAAAAGAGCCCCTGTCCTGTGCGATCTAGAGCAGGGCAAGGGAGCGCATCGGAGCATGAGATGCTCCGATGCTAATATCAACGGGGCTGCCTGGGTGAAAATATTGGTATGTCTGGGTTCAGCTCTAAACCCGGACAACCCCTTTAAAGCTAGCAAAATGGTGATTATATCTTCTAGTAAGTCATTTTGAGACACATCTCTGGAAAAACTGGACTGTTCATGCATGAGGTGATAAAGTGAATGCACATGTACATAAAATAAGAGGAATTCTTGTTTTACACCTGCTCCTCATAAATGGCTCACAATATTCCTTTGTGAGCTATACAACATGGAATTTGTAAAAGGTGTTTAAATGGTTTCCATGCCAAAGTAAACAGTGTGAATAGAGCACCACAAATTTTAATATGCAGACGTGAACATAAATTATAAAAATAAGACTGTGGATAATGAGCTAGGACATAGGCCTTATGGTTTCTTCAAAAATGCATTCTTTTTGGCAAAAAATGCTGCAGCCAGGTGTCCACATGTTGTCCAATAGGGCAGGAATGGGCAAACTGTGGCTCTCCAGCTGTTGCAAAACTACAACTCCCAGCATGCAAAGACTGCTTACAGCAGGGCATGGTGGGAATTGTAGTTTTACAACAGCTGGAGAGCCGCAGTTTGCCCATCCTTGCAATAGCGAATTTTAAAAAGCCCTGCAAACATTGGTCCAGATTTATTTTCTGTAGATGGTGTAAACTGAGGGTTTAATATATAAAGATGACAGTTTTTGCACTTTTTTGATAGTCTTCTTGGTTTGAAGCCATCCTTATTGCAACAAATTTACAAAATGTTGCATGTCATTTATTACATTTGACACACAAATTAAACACTGATTTTTTTAGCTTAAAGTGGTTGTCTCATCATGGACAATGGGGGCATATCGCTAGGATATACCCCCATTGTCTTATAGGTGCGGGTCCCACCTCTGGGACCCGCACCTATATTGAGAACGGAGTGCCGCAAGGTGGTGGCTGGAGGACTCCAGTCCGGCCACCACCAAGCCGACTCCCCATAGAAGTCAACGGGAGCGTACCGCGCATGAGTGCCCCCCGCTTCCTTTCATTTCTATGAGGCTGACAGAAGAAGCCGAGTCAGCTATTTTCGCCGGCCCCAGAGAAAATGAATGGAGGGCGGCTGTGCATGTGCAGTGCGCCCTCCTTCACCGCCCTCCCAGCAGTGGGACCCATACCTATAAAACAATGGGGGCATATCCTAGCAATATGCCGCCATTGTTCATGATGAGACAAAATGGGGGCATATCCTAGCAATATGCCGCCATTGTTCATGATGAGACAATCCCTTTAAAATCTATTCTTATGTATTAAAAATATTCCATCAAATTGTATGCCACCAGGGGTCTGAAGATGACTTTTTTGTGACTGTTTGACAAAATATGCACAATTAAATCTGGCAAAAATACAGTTCCACCCACAAAACATCTGGTTGCGCCTTAGTAAGTGCAAACTGCGGAGAATGGCCCCAACTAAACTAAAAATTATGCAAACGTTTCATAAATTTGTCAGAAATACAGAAACATTTCACTTTTATGGTGTAGCACGCATAATACATCATACCCTTAGACAGGCTGTATAGAGGTGAAACAGATTTATCACAGTGGCTCAGGCTGGATGATCAATCTGGTGGAAGGATAAACACTTTTCATTGACTCCATACCAACTTGACACTGAATTTTATGCCGCAATTGTGACACAATTTTGCGCAATGCAGCACATCTTCTGTAATTTCTCCTTTCCTGCAAGGCTCCACCCCTTCCCACTAATACCCCCTTCTTTTTCAAGCTAGTTGGAAAAAGTGTAGTAGTCCTAGTTGTGCCAAACTGCACCAAAATTGTGCCAATTTATACAAATTTTTAGACAGATTTTAGGCACAGACACAGTATTTTGTAGTGGCACTTTGATAGAGAGTTCACATCTCTGTTTCATTTCCCGTTTGACTCGTCCATCAGAAGAACAGAAAATAACAGGATTCTGCAAAAAAGCTGATTTTGTGCATCAGTTATGCACTTTTGGCATCCATTAGTTATTTTAGACTGAAAAAAGTCCTGCATCCTGCAGGACTTTTTTTTTTTTTTCATTTAAAATAACAGATCTCTGAAGGAAATGGCTCAAAAGGATACCAAATGTGCATAATATTTAAATTCTTGAGCTAAACCCCTTCACCCTCCTTACAGTATTGCACAAGCGCTGTCGGTACTTTGGGAGAAGCATCCAACTTTCAACCCAGGCAGAGCTAAGGGAGCAGATTGGGGAGAGTCTGCTTTAAGCCTTCATGTCTTGGACTTTGTAAAATACACTGATTTTGTCACAGGATGCTGGCGATGCGCGTCCTCCCCCTTGCGATGCCGGCATCCTGTCCCACTCCAGCAGCAGCAGGAGGCACCTTCCCAGCAGAGCGGGGAGCCGCTAGGCGTCTCCGCTGCCATGGCAACGATGGGAGGAGCGTCCTCCGTTGCCAGGATACCTGTGCGGACTGAGGGCCGAGCTGGGCACTCGGCGCTCAGCTGTCAGTCCTGGGGCAGATCATGTGGCGCTGGCCACGTCACATGACCTCAGCCACTGTGTATATAAGCAGGCAACCTGCTGGCCACAGGTTGCCTGTGATTGTGCTTATTGGGCTACCTTATACTCTGTTTTATTGCTCTGTATTTGACCTTCTGCTTGTGATTTGACCCTCCTTTTGCCTCTCCCTTGGAATCTGACGCGACCTCCAGGTTTGACCTTTGGCTTGTTACTCGTATTGTCTTTGCCTCTCCCTTGTATTCTGACGTGACCTCTCGTTGTACAAACACAGAAATGCAACAGCACTTTGCAACCAGCACTCTGCCCTGCCTCTATGCTAGAAGTTAACAGAGGCGTAATGTACATTTTGATCAAAAAGTAATAAGCCACTCGCCGCGCCAAGGACGCCTCTATGAGTGGTCCTAACGCTAAATCCTACCTGTTATGGGCCATGACAGCCACATAAAATCCAGCGAGTGCGGGCCCAGCATGCTTATGATCCACTGTGCTTATTAACCCTTTTTGGTGCCATAACAGCCTCCATTAGATCCAGGGACGCAGGTACGAACATGCATGCTGTGCCCACCGTGTACTCTTCCTGGAGCCAGATGGCTATTAGTAGGTACTATGAGTGCAAGTTCAGTTTTATACTTACTCTGATTAAAACCAGCCTCTACGGCAGACAAACTTGTCAGGTGTGCATGACTGAGTGGAGGCTGCCACACCTCCAGCATATACTACACAGAAACACTGACCCCCCCTTGTGTTTCTGTGTAGTATATGCTGGAGGTGTGGCGGCCTCCACTCAGTCGTGCACACCTGACTAGTTTGTCTGCCGTCGAGGTTGGTTTTAATCAGAGTAAGTATAAAACTGAACTTGCACTCATAGTACCTACTAATAGCCATCTGGCTCCAGGAAGAGTACACAGTGGGCTCAGCATGCATGTTCATACCTGCGTCCCTGGATCTAATGGAAGCTGTTATGGCACCAAAAAGGGTTAATAAGCATGGTGGATCCTAGCATGCATGCTGGGCCGCACTCCCTGGATTTTATTGGGCTGTCATGGCCCATAACAGGTAGGATTTAACGTTAGGACCACTCAGAGGTGGCCTTGGCACTGCGAGTGGCTTATTACTTTTTGATCAAAATGTACACTAACACCTCTGTTAACTTCTAGCATAGAGGCAGGGTAGAGTGCTGATTGCAGAGTGCTGTTGCATTTCTGTGTTTGTATGTATATTTTGCCATGGCTACGTGCACCTGCATACAGGGACATGCTGACTGACCCCCCTTGTGTTTCTGTGACCTCTCGTTGTGACCTTTGCTAGTTGGCTATCCTCCTTGCCTGCTGTACGCTCCTGCTGCTGGACGCTGCCCGTTACCTGTCTTTGCTTTTATCTGTCCCTCCCGCACTTACTCAAGTTAGGGACCGTTGTCCAGTTGCGCTTTATTTTTTAGGACGGGAAGTGCAAGTAGGCAGCGACAGAGGCATTGGTGGCAGTCTAGTGGGCGCACGCTCTCTCTCTCTCTCTCTGATTCTAGGGTGGCGTGACAGAATCACAGGCCCTTATATTGATTATGGACCCTCTGCAAAATCTTACCGACCACATGCAGAACCTGGCGCAAATAGTACAGGAACTTGCGGAAAGATTACAGGCCCAGGAAGCCGCTTGGATCTTCCCACTAGCTGCCCCGACTGCACCGCAGACTGAGCCTCATGTTAAGTTGACCGTTTTTCTGGTGATCGCAAGTGTTTCCTGGCCTTCAAGGAAAGTTGTAAGTTATACTTTCGCTTGCAACTTCACTCGTCAGCTTCTCACCTGCAGAGGGTGGGGATAATTATTTCCCTACTCCAAGGTGACCCTCAGGAGTGGGCGTTCGCCTTGCCCCCGGACTCCCCTTGTCTCCTGTCCATAGAGGCATTTTTCAGGCACTGGGGGTTCTGTACGACGAACCCTATAGAGCCTTAGTAGCTGAGTCCCACCTTAGGTCCCTCACTCAGGGTGATAGGCCGGTAGAGAACTAATGTACCCAGTTCCGTAAGTGGTGCATACCCTAAGGCTGGAACGAACTGGCACTCAAAAGTCAGTTCAGGTCAGGCCTTGCTAAAAATCCCAAGGATATGCATGTAGCTTACCCCTGTCCAGAGACCTTAGAGGAGACCATGACTTTGGCCATTAGGTTGGACAGACGTGTCAGGGAGAGACAGCGGGAACATCTTTTCTTTCCCCAGGGACCCTCTAGACCTGAATCCGCACCTGTGGGACCTAGCCTGGAGTCTCACTTGGATGAACCTATGCAGCTTGGCATGACTCAAAGAGAACGATGTCGACAACAGGGTGCCTGTTTCTATTGCGGTGATTCTGAACACTTGGTTCGTCAATGTCCCAGGATCCCTCCCTCTGGTAGACCATCCAAATTTGAGGGGCATGGGTGGCAGTCTAGTGGGCGCACACTCTCTCTCTCTCTGATTCTAGGGCGGCGTGACAGATTTGGTCTTGTTTGAAAGCTGCAATCTAAGCTTTAAAACAAAACCAGAATCACAGCATTATCTCTTCTTCTTCTTCATGAAATATAGCCTGTAGAAATCAAATTGGAAGTAACGGCAGCTGACAGTGAAATGAGGTTTTAGCTACTATTATTCCTGTCGATAATTATATCAGGCTAAAAATGGTTGTTGTTAAGGGGTTAAAATTCCTTTATGTCCCCTGAGTATTGCACAAGTTATATTTATTCAGACATAAATTCAATATTTACTATAAAAAAGTGACATTTTCTGGAGAGTTTTTCCAATTTTAATGTGACTTTGGAAATGGTGGGGCTAAAATTAGTAATAGAATTCTATATATTTTCACTGGTACACTGTGTTATGGTATATTCTCCTTATATTCTATAGATATATTCTCTGTTACATGGAATATACTTGACCATCAGTCCCTGCAGCCATGTCACTGTGCTGTAAACCATTTACCATTTTCAGTTACTGTGATTCCAGAAATGATAACCTGGGTTCACTTACAAATGGATGCTGTGACTTCCTTGCTTTCATAAACCCTCTTGTAATTTACTAGAGCCCAGAGGGGTTAATTAATAAACTTCTATGGAGCTGTGGCTTTTTCTGCACCTTTGAATGACATTTTAGTTGAGGGGGTGAGGGAGAATACTTGGTGCTCACTTGTTTAACTTTCAGATGTATTATTCTAGAGTAAACCTGTTGCTGGTTGTTTTTAAACTGAGCAACTCTATCTATATATATAAGGTGGGTTAACCAAGTGGATTTTATAGTGACCGTTTAGCTTCTTAAGTTTAGCCTAAAGGAGCAAACCAATAAAAAGATTTAATGACATAATGTAAATGTGTTGGCTGGCTATATACATAAATGTTAATAGGAAATTAAAATGTAGAATGATTAGCGGCTCACCAGAAATCGAAACCAGGACTATGTGGGTGCTCCAGCTGGGGACTGGCTATCCGTCAAGACAGCAAAAAAGCTATGTAGCTGGTAGTGTTGAGCGAAGTGAAGCACTCAAAGTGGAATTTGGTCTGAAGTTTAGGAAAACTTTGATTTGCAAATTGCAAGAAATCAGAATTTTCCTTGTGCTTCGTGGTAATGGCAGCTGTACACTTTACAAAGTGAAAGTAGGAATCCCAGAAACGAGAGATAATAATTCCCATAATTCCCTTAACTCCCACAATTCCGTGCAGCCAGCCAATCTGCACTATAAAACCCCCATCTAGAGCAGTCTCTGCCACTGTCTTGTGAGCTGAACATAGGGAGAGACGTGGCAAGTGGTCATGCACTAAGGGCCGTGTTGCTGAAAACGATTAAGAAAAGAATATCAAAGTGGAAGAGTGCAAGGAGACTTATTCTGCATTAGTATTAATTATTTATTTATACATTTACTTATTCCTACATCAGCCGTAAACTAAGATATGTAATTCAATACCAATAAGATGGAAGCCTTTATTATTCCAGCTCCAGCGTGGCAACCAATACTATCCAGTCTGCACCCCTTACCCCCAGTAAGGTCTTAATTATGACCATCCTCATCTTTTGCTAGCTTTACTTCTTCCAAATCATCCTTCAAAGTCTCCATGTCCTAGAAAAGTCAGCAAGATGCAGAGAGAAGAGGAGCTGGATGCTTCTGATTACATATTCTCATCATTATTAGATGATGTGGAAAAAGAGGAAAAGCAGATGGCAAAAGAAGGGCTTTCAGCTGTAGGGCAGGGGAGCGCTGAGGTTGGAGAAGTGGTTATGCCAGAGCTGATTAATATTCTGTGTTTAATGTCAAATAACCTGTAAGTGATTGTTGGCCAGAACACCAATAATATGCATATTGTCCCCCCACCTAACCAGCCAAACCCCATATCAGCAACAGCTCATGTTCAAAGGTGCATTAAAGGTGCTGTTCTTCCATTAACAATCAAGAAGGACTATACAGTGCGGTCATTATTAAATGAAAGACAGCTGTTGGATAATAGGCTGCACGGTTCTTCATTGCAGTATGGCTGCAACCCACTCCGTGTGGCCGTACCCTAAGGCAGAGTGGCCTGGATAGAGCAGATTTATAGCGATTTGTGACAAATGAATTCGGAACAAATTGAATTTCTTGGGTAACTTTGGCAAAGTTGCCGAATCAAATTTTTCAAAACTTCGCTTATCTCTAATAGCTGGCACTTACACTATCTGACAATAGAATCTAATATTATGATGAAGTTTTATAGCCTGTAGATTGTGAGGATCACGTGTAATAGGTTAGTTGACTCAACATGGTCTTGATATACCCCCCCCCTGCTATATAGAGGAGGAATTTAATAATATCGCTAATTCAGTTAAGTTTAAAAGATTTATTAACACCTATAATAAAACATCAAAAACTTCATAAATTATAATAAGTGACAAGTAACTTCTACCCACGGGGACCTCGCGGTAATGGGTCTAGTATGATTCTGTAGATAGTAAATACAAAGGCCTTTTATGGAGAAAGTTGAGTTACTGCTGGACTATGTGCCCATGAGCTTTTTCTAACGGCCATTTATAGGGGCCGGTGATTGGGCGAATGCCTGTTCCCAGTCATTACCCCATGTGAACTTCCCGGTGACCAGCCAACAATAAAAAAAAAAAAAAAGATAGAGGAATATATACAGAAACATGTCTAACATGTCTAGCGTCTTACTTTTCTCATTTTAGCACAAACAAGTTATTTTCTATTAAAGTATTTTTATGAATAATTTTTCATGTGAACAGGAGACTTGCATCTTAGAAAATCAGACCCCTCACACTTAATTCTGCTTGCACCATGTACAAAGATTCATGCAGTTCAAAAGCAAAAGAATTTTTAGACCATATGGTTTAAATCAGTGATTTATGAAGTGGGAAAGTGACACAGCAGAAGGCATGGAAAAACTGAATACATAGCAGAGGTAAATGGTGAGGAATGAATGTCACAACATAAAAGAAGCAGGTACCTGTCCTCAAGTCAACGGACTGGGCAGGATGTGAGCCACTGGGTCACCAATGACTGAATTCTATGATGGAGATTTATCATGCCCCTTGCACTTGAAAAGTGGCGTTAAAAAGCTGCAAACTATTGGGGTCATTTATAAAAGTGGTGTAAAGTAGAACTGTCTTAGTTGCCCATAGCCACCAATCAGATTCCACCTTTCATTTTCCAAAGGAGCTGTCAAAAATGAAAGGTGGAATCTGATTGGTTGCTATGGGCAACTAAGACAGTTCTACTTTACACCAGTTTGATAAATGAACCCACTTTTTACCTGGCACTTTTTTATTAATTTGTCGCATTTCTAACTTTTTATGCAGCTCTCAGAATGGGGGTGTGGCAAGGGCGGGAATGTGTGTAGCCAGCTGCTGCAACAAATATATCTTTATTTATGGCAGTTTTCTGTCGGAGGGTGTGCCTAATTTATGACAAGACAAGCAACTCCAAAAATACCGGGATCTCAGCACAAGTGTTGATGTGGAGGTAAATTTACCAAGCTAAGACACCAAAACCAAAAATATCTCTAACACAATTCATCATTAAATAAGGAAGTCCATTAGTAAGTCCATCTTCAATAAATAATCAGAAAGTTCACACTGATATAACAGCAGTGATCAGAAGTTCAAGAGAGGATATACAGTTGAAACCAGAAGTTTACATACACTATATAAAAAGGCACATGTGCATGTTTTTCTGACATGAAATCAGAATGAACCTTTCTTGTTTTTGGTCAATTAGGATTACCATAATTATTATTATTTGCCAAATGCCAGAATAATGAGAGAGAGAGTGAATGTTTTAAGGCATTTTATTACTTTCTGCAAAGTTGAAACATACATTTAATTAATATTTGGTACCACTGCCCTTAAAATGTACGGCTTGGGTCAATAGTTTTGGATATACTTCCACAAGCTTCTCAGAATAGTTGGTAGGAATTTGGACCCATTCCTCCTGATAAAACTGATGTAACTGAGCCATGTTTGTTGGTCACCTTGCTCGCACCTGCCTTTTCAGCTTTGCCCATACATTTTCTATAGGATTGAGATCAGGGCTTTGTAATGGACACTCCAAAACATTGACTTTGTTATCCTTAAGCTACTTTGTAACCAGTTTGGCAGTATGCTTCGGGTCATTGTCCATTTGGAAGACACATTTCCGCCCAAGCTTTAACTTCCTGGCTGATGTCTTAAGATGTTGCTTTAGTATTTCCACATAATCTTCTTTCCTCATGATGCCATCTATTTTGTGTAGTGCTCCAGTCCCTCCTGCAGAAAAACAAGCCTACAACATGATGCTGCCACCCCCGTGTTTCACCGTTGGGCTGGTGTTCTTAGGCTTTCAAGCTTCTCCCTTTTTCCTCCAAACATAACAATGGTCATAATGGCCAAAAAGTTCCATTTTAGTTCCGTCAGACCACAGGACATGTCTCTAAAAATGTAGGTCTTTGTTCCTGTGTGCATTTGCAAACATTAATTTGGCTTTTTTTATGTTTCTTTTGGAGTAATGGCTTCTTCCTGGCAGAGTGGCCTTTCATCCCATGTTGATACAGTACTTATTTCACTGTGGATATTGACACAATCTTACCAGCTTCCTCCATTTTCACAAGGTGTTTTGCTTTTGTTCTTGGGTTGATATGCACATGTCGGACCAAAGCACATTCATCTCTGAAAAATCTCTGAAAAACAATCCTGACTGGTATGATGGCTGGACATTCTCATCCTGTTTGTACTTGTGTATAATTGTTTGTACATATGACCGAGGCACCTTCAGGTATCTTGAAATTGCACCCAAAGTTGAGCCAGACTTGTGCAAGTCCACAATTCTCTTCCTGATATCTTGGCTGATTTCTTTAGACTTCCCATGATGCTACACAAAGAAGCAGTGTGTTTCAGGTGTGCATTTAAATACATCCAAAGGTGTGTCTCTAATTAACTCAGATGTTGCCAACAAACCTAACAGAAGCTTCCAAACACATGACATCATAATATGGCCAGTCCAGAATTGTTTAAAGGCATAGTAATCTTAGTGTATGTAAACTTTTGACATTGCAGAAAGTAATAAAATGCCTTAAAACTTTCTCTCTCTCTTATTTTTCTGGCATTAGACAAATAATTATAATTATGGTAATCCTAACTGACCAAAAACAGGAAAGGTTTATTCAGATTTTATGTCAGATATTGAGAAAAATATGCATATGTGTCTTTTTATATAGTGTATGCACACGATGTAACGGATCAACGGGTGTGGACCCGCTGTGCCACTTACCGGTTTGGCTTTGGGCTAAACTTGGGAGCGGAGTCTAAGTGTCCCCCTGGTTTTCACCCTTTATCCCGCTCCAGGATGCGGAAGCTGGACTCAGCTGCAGGGGAGATACCAGGTCGCTACCGCAAGAGTGGTCCCGATTAAGTGGCAGCTGGCCGGGCAGGCCAGAAAGCCCCCATGCTAGCACGGGGAAACAGGCAATATAGCAGACTGCCGCAGGATAATGCTGAGCTGAGTAAGCGGTATAGCAGAGCTAGTGCTGTGAGAACAGCAGAGCTGAGTTAGTCCAGGTGGAGCTGGCGTAACGATCTGCACAGCAGACAAAGGCGTGGTCGACAGTCCGGGTCTTTAACTTGAGAGCAGCAAGGTACAAGAGGATCAAGCAGAGGACAGGATACAGGCATAAGCAGGATATTGAATGCAGGAACAACAGGAGCCTTAGCTGTAGGAAGTACAATATTGCTCAGGCATTGCAGGAAGGGGGAAGCACCCTTATAAAGGTGGTGCCTGGCCAGGATTGGAGAGAGGGCGGAATCAGGGGCGTGCATTAACCTTTAAGGTACCAGGACGCCTGCGGCTCCTAAAAGATACAAGAAAAGCTGTCGTAGCCTGCGACAGCGCAGGAAAGCGGGTCCGGAGCCTGCAGCGAAGAGGAGGATCCCCGCGTGAAGCTCGACTGAGGTATGTAGTCGGACGCACTGCACGCTGGCGGCTGCCAACTGCCATTGTTACACACGACAACAGATTTTGCCTGCAGCATGGAAATATACTATTACATGGTGGCCACTGAAATGAATGGGGGCACCACAGAATATATTTTCAGTGGTACTCTGCTCTGACGTACAGGGTTAGTCCCAGCTTATAGAAAGGTTTTCTCCATTGGAAAACTCCTATGCTATAAATGATGGTTTTAGTCAGTGGCGTAACTAGAAATGACTGGGCCCCACAGAAAATTTAGAATGGGGCCGCCCTAGCAACATCTTTGAAACCCCCTCCTCCCGTGCCACCCCCATTTCTGTGGCTAGTCATGATCGCTCTCTCAGACGAGACCCACAGCCGCTCCGTCCGTTTCTTACAGTGTCTCTGTCTATAATATCACTGTATAAGACTGTTGAGGAGGCACTGACAATAACATCTTTTAGTCATCCTTCTGGATGGGCCCCTTCTTAGTTTAGGCCCCAAAGTGATGGGGAACCTTTTAGAGCCCGAGTGCCCAGACTGCAACCCAAAACCCATTTATTTATCACAAAGTGCCAACACGCCAATTTAACCTGAATACTACAGTCCAATATAGTATACCCTCCATGTACTTTATCATTTAGCTATAATATCCTGCCTAGATTCAGTGCGCTGCCTGGGCTGTTGATAGTGCGCCCTGCACTGATGAATGGCAGGAAAAGTCTAAGGGCTATTGGTACACCATAAACTTTTTACAGGGTGCGGCTGCCCACCGAGAGGGCTCTGAGTGCCACCTCTGAGTGCCATCCGTGCTATAGGTTCGCCAACACTGTCCTATAGCTATGCCTCTGGTTTCAGTACCAGCACACATGATGCAATTTATAAAAAGTTAATACCAGTAATGACAGTATACATTTGTTAGGACTTTTCTTTTCCTAGCATGATAAATTACCTTGTGCACTGAAGGGTGAAGAATACTGCAATAAGTCAACCGGCCGTTAACTTATTAGTCACATTCAGATAAGTGAAGTGGAATTATTAATATACCATTGTATGTTTGTGAGATAGACTGGAACGCTTTAAACCTAGTGATAGCAAAGTTATCAAGATTAAAATAAAATAAAATAGTTGACCAATAGGCAGTGATATCTCTATTCCTATGTAAAATGCCACAATACCCTATCCTAATAAAAATATATTTTGCGTAGGAATTTTGTATTTCAGTACCATTATAACCTGTAGAATTCCTTCGTCATCAGAAAATGACCTAATTTTTAAATCACATATTTATAATAAACATTTTTTTGGAACTTTTGGTGATTTTTCTTTTCATTTTCATTTCACTATCAACATTTGAAAGGAAATATGTAAACGTGTACAGTTTCAACACTGGCCACTCGGCCTAATAATACTTGTTCTTTATAGGTAACTTTCTTAGTAGCCATCACATTATCATCACAGACAAGGTTACAATAACAGATATAACCTTTGTATAGATAACAAATGGCATAAAGAATAGTTGGGTCCAGTGGCGTGCCTAGGGTGTTTGGCACCCAGAAAGGGTCCTTTCTCTGGATACTTAAAAAAAAATTGTACCCCCTCACAGTAATATAGCCCTCATTGTACAACCTTCACAGTAGTTTTGTACAGATGTGTGCCCCCTAATTATTATTATTATTATTATTATTATTATTATTATTTATTATTAAAGTGCCATTCATTCCATAGCGCTGTATATATGAAAAGGGGTATACATACATAATACAGGCAATTGAACTAAGCATGAACAAGACGAGTTACAGACTAGTACAGAAGGAGAGGGCCCTGCCCATGAGGGCTTACAATCTATAAGGTATGGAGGAAGGACACAGTAGGTGAGGGTGAAGCTGTTCATGGCGGTATACAGGCAGCAGGGTCACTGGTTGTACGCTTGTGTGAAGAGGTGGGTTTTTATGCTTCTTTTGAAGGATTCTACTGTAGGTGAGAGTTTGATATGTTCGGGTAGCGAATTCCAGAGTGTAGGGGATGCACAGGAGAAATCTTGGGGGCGATTTTGAGAAGAGGTAATAAGAGGAGAGGAGAGAAGGAGGTCATGTGAGGATCGGAGATTGCGTGTGTGGATGTATCGGAAAAGTAGCTCAGAGATGTATAGTAGTTATGCACTCATTGAGCTCCCCTCACTGTAGTTATGCCCTCATTGTGCCCCCCTCACAGTAGCCATGCCCTATCTTTGCCCCTTCACAGTTGTATTGCCCTCTGTGTGCCCCCTACATAGTAATAATCCCCATTGTGCTCCCTTCATAGTAATAATCCCCATTATGCCCCCTTCATAGTAATAATCCCCATTGTGCCTCCTTCACAGTAGTAATGCCCCTTAATAGTAGTAATGCCCATTATACCCCCTTCACAGTAATTATGCCCATTGTGCCCCCTTCATACTAATAACCCCCCATTGTGCCCCCTTAATAGTAGTAATGCCCTTTGTCCCCCCTTCACAGTAATAATGCTCATTGTGCCTCCTTAATAGTAGTAATGCCCTCTATGCCCCCTCCATAGTAGAAATCCCCATTGTGCCCCCTTAATAGTAGTAATGCCCTCTGTGCTAGTAATGCCCATTGTGTCCCCTTCACAGTAATAATGCCCTCTGTACCCCCTTCAGAGTAGTAATGCCCCCTGTGCACTGTGTCCCCTCCATAGTAGAAATGCCCATTGTACCCCCTCCATAGTAGAAATATCCATTGATCTCCCTCCAGAGTAGAAATGTCCATTGTGCCCCCTCGAGAGTAAAAAAAGCCCATTGTGCCCCCTGCACATTAGCAATGCCCACTGTGCTCCCTCCAAAACGTTAAAAAAAAAAACACAGTAACTACTCACCTTATCCCGTTCCTGAAGCTCACAGTCCTCTCTCCCCTGCAGACACAGATTGCTTTGCAGCACTGTGTGGGTGGAGCTTATGCAGATTCCCAGGCTGCAGGCTCCTCCCACACAGGCTGGCAGCACGATCTGCGCCTGTAGGCTGAATTGTGGAGCAGGGAGAAGTTTCCCTGCTTTACCATTCAGTGCGCTGCCAGCCTGAAGGAGGAGAAGAGCGTGGGATACTGAGCGGTCGGTGAGTGACAGGACCGATGCTCCCTGCGCTCCACTAATGAGTGCTTTCATCTGTATTGATGGAAGCGCTCATTGCTTATGGACTTTGGCACCCCCTGAGAGCCAGCACCTTGGGTGAACCGCCCCCTACGCACCCCCCCTTAGCATGCCACTGGTTGGGCCATATGCAACAAATACAGGATCCACTATTCACAATAGTTGATATCACAGCTTATCTACTTCTTCCCGACCACTGCACAGGTCATAGAGCTCCTTCCAGTCTATTGTGTCTATGGCCCATGTGGCTGCTTTCAAAGAACAGGATATATTTTAGGCTTAGTGGCCAGTGTTAAAACTGCATGATTTTAGGATTGTTTTTTTAATATAATAAGGAACATAGAAATTTAAAATAAAAATCAAAAATAAATATTTTTACTATAAAAACTTGATTTAAACAATAATTCATTTTCCAATGACATTCCTTTTAACTGAAAACAGAACTTGATCTTGGAAGGTTGTAGAAAAAAAAAAAACTTCCCAAAGAAAACATTTGGGTGGCTTTTCATTCTCTCTCCTTCTCTGAGGACCCATGTAATACTACTGTCTGTGCACGCCATACTGTGAGTAATTGAGGAGTGGTGCCCCATGAGAAACAACATTTTTGCCGTTTAAAAGCAATGTAATATGATGCTTTCTAGAACCATCAAGGGATGTTGGTATGGTCCACATGCATTTCATGCAATTCACTACTGCTTAAAGAAAGAAGTGCTCTCTATAGTTAACTGCTTCCATGCTGCGACACTCACAACTCTAGTAACCCACAAAAGTCACATTTAAGGGCTGCAATTAATTATTTAAAGAAATTTAACCTAAGATAACTGTTTTTCAGGAGAAAATGACATACTTCAGTGCATTTTCTCGTTTTGGCTACACCTTAATAAACTAGAGCACTTGGGATCTTCTAGGGTTTGGTTAGTGAAGTAATCCTGTTTGTTTAATGAAAATGACATGAACCATCACATTGCCCATAGATTATTAGCAGGCCGAATTTGATGACCTGGAAGGGTACGCCCAAGAATATTTTTTCCTAGATCCCATCCACACCAATAGATTTTAGGTCTTGAGCAGATGGCTATTTTACAGCAGTTTTTCTGTACAGAAGCCATAATAATACACCAGTAGAATTGTACTGCACCTCTATATGCCTTAAGACAAGTTGGAAACAACTATGGCATGATGTATCAGATGCCATATTTGTATCATGGAGTTTTCCTTCCTTAAAAGCATTGCTTCTCTGTGGGTTGCTATACAGTCACTCTTCTGTGTGCATGTGCTCTGCCACTCCATTCAAAGTTTACAGGACTGGTGGAGACAGTGGTGTAGAGAGCCTGTATGGTTCTATCAGCCCAACAAACACTGAATGGAGTGTCATGGCCCATACTTGACCGACTGGACCCCTGCTCTGGTGATCACTGGAGTTCCCAGCAGTGGAGCCCCTATTGAATAGACATTTATTATCTACCCTATGGATTGTGGAAAAAAAAACCTTTAAGCTTTACATTACATAGTATTCTGTCAATAATTTTAATGTTTTTTAACAGTATGTAGAGATGTTCAGAAAAAAAGGCTACTAGACATACTCCAATTTCCTACTATAGTGTATTGAAGGGATAGGTCATCAATAGAAAAAGCCCAGAAACCCCTTTAAATAATTAAGTCCTCAAGCTCTGATGTCCGATCGTTATCTTATTTCACCTATTAGTGTGGAATATGTACATACTGTCAGGGGGGGACTGGGAAGTTAAAGTGGCCCTGGAAAAAACTAAAAGTGGCCCCATGTTGTAGATGGGTCTAAATTGACACAAGGCAGATCCAACAAATGTAGATGGGGCCAATCCAAATAGTGGGGGCCAGCAATAAAATTTTACGGCACAAAATACCACCCCAACACAGCCAAATACCGCAGTGAAGCCCAATATGCTGTCCCAGCAGAAGCAAATACCACAATGCACCACAAACTAATGTTCCAGCAGCAAAAAGTACCTCCCCAGAAGATGTTCCACTGTAGTGGCCAGCACAACATTCTGTCCTCCTACTCACGTTGCCTCTGGATGGCAGTGAAGTTGAATTCAGAACGCAGAAGGACACCTGTAGTCGCCAGCCAGGTACATAGGTACTTGATGTTCTTATTTTTAGGAGATTATTACTTACTTGGCTGGCGTTCATAAGTTCAGAAGGGCCCAGGCAGTCTTGTGGGCATTGGCTCACCAGGAAGTTTTCCTGTAGGGTCTATGGCCAATCCACCACTGCATACTGTATATCCCTTTCACTGTATCCTAAAATGTACTACCCCTCCTCCACAGAAATTCCTGAAAGATCAAAGCTGTCTCCTTTATTGAGCTCTATTATATTTTTCTATAGACATCTTTAGGTTACATGACCCCATTGTGGAATGGCCTGAATATATTTCAGCTGCCTGAGCAAGGAGTTTTGTTGAACTCAGAGACTCTATGGCCCATTTTTGTATTATGGCTCCATACAGCTTGGGAATTGTACATATGGATTGCCTACATTAACCTGCATGCTAAATAGTGAATGTATCTCATGTATCTCACTTATGTGTGGGAAATTAGAACACAGTCTAGCTAATGTACTTTTGAGGATAAGCCTCCATAGGCGTCCTTAGGTTTTTTCTGGATTACCCTATAAAACAAATAGGATGTGGGAATGCTGAGCTACCGGCAGTCTCTTGAGACAGCCTACATAAGGACATTTACATTTTCTCATGAGTGGTTCACTGGGTTAAGTTTCTGTTCCATTCCAGTTGTGCACTCCGAATGACCTGCCAGATGTAACCCTTCTGTTCTCAGATACAAATTTGTTTGCATTTTCCTCTTTTGTGTTTGCTTAAGCTGATTTTGGGCATCTGGCCGGGCTTTGTGAATGATTCTTCAGCTCCTTCTTTCTTCATAGAAATAAACAGGGAAGTCTGCCTTTTACAAATGTCCTTTGGTAGTGCATGTATCTACAGCTAATTCCTCAATTAAGGCAGACACAGTTTCATAGCTAAAAGTAAAGATTTCATTATTATAATTAAAATAATGACACATTCTGTAGAAAACCACTTTGCCCTGCTTGTTATATGGCCTATTAAACGAGGGAAAAGTTACATTAAATTGCTGTGGCAGTTATAGCGAATGTAGCTTCCATTCTGCTTGATACAAAATGACTTCTCCTATGTTCTCTTTGACCTTCTCTGGGTATGCAGGTACAATGCACCCTTTTGTCAAATGTCTGCCAAAAGGGGAAAAAAACGTAAAATACCACAGCGTCCAGACTGTTCATTGCCGGAGTCATCAAACTTTAACACCAACATCATTCAAAATTAATTGCTACAATTGTATACCAGATCGTCATTTAAAGGCTATTCATCAAATCTCCGACCAGTCATAAAATATGATTAATTGCAGCGTGTGAGTAATTGTATAAGGAACCCTGCTCTGAGATAACATTAGTGCTTTATGAGCCTGTAATACAATTCTGTGTAGGGTATTTTATACAGAATAAAATATCATTGCATCATTTCTTGAAGTAATTGAGATTTTAAAAAACGTAGGGAAAATATTGCTACAGATGGTATGAGAACGTTTGGGGTCATTTATCAAACTAGTGTAAATTAGAACTGGCCTAGTTGCCCATAGCATCCAAAAAGATAACACCTTTCATTTTTGACTGCTCCTTTGGAAAATGACAGCTGGAATCTGATTGGTTGCCATGGGCAACTAAGCCAGTTCTACTTTACACCGGTTTAATGAATGACCCATTTATTTTTTACTAGACATTATGCCCGTTACAATAACGGGTGCTAGAACATTAGTGCTAGCACTGTTATGGGGGATCTGTGGATGACATTGTTATGGGGGATCTGTGGATGACACTGTTATGGGGCATCTGTGGATGACACTGTTATGGGGCATCTGTGGATGACAGTATTATTGGGGATCTGTGGATGACATTGTTATGGGGGATCTGTGGATGAAACTGTTATGGGGCATCTGTGGATGACACTGTTATGGGGCATCTGTGGATGAAACTGTTATGGGAGGATCTGTGAATGGCACTGTTATAGGAGGGATCTGTTAATGGAAATGTTATAGGGGGGATCTGTGGAGGACAGACTGTTATGGGGGTCTATGGCTGATACTGTTATGGGGGATCTGTGGATGACACTGTTATGGGGGATCTGTGGATGACACTGTTATGGGGGATCTGTGGATGACACACTGTTATGGGGGATCTGTGGATGACACACTGTTATAGGGGATCTATGGATGACACTGTTATGGGGGGGGGGAGGGAATCTGTGAATGGCACTGTTATAGGGGGGATCTGTGGAGCACAGTCTGTTATGCGTGTCTATGGCTGACACTGTTATGAGTGATCTGTGGATGACACTTATGGGGGATCTGTGGCTGACACTGTTATGGGGCATCTGTGGATGAAACTGTTATGGGAGGATCTGTGAATGGCACTGTTATAGGGGGGATCTGTGGAGGACAGACTGTTATGGGGGTCTATGGCTGATACTGTTATGGGGGATCTGTGGATGACACTGTTATGGGGGATCTGTGGATGACACTGTTATGGGGGATTTGTGGATGACACTGTTATGGGGGATCTGTGGATGACACTGTTATGGGGGATCTGTGGATGACATACTGTTATAGGGGATCTATGGATGACACTGTTATGGGGGGGGGGGAGGGAATCTGTGAATGGCACTGTTATAGGGGGGATCTGTGGAGCACAGTCTGTTATGCGTGTCTATGGCTGACACTGTTATGAGTGATCTGTGGATGACACTTATGGGGGATCTGTGGCTGACACTGTTATGGGAGATCTGTGGATGACACTGTTATGGGGGATCTGTGGATGACACTGTTATGGGGGATCTGTGGCTGACACTGTTATGGGGGATCTGTGGCTGAAACTGTTATGGGGGATCTGTGGCTGACACTGTTATGGGGGTGGTCTGTGGCTGAAACTGTTATGAGGGATCTGTGGATAACACTGTTATGAGGGATCTGTGGCTGACACTGTTATGGGGGGGGGTCTGTGGCTAACACTGTTATGGGGGGTCTGTGGCTGACGCTGTTATGGGGGTATCTGTGAATGACATATAGCATCTTAACAGTGTCGCTGTTTAGTGTAATTGTAATGGCAGCGGGGCCCGTTGCAATCACTGTATTGCACCGGCCCTGCTCACTGAAGTAATACTGTGAATAACTGTAATAATACCGATCTTCACTTCTTCACTTACTACATGGTGAGGCAGGAGGCCGGGCGGGCGGCCAGGCACTGGTAGCGTAACTCACTATGTGATGCCCCTGCTCCGCCTACTTCATGAATAAAGCAGGCGGCGCAGGCGCATGACGTAGTGAGTTACGCTACAAGTGCCTGGCCGCCCGCCCGCCCGGCCTCCTGCCTCACCATGTAGTAAGTGAAGAAGTTAAGATCGGTATTATTACAGTTATTCACAGTATTACTTCAGTGAGCAGGGCCGGTGCAATACAGTGATTGCAACGGGCTCCAATGCCATTACAATAGGATGCCGCACATGTAGTGCTGCACATGCACGGACACCATGCACATAGGGATTTTTTTAGTATAGATTGTTTCTTTTGCTATTATACATGTAGATATTTTGTCTGTCCTATTAAAGGACACATTTGATATCCTTCATTTAGCACATATTGATTAACTAATATTAGGTGAGATCTGTATCTAGCATCTGTAGTGCTAGAATCATTACCTCATTGACTGCACATTAAACTACCATTTGCATTTTGCATGTGGTAACACAGCACTGCTAATATACATGTAGAGCAGGAGTGCACAACCTTTTCTGGTTGGGGGCCACACTGTCTACATTGTTGGGAGCCGAAAATAAAACTTGAATGGGTATTACCTACTGAAATACTATATCAATGGCATTTTGAACATACAGTATATATCATTAGTGTCTACATTTCCTGGACTTCCAACTAATGGAAGTTTCAGGGATCACAGCACTTAACAGATCACTGGCATTTATGTAGGGTGCTCGTTTCGTGTTGGCCCTGACTCCACTCACAGGTGCCTAGATAATCCACAAAATATATTTAATTGCATCAAAAATATCAAACTGGTGTGCCGTCTCAAATATATTTTGTGGATAATGGAAGAATACATGAAAGATACACGTGAGCAGGACAAAGACATACTGTTACCAGATGGTTGGGGGCCACACAGAATGGTATTGAAGGCCACGTGTTTCCCCCAGGCTGCAGGTTGCACACCCCAGATGTAGAGTTACAGTATAGCCGGCCATGCCATATTTATTACAGTTTACTGTTCATGCTCATATAAAACTTTCCACTTCTTTGGGTGAAGGCAACATCCAAAGTAGATGTGACTTGTAGGATTATTTGTAGCACCAACTATTCTCATTATATTTATAAGATCTAGAATCAGCACAGTTTCATGTATTATGAAGGTACCTAACACACCAAGGTGCCCATTCCAGAGGCCTGAGAAGATTCACATCAAGGGAACCAGGGATCTGAAGCCTGAGTTCCCAAACAATACTGTACAGACAAAGCACTCATTAAGAACCCTATCATAATATAGCGATGACTGTGTATGTATCATAAGGCCTTCTCTATCTCTTGCCCTGCCCTGATCACTATGTTTAGTATGGAGCAGAAAGAGGGAGCAGAACGCGATTAGAACATCAACTTCAGTTCCTTATAGAAAATGCACAGGCAACAGTCAGGTGTGGGGATACTGGCACTAACCACTTTGGAAAATCAAGATTATTACCATGAACTCCTTCACCCCATAAACCAAGCTAAACCTAAGCTGAGCAGTATAAAGGCCCCAAACACAATACCTATTGTTAACTGACCCTGCTATTTTCATTGACATCGGCTGACAATCTAATGCATATGGAGAGCTGTGTAGGGGAAAGAAGGATTGGACACATTGAATTTCAAGGCCTGATTCTTTTATTCTCCAGGGATATAAGCCACCACCAGAGGTGTATAGCATTGGCTTTCTCCACTCTCTTCACTGACAACACAAACAAGCTCAGCTCATGCATGTATGGTGGAGTCAGAAGAAATACTTGCAAACTGAGGTTCCCTCTCCTAACTTTCCCTACTTCCTGTGACTCCCATGTAATATTAATGGCTGCACTTCTGACTATTTCAGCCTGCTCTAAAATTTTGTCTAGTTGGAATGCCTTAAAATTGTAAAGTTTTCATAAAAGAAGACTTAAAGGGGTTGTAGGAGTTAAGGGAAAAAAAATACATAGCACTGTAAATATGATGGTCAGCGATATGGAACTAAGCTAAGTAAGTTGTAGGCAAAAAACAAAATCTATTTTCTCATTTCCCTGGTTCTCTTCTGGCCTTTGTTTACCTGCAGTAACAACAAACTCTGCCCCTCCCCCCTGCCCTGCTAAGGGAGAGAATAGAAGTGCTGCCCTGAGTGA
Source organism: Bufotes viridis (assembly GCA_033119425.1). Taxonomy (NCBI): domain Eukaryota; kingdom Metazoa; phylum Chordata; class Amphibia; order Anura; family Bufonidae; genus Bufotes; species Bufotes viridis. The sequence continues at coordinate 461,066,228 of CM065589.1, forward strand.
CATGTCTGCCTGCTGGGAGACTCAGCAGCATGTGTAAAACTACAAGTCCTAGCTGTATAATTACACTGCTGTGGGAGCGAATACAAGAGCTGCCCTGAGTGCTGGGAGACTCAGCATCATGTTGTATGTGTATAACTACAAGTCCTGGCTGTACAATGACACTGATAATACACACAGGATCTTCCACCTACCTGCAATGCTCTGCAGAACTTCTCTTTCAGCTCTTGTGCCCAGCATTTGCCTCCTCACTGCCTGCAGCTGAAATCTGAGAAAACAACCACTGGAGATAACCTAAGTTAATTGGAAAGCTGTTACATTTGCCTAGTTAGAAACGTAGAAAGAACAAAAAAACTTACTCGGACAACCCCTTTAAGGAGTCACTGAGACATAGCAAAAGTTATGATTACTGGGGTCTAAGCACTGAGACCACCACCAATCATTAAAATGAGGAGAGAGAGGTGCTTGCATATCGTGCATTCTCTTCTTACTGCAGGGGTTGGAATCGAGATGGACTCAATAGAAAGCCTATGGGTGCATCTTAATTTTATCCCCTGTAGTAAAGAGAGGGAGCATGATATGGAAGCATTTCTCTTTACTCATTCTAGAGATTGGTGGTGGTCTCAGCGCTATGATTCCAATAATCAAAACTTTTTTTTATGTCTCTATGACATATCTTATAAAACTGAGCAACCCTTTAAATAAAAAGAGTAGTCCAGCTTTGGAGCCAACAATCCCTGGAGTTCTCCCCTTTCCCCCTTAACATAAAAAAACCCACTCATCTGTCCGTATACTGAATTAATAAATACAACATATGTTGCCAGAAAAAAAATCCTCCTGTCATGGTTTTGTCTTTCTTAAATCTGTTCACTCCAAAACACCCCCAAGTCTAGAGTAAGCGGTGTATAGTGTAAGTGGGGCTGAGTCCAGTTATGTAATGTTTATCATCATACTCACATCGCATTCTGATGGTTTCCCCCTCCAGACTACCAGTAAAATGCATTGTTAGGACTCCTCTTTGAGTCCTCTCCATTATATGTATGAATGCGGGAGTCCTCTCAATGTATTTTACTAATGGTTTTTAGGAGCAAAGCATCAGAACGCGAGTATGACGATAAAAATTCCATAACTGGACTCAGCATCACTTACACTATACACCACTTACTTTAGTTTTGGGGGCATTTCTGAGCTCATAGATTCTCTTTAAAGTGCCCATACACATTTGTCTAGCTTGATCAAAATGACGATTTCAACGAAAATGACGGTTTGTTGGTTGAAATTTAATAATTGTTTAAGCTAACCAATGACAGACCATTATCATCTGAAAAGAAGTTGGCCATGTTTAATATGATGTGTAGGGATGGAAAGGATAGTGAAATCACAGCAGTTTAAACAGAACCATCAATTAGAGGTTTTCTAAAGATCTGGCAGATTGGAGGATTGTGGACAGTATTGATTTGGCCATTTACAATGATAATTTTATAGGCCACAATGAAGTGACCTGTGTTCCTCTGGGAATCCACATATCAACAACTGGTGTAGGTTAAAGACCTAACAGTCTGTTTTATTGTTTTATTACATCTTTGTGACATTGTATTGTAATTTCAAAGGGAAATACAGTTGTGAAATGTGCCATTATTGTACCTTGCCTTGTATAAAGTACATATATCTAAAAGTACATTTCTTTAGACCTAAATATCTAATCAAGTCAGTGATAGGGACTGACTCATGACACAATATCACCAGCATATGCCATCAATGCCGTATCAGTGGGGGTCTGAATGCTGTGCCCAATCCTCATCACTGCAAAGAAATTGACCTGTCACTTTGTCTCCTGTTGGCTCTATTCAGCTTTTTCCTCCAGCCACAAGGTTGTCCCTTTATAGTCAGAAGCCTATCATGATGCCTGCAAAAAACCTAGCAAGGCACTCACAATCTCCTCAAACCCTTGTGCGCTGATGGCATGTGCTATCAATATGCCATTAAAGGGATTTTCCAGTACAATATTGATCACCTATCCTATCCCATCAGTATTTGTTAGGTTATTAATAACTTATTGGTTTGGGTCCAACTCCCAAAACCTCTGCTGATCAGTTGTTGGAAGAGGTGCTCTAGTGAGTGCTATGGTCTCTTTCTAGGCCATTAATATCCTGTTCATTGGTCACATGGCCTACGTGGAGGTCAGTCCCATTCAAGTGAACGGGCCTGGGCTGCAAAACCAAGCACAAACGCTATATAATGTACAGTGCTGTGCTTGGTATTCTGTGAGGAGACTGCTCACCAGTTCACAGTGGCCTCTTTAAACAGCTGATCCTGAGGATAGTTTATCAACATTGTATTTCTGGAAAACCCTTTTCGGGAGACAACCAGTTTGAAAAATAAAACAACCACATAGGTGTCCAGATTTCCATTTATCTTAATATATTTTACTCCAGAATATCCAGGGGCAATATTTCTAAGCAACTGAGAAAGACCACCTTACTAGTTTCACACTAGCATTAGGTAGCTCCAGCAGGCTATTCCTTGCTGAAACATAGATGTCTGGATCTGACATTAAAGGACACTACCTGACGCCTGTCGGCCCCATTGGCGGAGATCTGGTCGTAACCTTGCAAACATCCTTGGCATATTTGCCGGGTTGCGGCCGGATCTCCACCGGTCGCCATTATAGTGAAAGGGGCCGCACCGCGATGCGGAAGGTTCCAGCAATTAGGGAATGCAGGGAGGTCAGGCAGGGAAAATAGCTAGTGTGAAACTAGCCTTAGGTCAAATAAGAGGCAGACAAGGTGCTGAGCTATGGTTGTAACTTTGGGTACTTTCACACTTGCTTCGTTTAAATCCGGCAGGCAGTTCCATTGCCTGAACTGCCTGCCTGATCAGGCAAACTGTATGCAAACGCATGTCATTTTATCTGATTGATCAGGCATGTTTCAAACTGATCAGGTCTGAAAAATGCCTGATCAGTCATTGCATTGCAATACCGGATCCGTTTTTCCGGTGTCATCCGGCAAAACGGATCTGGTATTTTTTTTTTTCACATTGTTAAAGGTCTGCGCATGCGCAGACCGGAGTGTGGGATCCGTCATAGCGTTATTTTAATGCCGGCATGTGTTCCGGAATTGTGGATGGAGATAATACTGCAGCATCCTGCGGTATTATCTCCGGCCAAAACGCCGTTCAGTGACCGAACTGAAGACATCTTGATGCATACTGAATGGATTTCTCTCTATATAAAATGCATTAGGATATAACTGAAGCATTTTTTTCCGGTATTGAGCCCCGAGGACGTAACTCAATGCCGGAAAAGTTTAACACTAGTGTGAAAGTACCCTTAACGAAAGCTACCAAGCAAACACAGCAGCACTGTTGCTTTGTTCCCCACTGCAGAAAATATTAAGAGGCCACAAGCTCAGACTATCACATTTTCCTTTGAATATTTTCTGAAACTGTGTGACATACGGAGTAAATAACAGCCTGATCTCAAGTCATGGTGTGAATTTAATATATGCATCACATCAATGGACAGATGATATAACATAGTCGGCAATTTCACTGCTGCCAGCTCCCCCACAAATCACCATATGTTACTCTATAGAATATAGATTTGGTGTGTGGCATCCATACAAATGTCCTTCAAGCATCTCAGTTTAGCTTCAGCTTCAGCCAAACATGCCAACACTGTGGGTGTGATGACCACAATATGACTGCAATATCCATTAAGATGCTAAAATTAATTACAGAGGCGAAGGATTTCAGTGGCAGCCGGATCTATTTCTAACATGAGAATCTATTTCTAATATGAACCGAAGTGGGGATGAAAATATTTGACAAGTTATCACAAATTCTTTCCCGAACATAATAGGAGTAGTAAGGGAAAAAAAATGTTTACAGTATACCTAAACCTATTTTTTTTTTTTTATTATTACAAGCGTCATAATGATGATTTTTGAAATATATTTTATGTATCGAAGTTCGGGCCTTTCTGAAGCGCTCTTCACTGCAGCGCATACAGAATCTCTACATCGAAGCAATGTTTGTGTTGTACAGATTCTGGTTTCTACAATATGTGCTGCAGTGGGCGATGTACTGGCAGGAGCACACATCGCTGCTCCTGCCTGTGCCCGCTCCGCTGAAACCTCTGCCGCAGATGCACTCCACCAGGCTATAGCGCAGGAAGCTCAGGCAGGAGCTCTGCATAGCTCATATCTTGCCTGTCCTTGCTCCACTGCAATCTCTGCATTAGGATACCCTGCACTGAAGTGCTACACCAGACATCAGTGGACCGTAGCAATAAGGCCCCATTCACACGTCCACAATGTTCGTCCGCACTCGTTCCGCAAATCTGCGAAACGGGTGCGGACCCATTCAGTTTGAATGGGGACGTGATGGATGCGGAGAGCACACAGTGTGCTCTCCGCATCCACATGTGTGGAGAGCGCCGCCGATCTTCCGGCTGGCGGCTCCGCAATAATATAGAGCATGTCCTATTCTTGCCCGCAATTGCGGACAAGTATAGGCATCTCTATGGGGCTGGTGGCAAGGTGTGTTGCGGATCCGCAACACACTACAGACGTGAGAATGGGGCCTTAGATGGAGGAGATTTCAACAAATCCCATCCACATGTTCTGCAGAAAATGATAAATGGAACAGATTGTCTAGTACCTGTTGTTCAAGGGGTTTAAGCATACACAAAATGAACTTCACGAAAACTAGAAACACATTGAGGCAGAGCTATCAAAACTGATGTTAAAAAAAAACTGGCTTAGGCTACTTTCACATCTCCGGTTGTAATTCCGGCAGACTGTCCCAGAGCTGCTGGATGCAGGCAGAATGTCCACCAGCCCCATAAGTGTAAAGCATTCCAGCAGACAAGCAGACAATTGCCCGGACACAAACCGCTGCATGCTGTGGTTTGTGTCCAGTCGATTCTCCACTTGTCTGACGGAACAGCTATGCTGGAGTTTCACACCGGTGGAGTAAAAGTAGCCTTAGCTGTCCATATCAACCAATCTGATTCCACCTTTCATTTTCCAAAGGAGTTCTGAAAAATGAAAGGTAGATTCTGATTGGTTACTATGGGCAATTAAGCTAGTTTTCCTTTATACCCGTTTTGATTCATCTCCTCCATTGTCTTTTCCATTGTTATTCCTAAACTGGGTTGTCCAGCCTTTAACAAAGTGATGACACCCTCAGGATAGCCCATCACTAGCTATCAGTGGTGGTCTGACAACCCGCATCCCTGACGTTCAGCTGTTCAGGTGTAGCTCCACTGCCGAAAGTTGGTGCCAGAACTACACAGCACTGTCACGTTGCTCCGCTGCAGTGATGAGCTCTGTCCAATACAGGGTTAATGGAGCTATGTAGTTGCACTCAAACAGCTGATTACGGGTGTGGAGTGTCGGACCCCTGCTGATCATTTAATGATGGTCTATCCTGAGGATAGGCCATCACTTAGTAAAGACCGAACATCTACAAGGGATGGATTCCATAACTAATTCAAACACATCATTATTTAAGCAGCAAGAAATTTAATAGACACCGATAGAAAACCTCTCAAAAGTTAGGCACCGACAGCAAACTTCTCCTCTCCTGGAATTTGGCCACCACATTTAACATAATTAGATATAATGCTCGGGCACGAGTTTTACTTACAGATGTGTATAGTATGTCTATAAAGAACAACAGAAGATGAGATGAAGATTAATAGTGACAACATTTTTTATTTTAAGTGTAATATTAAAACACGTGGAAATCATTTCTACAAGTGTCAGGTCCATATATAAAAGTATTAAGTGAAGGGGGTTTGCATATTTAAGTTGTATATCCTCAGGAAGTCAACACAAAACACAGTGACCTGTCGCTGAACAGGGATCCACGGCCTGTTTGATTGGCTCTTAGAAAGAGGAACAGTCCAAAAAGTTTCCATGCAGTAAAACATGCCATACAAAATACAAAAATAAAATTTCTTTATTTTTAAATTACACATAAATATAAGATACAAATGTATTTTTAAAATACAGATAGCAATAGTCACACTTGTTTTGTGTACATATGAAAATACAGCATTTGAATATTTAACATACACAGACACATTTTTATAAATGCAACCAAATTTCAAGAAGTGTTTTTGATTGTTCTGGAACTCCATAAATATGGAAAAAGAATGTAACAAAGTCGCCTAATTTTGCCTCACGTCTTGAAGCAGTTTATTAATTTCAGCCACAAGTTCACTAGCATCCATAAGTTCATGTTTCCCATCATTGAGATGATTAAGAACATTATCAAAGTCATCTTCTTCATAGTTCTCTGGGATCTCCTCCATGGCTGGCAACCACTTAGAAGACGGTTGTGCACTGGAATGATTTCCTAATGAAGGTCCACCAACATTGGTGGGATTTTGAAAATGTGTGTTTGCTGCCCATGCAGCAACCCCTTGGGGGTAACTTACTGTCTTAGCAGGCACTTGGCCTTTCCGTCTCTCTAAAGAGTTTGAGCGATCAACTTCAGTGCTTTCAGTGTAGTTGTCCATTGATGGAGGTAGCAGGCGTTGGAAAACACTGCTCATTTCAGTGAGGAGGGAAGATGTGCAGGCTTCTTCTGCTTCCTCATGCTGAGACTCCTTGCCAAATGTAGAGAAACTTTTCTTCTTCTCATTCTGCTCAGTAGAAAGCACATCATCCTCAAGAAGAGGACCCTGTTGTGTCTGCTGCTGGTTTTGTGGCTGTGTCTGCTGGAGAGGCTGGACTTCTTCACCAGGGATGAACATGTTATTCCTGTAGTCTGCAGATGGAGAGGGAAGAGGGGGCATCCAGCACTGATCGGAATGTCCTAGAACCCGGCATTCGTCTGTACAGTATCTCATAACTGTAAGAAATGAGAAGAAAAACATAATAAATCACTTGGTGGCTCAAACGGTGCTATGCATTTATACAGATGCTTGGACTAGCCACAGATATAACTGGCTGTTTCTTCTGTAGAAAAGATCATGATATGCCATTTTCTCATTATTGGAGCACGAGGCACACTCTGCCCTCATACATATATTCCCAGACATAGACTTTGCTAAAACCTATGCCAAGGTTCTCATAAATTCATCTCTACCCTGACAGGACCTGTTACATTAAAAGGAAATGCATTTTTCTGCCTTACTGCCCAAATCTCATTATTACATTTCCTACAAACGATCCATTTTTCTATTTTTTAGACATCAGTATTTTTTGGACCTTTGAAAAACACAGCTGCCCATACAACCCTGGTGAATAAAGAGGATGAGAGAGCAATGTGCTACCACTGTTACAGGCAGTAAGGGGTTAACCAGTAAGAGAGTGATATTTGTTGGGGATAAAAGGAACAGAAAAAATTACCCAGGTGTATTTGGATGAAACTAACAGACACCATGGTCAAATTACTAAAGCAGTGCATTGGGAAGGATGAAAAGGCACGAGAAAACAATACAAGGGGACAGATGGCCTGGCTGGAATACAGCATACGACCACATTGAACATAGGTTCCATCTGCGGGACCCTTACAACTGAGGACAGCAGGAGCTGGGGGCTGTGTGGAGGGAGTGCTGTCACTATCTGTGGGGGAGGGCCCCCAACTCATTGTTCTCTAAGAAAACCCTTTGCACTTAGCTGACATTTTTAAATAGATTAGTAAACCCCCCTCATGATACCTAACTTGTGTGGTGCTACACTAGCTGCTGTTAGCCTAATAAAAGAGCATTGTTTAGTACATAACCAAAAAGGGTGAACCATGCTTGGGCAGGATGACCTTGCAAGGACACGTTGCTGCTGATGGTGAGCATTCAGCAAAATCATCTGTACACGCTTCACAAAGAAAGGTTTTTTTCTTCTGCAATCACACGACTCTCAGTTCCTAGGATTGGGAAGATTCGCTAAGACTTTCTGCTGCTTTGTGAACAAGTATTGATTTTTCACACACACAGAAACGTTGTTTCTCCACCCAGTCCCTGAGACATCATATGATCTCTCTGCTATTACATTACGGCTAGTATGGCTTATACACAATAAGGACAGATGACTCTTCATAGTGTCTGCAGTCTGTTGCTAGAGATGAATCAGCCTGTTACACAAGGTCTGCACCATAACGTGGAGGACAAAACCTCCTCTTCTTCACATCAACTAGGCTTTTCGACCATCACATGATCTGCATCTCGTAGTTTGTAAAATGAGACAGATTCCATGACATCCTCTAGTCCTACATGACCATTTGGAGGTGACACATTGATTTTTAATAGTTGGGGACAATGTAAGAGTTTTTCATAGTTTAATGCTTTCCATGAAATGGTTAAGTAATGATTCATTTCCTGGAATTTGTTTATGTTTTTTTCCCCCCTAACCACTGACACTGATAGGTTACCTCCCCTGGCCTAGCCTTTTAGCATAAATTCACATGGAAATGAAATCTACCGTTTAGCTAAAACTGCTTTTGCTTTGGGCAAAATTCTCAATATTGTGGCTGTCTCATCTCTACCAGCTGTGCTCTGTAGCTGTAAGCAAGCAGCGCCAGGCAGGAGAAAGCCGAGAGTTTAAAGGTTCCTTTGTGTTTTATGTATGTTTGTGTTACATTGTATCCCTTTGATATCAATCAGACAGGCAGCAAATGGATTAGACAGGAGACATCACCAAGCCTACCTGGAGGCATTCTATGCCCATCAGTAAGGAAAAGTTCACTGAATCCTTCGCCCAGAAGTCTGTCAATTGGAGAATCTCTGCCCAGGTCATAATCACTGTCTCCTGCTTCACTATCACCACGACCGCTGTCTTTCAGACTAAATTTATCCATGTCTTGAAGGGCATACCTGCAGAATAGTAAAAAACATGTAAGTATAACTTCATCTCCAACCAATGTAGGTGTAAACCTGCAGAGCTATTTAATATCTCACCTGTAGCTTCTAGAATATTTGTTTCCTCGAAAGCTTGGTCTTGGCTGGTACTGTCCCTGGTGAAGCATGGAGAGCAGTTGGGATACCTGCCAACAGACATGAAGAAAAAAAAAAAACATTATTACAGTCTATTAGGTGGTAAGACAATAGACAGCTTATGTAGTAAATCTCCTGCTTTACACAAAAGTAAGATGATTGAATGGGTCTGCTGTATATGGTTTAGACTACCAGGAGAAAGGGGCTGGGTACTCTCAAAATCTCTATCAAAAGTTGCAAATTAAACTAAAACTACCAATTACTGCAAAGTATAGCTAAGGGCTGAGATAGAGAAGGAAAGAGAGAGGGAATAAAAAGAGAGGAGAGGAATTGTTATATGAGTCTATAAGAGGTCCTATTTACCTCAACAGCTGGAGTAGCATGGGTCAATTCCAGAGAGAAGGTATCTGGTACATGACTAGATGAGATTGTCATTAGACTGTTGAGAGACTGGCGACTATGATGACTTTGCCTGCTGCTCATCTGGCCACGTTCCAAGGTAGGAGAAGGTGATGGAGATGACCTGTGATGGGATCTGATAGGAAGGGTCCCATTCATAGTAGGCACTAATGTAATGTCCCCTTTATGAATTTGTCTTGAAGGCCTCTTTGGATGATGCTGATAAGTTGACTCTGCCACCCTGCAGTTGTATGATCTGTTGTCCTTCTTGTCTCTGTTACACCTTGTTGCAAAAATAACCATGATGATTAAAAGAACTGCACAAATAGCTCCCAAGGAAAAAATAATAATCATTGAGACATCCATAGAGGTCTGGTGAACATATGTGGCCTCTGTACTGCCAGCAGCATCAGGAGTTTCAAGAATATGACATTTTAGAAGTGCTTTAGTAGATCGTGGAGGAGTCCCTTTGTCTTGAACCAAAACTAAAAGGTCCCATTCTTTAATTGGGAAAGTCTCCATACTCATATTAGTGTAAATTTCGCAAGATTTGGGATCAATAAGAAAAACATCAAATTCATTCCCTGCAATGATGGAACAAGTGAGTTCAGAGTTCAAACCAGAGTCTCTGTCCATTGCTTTTATTTTGGTAATTAAGAAGCCCATATCAGCATCCCTGGGGACGGAAATCTTTGCAGTGTTATTGTGAAGAGCAGGGGCCACAATGACTGGCGAGTTATCATTTTCATCTACAACTGTGAGAACCATTGTAGCATTGGTGACCAACTGTGGAACTCCACTGTCTCTGGCCTGGACGGTGAAGACAATCTGATTGATTTCTTCATGGTCAAACGCCCTTAACGCATATATTGCGCCATTGGAGGGGTCAATAGTTACATAGGTTGTAATAGAGCTACCTTGAATAAAGCTTTCAGGAATAATATATGTCACTTGACCATTTTCCGCTTGATCTGGATCAGTTGCCCTGATAGATGTAACATGTGCGCCAGGTAAATTGTTTTCCACCATAACAATCTCGTATCTGCTGGTCTGGAACCTTGGTGGGTTGTCATTCTCATCACTTATCTGCACTGCAAAGTGCTTGACTGTGGAGAGACTTGGCAGCCCCCTGTCCTCGGCTACGACAGTCAAGCTATACTCAGACCTCTTTTCTCTATCAAGTGTGGCGTTGGTCAGTATTAAGTAATTGTTTTCGTATGTTTTCTGCAGCTTGAATTGTCCATGTCCATGAAGCCTACAAACAATTTCTCCATTTAGTCCAGAATCTTTATCTAGCACCCTTACCAAGGCCACAAAGGTATCCACAGGGGCACTTTCCGAAATGTAAGCAATCTCCTTACCAGACGACATCAGGTTGATATTGATTTCCGGTTTGTTATCATTCACATCAATCACATTTATAATAATCTTGCAGTGACCCGGGATAGAATTGGGTCCCATATCCTGGGCCTGAACATCAATCTCATAGGACTTGGTTGTCTCATAGTCCACTTGCTTTATTAAGGTCAGCTGGCCCTTCTCAGGATCCATTCTGAAAGTTTCAGTGATTTTGGGGGAAACATTGCTGTTAAAAGAGTACACCACCTTTCCGTTGGCTCCTTCATCAGGGTCCGTGGCATTGAGGTCTATAAGTAAAGTCCCCACTGGGGCATTTTCAGGTAGCCTGATGACATAAGACTTCTTCTCAAAGGCTGGGCTGTTGTCATTGGAGTCAGAGATGGTGATTTTGAGGATTGCTGAGCCATATCTCTGGGGGACCCCCATATCTGAGGCAGTGAGCTGGAGCTCATAGCTAGACTGGTGCTCCCTGTCAAGCTCCCTGACTACAATAAGTTCTGCATATTTGGCCCCATCAGTCCTGGTCTTCACCTCGATCTTAAAATATTCATTCTCAGACAGGGAATAGGTATGAAGGGAATTTTCTCCAACATCGGGGTCAAAGGCGCTGTCTAGGGGGATCCTGGTGCCCACAGCAGCACTCTCAGAGATCTCGATGGGGATGAGGGCTCTGGAGAAATGGGGCGCATTATCATTGATATCCAGCACCTCCACCTCCACATGGAAGAGCTGCAGATGCTGTGTGGGCAAGGTGATCACATCAAACTCTATGGAGCAATTTAAGTTCTTCTGACATAGCTGCTCCCGGTCGATCTTGGCCCCGATACTAATCTCCCCATTATCCTCCTTGACTAGGAGAAGGGGGGTCTTCCCCTGCTGCATCGCCTTAAAACGCACCAAAGAAGGGTTCGGTAACTTGGACAAGACATCGGCCACATCCTCCGCCAGCCTGGCGACCACCGAGCCCACCATCTGCTCCTCGTAGATGCTGTACTTTAGGTTCTTGCCCATGATGACACAGGGCTCCATGAGGAGGACCACAGACACCGCACAGAAGAACACCCCGTTCATGTTCCTACCGATCCACTGTCTCCTCCGGTCCCGGCAGCTGCGATCCATCCCCGGCAAGCGATTAAGAGGTCGCAAGTTGTGTAGCCTGGAGCCCCTAGGCGCGGAGAGACGGCTGCGGTACAGGCTAACAGACGCTGTGGTGTGCACAAAGTTTGGACATACAGCCGGCGGTGCGGGGATGTGCTCCGCATCACATCAGGATGGCGTCCACGTCCAGCATTGGATCCGCAGTCTTCTCCCCCTCACGGCTCTGCAGCAGACTACACACCCGGGATCGCTGACTCCAGACTACAATCTGCCCAACTTCACTCCAACTCACACAAAGCTGCTGCTCTGCATGTGCGCGGCCCCCAGCCAATCAGCGGACGGGCACTGTAACGGGGGCTCCTCCCCCTGCATCCACTCACCCGACGTGCCGGACAAAGGGGGGCGCGGGGGAAACTTTCCAGCCAGCATGCCCGACCTGTGATCGGAGGGGAAGCCAGCGGCAGTGCTCCGCTAGGACCACTGCTTGTATCACCTGTGCTGGGGGAGCCTTCTCCGGGCTCTCTGCTGGACTTACTGTAGCATCTACCTACCTGCCTAGATCCATCAATAGATCTACCTCTGTATGGGTCCATCCATCCATCTGTCTCCATAGAGTAATCATCTATCTATCTATCTATCTATCTATCTATCTATCTATCTATCTATCTATCTAATCCTATCTATCTATCTATCTATCTATCTATCTATTTCTAGCTAGCCATCGGTATCTTTCCTTTCTTTCTTTCTTTCTTTCTTTCTTTCTTTCTTTCTTTCTTTCTTTCTTTCTTTCTTTCTTTCTATCCACCTCTAGCTAGCCATCCATCTCTATTTATCCTTCTATATCTATCATCGATATCTATCTTTCTATCAATGTTCTATCCTATCTATCTATCTATCTATCTATCTATCTATCTATCTATCATCTATCCATTTCTAGCTAGCCGTCCATCTCTATTTATCCATATCTATCTATCTATCTATCTATCTATCTATCTTTCTATCTATCTATCTATCAATCTTCTATCTAGTGATCCACCTCTAGCTAGCCATCCATCACTATTTATCCATCCATATCTATCTGTCAAATCTATCTATCTATCTATCTATCTATCTATCTTTCTATCTATCTATCTATCTATTTATCCATATCTATCTATCTATCTATCTATCTATCTATCTAGAAAAGGCAAGAGTTGGGCAGCACAGCGATTGTGTTGGCGTAGATGTGGAGTGCCTCCGGCTGAGGAGGCGATCCACCTCCAAATAATATAAAGCGAAGGAATTCCTCGGCACATCCAGAAAGTAAAATCAAAGTGGTAGCTTTATTCACCAAGCAGCGACGTTTCGGTCCGCTTACTGGGACCTTTCTCTATCTGTCTGTTTATTATCTGTCTAGCTTTCGATTTTTTATCTATCGGTCCACCTCTAGCTAGACATCTATCTCTATTTATCCTTCCATCTCTATCATCCATCCATATCTATCTATTATCTATCTATCTATCTATCTATCTATCTATCTATCTCATATTATTCTTTCTACTATCTATCTATCTATCTATCTATCTATCTATCTATCTATCTATTATCTATCTATTCTTTCTATCTTCTATCTATTGATCCACCTCTAGCTAGCCATCCATCTCTATTTATCCTTCCATATCTATTATCTATCTATCTATCTATCTATCTATCTATCTATCTAATATGTGTATCTTTCTATCTTCAATCTATCGATCCACCTCTAGCTAGCCATCCATCTCTATTTATCCATCCATATCTATCTATCTATCTATCTATCTATCTATCTATCTATCTATCTAGTCTATTATCTATCTATCTATCTATCTATCTATCTATCTATCTATCTATCTATCCATTAATCTATCATATAAATAGATAGTTATTTCCATACCATCTGTTATTGGAGTACTGATGTCCTCAGGGTGTGTTCCCTAATGCAGAAGGTTGGGGCAGAGGGCTCCACCATTGCAGAAGAACCCCGTGTGCGGTACTTCTACCGTTGTAGTTTTCCTACTTACCAAACCAGTTGTGATAAAACCGCTCCTAAGACCGCAGCTATCCACATGTAGTGGCCATGGCCCAGTAGTGGTGCGAATCTCTGCAGCACCAATCTACAAGGCTTCAACACACGCCGGGAATGATTTTAGCCCTTACCTGTCCTCAGCAGATACCTTAGAGGATACTTCTCATGTCCTATCATATTTATCTCGCCACATAGTAGACCTGGATTCTGCTACATCTCTACACATCAGATACCTATCATATTGAGATATCTCAGCCCGCTGACAACTGTCTGAACTTATATGTAAAATACATAACGCTGCCTCTGGTTTTCATTTGCTGTAGTCTGACAGCTTGCAGCCAGGTTTGATGTATGGTGCCATCTCTCAGATGAGGACAGTGACATCGTCTATAAATTCTCTTTGGTAGAGATGATTACTGTTCATATGTTTGGCACCTCCCTCACTAATACTAATTACAGTGTGCCACACTTTAGAAAATGAAAGGCTTGTGGATTGACCTTCATGATGTTCCTGTGGAGAACACATCAAATTCCCTCACTAAGTGATACCAGGTTGTGGAGCAAATAGTGAGAGGTGAGGAAACGGCTAAACCGGACCTCAGAGTAACATCAATAAAATGGCTGATCTGGGGCTTACGGTAGATAGAAAAAAATGATTGGCAAAGTGGGTCAACCATACTATACACGTTAACATTGTATAAACATAAGAAAAAAGAGCTTTCACAGCTCACCCGCAAACGAATGAAGGTCCAAAACTCCCCTGGCTAATTACAGGAAGTTTGGACCAATCCTTGGACCTTGGGTTGAGAATGACTTCAAAAGAAAAACTTGCATGATCCAGCGCCTTAATGATAAAATATACTGTAACTCTTTATTCAATATATTAAAAACTCCATGTCGTCCTCCGACAACGCGTTTTGTGCACAATGCACTTTCTGAAGCTTTGATAAAGCGCATTTTGTGCCAAATGTGTTGCCAGAAGATGGCATAGAGATTTTAAAAAATCATATTTCGAAAAGTTATATTTTATCGTTAGGACGCTGGATCATACAAGTTTTTCTTTTGATACTGTACACATGTAGATTTGCGTCAAGCACTGCCTAGATTTTCCAACCTGGCGAATCACGTTTTTGGCTGAAGTCTTCCAATGGCCAAGCGCTGGTGTTTATTTTTCAAGCAATTGGCTGAAATGGCCAAAATTGTCCATATTACCTGACTTTTATCTCATGTGTATCACTACCCTAAAGGGGTTCTTCAGGAATAGAGATGAGCGAACTTGTAAAAGTCCTCGTTGAGTTGTAAGCTGTGTGATGCTCACATGCTATGGATTCCACTATACTGCATAGTGGATCGACAAGTAGCGGCTGCCACCAACTCGATCTGTTGGATGACAAGGACCTGCCAGTGATGTCACAGGATCACATGGGTCACATGGTCGACTCAAATGCTTCTATGATTGGACCATGTGACCCTGGTGACGTCACCACAGGTCCTCAAGCATCCAAACTATCAAGAGAGAAGACGTTCTGGGGCTCTGCGCGTACAATGGGAGAAGGTAAGTTAACTCTTTATTATTTTTAACCCTTTAAAGCCCGGGAACATTGCATTCTGTAATTAGAATGCGTTATTTTCCCTTATAACTATGTTATAAAGGAAAATAATTACACATACAGTGAAGCATTGCACCCGGACTACATCCAGAAGCAATGCGTTTTTTACTGAAGCCCCGTTCACTTCTATGGGGCCAGAGCTGCATGAAAAACCCAGAATATAGAACATGCTGCATTTTTCACACAAAGCAGAACTGATGCGTGAAAAAAAACGCTCGTGCTCACAGACCCATTGAAACCAATAGGTCAGGATTCAGTGCGGGTGCTATGCGTTCACGTCACGCATTGCACCAGCGCAGAAAACTCACTCGTGTGAAAGGGGCCTTAGAGTTTTTCTGTGTAGGTTCCACTCCTGGTTTTGACTTTCACATGAGGAAATCCAGACTGTGCGAAAGTGGCCTGAGGCATATGGCTGCTCACTTCTCAAAGGTGCAGCATGAGAGTTTCCTCCAAACGTGTGAGCAGAGCAATTTCCAGTATGACGAGTAAATTTGAATTGAAAAGGGAATTTTCATGGAGGCCAACAAGGCACATGTGTGAGACGGAGCTCCAGGAGATAGGTCTACAGCACTAGAATTCCAGGATGCTTATTTTAGGATGGGGTCCCATTGAGGGAAACTGACTTACAGTGAATGATTGTGAGACGTATACATGACAGAAAGCATGCTGAGACTACGATGAAAACTCACAGACACTGTATACATTTGACAGACGCATCGGGCAAAGAGAGCGTGCAAATATATACTCATATGTCTACAGTCTAAAAAATGAAACAGCACCATAAAATATGATTTTCATGAGCCGTATGAAATAGCATAGTCAAACACAGTTTTTAGTACCCTAAAACATTATAAACCTGACAAGCTTTTCATACAAAAGGCACACTTTTAACATTCATATAGGCATTAGAGAATGGATATGCTACAGTATATGTCTAGGAGGGAGACTGACAGTGTAACTGCATCTAAAAGAAAAAGTATCTCTGCAGCCAATCATAGCGCAGCTTTCATTTTGTATTCTGTTGTTGAAAAATGAAAGCTGCACTGTGATTGGTTGCTATGGGCAACAAAGACACTTTCTTTTAGTCAGTTTCCCATCTGTAGCAGATGTGACAGATATAGGGCAAAACATAAGGGGGAGATTTACTAAAGCTGTCGTTTCCTATGACAGTACTAGTAATAAGTACACTAGAGTAAGATGCTCCAAGGGGCACAGGCCTACTATTAAATTTGGCACATACTCTGGTGCCATATACTGAAGAAGGCCTACACCTTCCACTAAGCCCACCTCTTTTCTCCCCAAAAAAATTAGCAAATTTAGAATGCTACTATTATGATGTAAAAGTAAATACCGATAAATCTTCTGCATAGAGTCTAGGATCAAATTTGGCTTCATACTCTGGTTTTTGGTATAAAATCCACTGGTGTAAGATGCGCCAAAATGATTAAGAGTTGCACACACATACCAGTAAGGAGCTGGCATAAATTGAAGGTTTAACTGATGCTAGTGTTCTTGTTTAAGGTATCTTAAATCTGTCAGGCCACCTAGGCTCCACTCCTTCCCACCTCCACTCTACCCACTCTACCCCCTTTTTTTAACTGCTTCAGGACCGCCGTACGCAGGATTGCGTCCTGCGGGCGGTCCTGCTCTTCTGTTCGGACGCGCCGGTGCGTCATCTCACGTCACAGCGTCGCGCGTCTCAAGAGTTGGACTACAGCCTGCCAGCGATGATCAATCGCTGGCAGGCTGTAGATGCGATATAAATCACATCAAACAGGTATATCAGACGCTGTTTTATGAACAGCGTCTGATATAGCTGCTACCTGGTCCTCTGGTGGTCCCATTTTCTGGGATCGACCACCAGAGGACCAGGTAACACAGTAAAGTTGCACCAAACACTACACTAACCCCCCACCCCCTCACCTATTAACCCCTTGATCACCCCATCTAGACCCCTGATCACCCCCTGTCATTGATCACACCCCTTGTAAGGCTCCATTCAGACGTCCATATGTGTTTTGCGGATCCGTGGATTCACGGATCCATGGATTCACGGATCCGCGGATCCGATCCGCGATCCGATCCGCGATCCGATCCGCGGATCCGATCCGCAGATCCTCAAAACACGGACACCGGCAATGTGCTTTCCGCATTTTGCAGATCCGCACATTGCCAGAACTATATAGAAAATGCTTTTCTTGTCCGCAATTGCGGACAAGAATAGGACATGTTCTATATTTTTGCGGAACGGAAGTGTAGACTCGGAGCGCGGATCCGTAATTCGGATCCGAGCGGGACAAAGTCTGTCCCCATAGAAATGAATGGGTCCGCAATTCCGTTCCGCAAACAGAATTTCGGACGTGTGAATGGGGCATAAGGGTCCCTTATCACCGCCAGTTAGTTAGCTACTTGTTAGGTAGCTAGCGCCCAGCCCACCGCACCGCAATCACTGATTTTGGCCGAGATTTTTCATCCACATTGATTGATGCGAATGAAAAATCTGTGCCGTTCATTTTTCTTTTTCAGCCCAGAGGCTGAACGGAAAAAAATCTCATTACCCGTATGCTCAATATACGGAGAATCGCAGAAACTCCTCATGCTGGCCATACGTGTAATGATTGCGGAGACCCTCAAATGCCAGGGCAGTACAAAAACCCCACATGTGACCCCATTTTAGAAAGAAGACACCCCAAGGTATTCCGTGAGGGGTATGGCGAGTTCATGTAAAATTTTATTTTTGTCACAAGTTAGTGGAATATGAGACTGTAAAAAAAAAAAAAAAACAATTTCCGCTAACTTGTGCCAAATTTTTTTTTTTCTGTGAACTCGCCATACACTCACTGAGGCATAATGAGTTCATGAAAATTAAACTTTGTCAAAAGTTAGCGGAAAGGGAGACTTTGTGAGAAAAACAATAAAAATCAATTTCCACTAACTTGTGCCAAAAAAATATATTCTATGAACTCGCCATGCCCTCACAGAATACCTTGGGGTGTCTTCTTTCCAATGGTCACATGTGGGGTATTTATATGCCCTGGCATTTTAGGGGTGCTAAAGCGTGAGAATCCAAATGCGTAAAAATGGCCTGTGAAATCCTAAAGGTACTCATTGGTTTTAGGGCCTTTGCGCATCTTAGCTGCAAAAAGTGTCACTCATGTGGTATCGCCGTACTCAGGAGAAGTAGGGCAATGTGCTTTGGGGTGTATTTTTACATATACCCATGTTGGGTGTGAGAAATATCGCTGTAAACGACAACTTTTTACATTTTTTTATTCAAAGTTGTCAATATACAGAGATATTTCTCTCACCCAGCATGGGTATATGTAAAAATACACCCAAACACATCGCCTACTTCTCCTGAGTACGGCGATGCCACATGTGTGACACTTTTTGTAGCCAAGATGCGCAAAGGGGCCCAAATTCCAACGAGTACCTTTTAGGAGGGTATTTTTACGCATTTTTCTTCTCACGCTTTAGGGCCCCTAAAATGCCAGGGCCGTATAAATACCCCACATGTGACCCCATTTTGGAAAGAAGACACCCCAAGGTATTCGCTGAGGGGCATAATGAGTTCATGAAAAATTAAACTTTTGTCAAAAGTTAGCGGAAAGGGAGACTTTGTGAGAAAAACAATAAAAATCAATTTCCACTAACTTGTGCCAAAAAAATATATTCTATGAACTCGCCGTGCCCTCACAGAGTACCTAACGGGGTGTCTCCTTTCCAAACTCCTAACTTTTTTTTTTAGCTGGCTCCTAGATTCCAAGGAAATTTGTCAAGCCCTGCTGTATATAGCCAAATGTCCCCATATTGTGTGAATACATAGTGTTAGGCACCTGGTCAATGTTGATCATTCTCTTAGCAAAGATGCATATTGCTAAAATGAAGATCAGACATTGATATCTAGTCCCTTGGGAACTTTGATATTCCCTAGCCTGATAATGAACTGAGGAATTTATAGTTGGTGCAATACTGCCATATACCCAAAATTGGTCAGAAGTGACAGAGTAAGGGTTGATACCTCTCATTTTCTTTCATTTGGATTGTTTCATATTATTGCAATAATTGGTGATATTCATAATTGATCGGAAGTAAAATTTCATTTCCGCGTTGATCTTGATTATTAGAGCGTGTTGGTGTTGTTTGTGGTGTGTCAGCATTATATTGTGGCACATATTGGTATAACATTTCATTGTCTATCTTTTGCAATATTATTGATTTGTATACATAATTTTTGTATAATAAATTCATATATATTTTTGCATAGATTCTTTGAGCCTTTCTTTTATATAAAGCCCTTTTTGCTTTATAAATCTTTCAACACTCTTAGGTTTCTGTTCCTCATCGATGATATGCCTTATTGCTGCTAACTTTATATGGTATATTAGATTGTTTTTGTACTCTCAATAAAAATTTTCTAGGTTTAATATGGAGGTGCCGTATTTAAATTATTTTGGGATGATAACATCGTGAAGCTACATGGTATTCCCTCTGATGTGGTGTCTGAAAGGTGGACTCAGTTTATTTCCAGATTCTGGAAGGCGCTCTGTACTGGCCTGTACAATTGTCCCTTTCTTTGGCCTTTCTTTCTTAGTCGAACAGACAGACTGAACACACTAACCAGAATCTGGAGACTTATTTGAGATGTTTTGTCTCAGAGAATCAGGAGGAGTGGTCTTCATTTTTGTCTTTGGGCGAGTTTGACATAAATAACCGTAAGCAACATCCACAGTTTGGCACATTTTCTGGTATTGAGACTTCTGGTATTCCTGAAGAGGAAAGGGTTTCATCTTCTTTATCATCTATTTGGCAGAAAACTCTAAATAATTTAAAAGAATGGGCAACAAGTATGGCTGACAAGAGACGTGTGAGTGGTCCGGACCTGAGAGTGGGTGATTCTGTGTGGCTGTCCACAAGAAACATTAAGTTGAAGGAACCTTTCTGGAAGTTGGGTCCAAGGTTTATTGGTCCATATAAGATCACTGCCCTTATTAACCCGGTAGCCTTTCGTCTTGAACCTCTGCAGGCTTTAAAAATTCATGTTTTCCACAAATCATTGCTGAAGAGATATGTCGAATCTGCTGTAGCGTCCTCCTTGCCTCCCGCTCCTGTTATGGTGTACGGTAAACTTGAATTTCAGATCACCAGGATAGTGGACTCCATAGATCCTTTCAGTACCTCGCTCACTGGAAGGGTTATGGTCCAGAGGAGAGAATATGGGTTCCAGCGCCGACGCAACGCTAGTCGCCTTGTGAAAGCCTTCCGGATAAGGTCGGTTTGGGGTGTCCGGAGGTCACCTGTAAAAGTGGGTACTGTCACGGTCCCTCCAGTGACCGAGGTTAGAAGAGACTGGCTGCACTATAGGTCAACTTACAGCCTATCTGTTTTCACTTGTTGCAGTCTTGTTGGTAATGACCAAACCTCTTGTCTCAGGTGTAGCTTGTGGTCATTACTGCTCCTCTGTTTATTCTGGACTCACACTTCATACCATGTGGTTGATATTCTCTCCCTGAAGTTGGAAGAGCTGGTGTGTGGTGCTCATCTAAGTTCCTGCTCATCCATTTTCTATTGAGGATAAGTGTACTTCTCTTGGTATTTTGTTGCTCCCATTTACTTGTTGTTTACTAGGCCTCAGGGAGATGCTGGTTCGTTCATCTGGAAAGGGACCAGTAGTCTCAGACCCTGTCACTAATCCTAGGTTTCCAGTGCATGAATATTACTACCTTCAGGGTCTATTCATACTGACAGGAGTCAGGGCTAGATTTAGGGTTTCCTTAGGTGGTTACCATTTCCCTTTCCATAGACTTGAGGACTAGTTCCTGGTCATTTTCCTTCTGTTGTCATTCTGGTGTTGCTCCCTCTTCCTACATTGTGACACCTGTAGAATGGCCTCCAGACCTTCCAAGTGATGGAGAACCTGAAGATCAGCCCCCAGTATGGTGAGTGATGTGACCAGTGACCAATAGTCATGTTGTAGGAGCTATGAGGAGGTAAGTAGGCACGTTGTACCCAGGAGGAAAGGGCCAGAGGAGAGCACATGGCCCCTGAAGAGTTTATTCCCTAAGTGTCTCTCTCCATCCACAGGAGTACACAATAGTGAAGAAGACATCGGGGGACTGTGTGACTCCCATCATCCATCTCCAGGAGTCAAGAGGGCGGAGCAGGACCCTCACCCCATCACAGAGCCTCCCTCACCCCCTGATACATGAGCAGAAGATCCTAGAGCTCACCCACAAGATGATGGAGCTGCTGACTGGAGAGGTGACACTGCTGGGAAATTCTCCAGTAACAGCACTGGAGGGGTTCTGGGTGATGACGGTGTCATTGTGTTGTCAGGTTCCTATAAGGTGTCAGGACGTCACTGTCTATTTCTCCATGGAGGAGTGGGAGTATATAGAAGGACACCAGGATCTGTACAAGGAGGCCATGATGGAGGAGCAGCAGCCTCTTATATCACAGGGTAAGACCCGTCATGTGCAGTGTATACACGTGTGTGCAGTGACATGTAATGGAGGAGCACCAGCCTCTTATATCACAGGGTAAGAGCCGTCATGTGCAGTGTATACACGTGTGTGCAGTGACATGTAATGGAGGAGCACCAGCCTCTTATATCACAGGGTAAGAGCCGTCATGTGCAGTGTATACACGTGTGTGCAGTGACATGTAATGGAGGAGCACCAGCCTCTTATATCACAAGGTAAGACCCGTCATGTGCAGTGTATACACGTGTGTGCAGTGACATGTAATGGAGGAGCACCAGCCTCTTATATCACAAGGTAAGACCCGTCTGTGCAGTGTATACACGTGTGTGCAGTGACATGTAATGGAGGAGCACCAGCCTCTTATATCACAAGGTAAGAGCCGTCATGTTCAGTGTGTACACGTGTGTACAGTGACATGTAATGGAGGAGCCCCAGCCTCTTATATCACAGGGTAAGAGCCGTCATGTGCAGTGTATACACGTGTGTGCAGTGACATGTAATGGAGGAGCACCAGCCTCTTATATCACAGGGTAAGAGCCGTCATGTTCAGTGTGTACACGTGTGTACAGTGACATGTAATGGAGGAGCACCAGCCTCTTATATCACAGGGTAAGAGCCGTCATGTGCAGTGTATACACGTGTGTGCAGTGACATGTAATGGAGGAGCACCAGCCTCTTATATCACAAGGTAAGAGCCGTCATGTGCAGTGTATACACGTGTGTGCAGTGACATGTAATGGAGGAGCACCAGCCTCTTATATCACAGGGTAAGAGCCGTCATGTGCACTGTATACACGTGTGTGCAGTGACATGTAATGGAGGAAAACCAGCCTCTTATATCACAAGGTAAGAGCCGTCATGTGCAGTGTATACACGTGTGTGCATTGACATGTAATGGAGGAGCACCAGCCTCTTATATCACAGGGTAAGAGCCGTCATGTGCAGTGTATACACGTGTGTGCAGTGACATGTAATGGAGGAGCACCAGCCTCTTATATCACAGGGTAAGAGCCGTCATGTGCAGTGTGTACACGTGTGTGCAGTGACATGTAATGGAGGAGCACCAGCCTCTTATATCACAGGGTAAGAGCCGTCATGTGCAGTGTATACACGTGTGTGCAGTGACATGTAATGGAGGAGCACCAGCCTCTTATATCACAGGGTAAGAGCCGTCATGTGCAGTGTATACACGTGTGTGCAGTGACATGTAATGGAGGAGCACCAGCCTCTTATATCACAGGGTAAGAGCCGTCATGTGCAGTGTATACACGTGTGCAGTGACATGTAATGGAGGAGCACCAGCCTCTTATATCACAAGGTAAGAGCCGTCATGTGCAGTGTATACACGTGTGTGCAGTGACATGTAATGGAGGAGCACCAGCCTCTTATATCACAGGGTAAGAGCCGTCATGTGCAGTGTATACACGTGTGTGCAGTGACATGTAATGGAGGAGCACCAGCCTCTTATATCACAGGGTAAGAGCCGTCATGTGCAGTGTATACACGTGTGTGCATTGACATGTAATGGAGGAGCACCAGCCTCTTATATCAGAAAACCGCTAGAAAACAACTAGGACCTAAAAAACATTTTTATTAAATATCTCTAAAAAGGGGAGACATACCGCTATCAATAATTGAAATATCCCCAACAAAAGAAACAATATAAATGAAGAAAACTTGCTTGGGACCAATATCTGAGGTCTATTCGTTAACGAGACTTGTTGGGGTGCTGTCTCCCCATTATGTACCGCTGTGATCCTCTGTGTCTTCAGTAAAGAGAACCTTGGATTTTCTCCTGGTGCTGGACATCATTACTGAACGCTGTTCAGGGTCAGAGATGTGTTCCTCCAATAGGTGGTTGAGGAAAAATAAACAGTGAATTATATCTAAATTCTGCCACTGAAAACCAAGCCCTCGTACTAAGGTCTTGAATGCGACAAAGAAAATAAAATAAAAAAGGTCTTTAGCACCTTAACCCCTTAGTGACCAGCCTGTTTCATCTTCACCTTCTAAGAGCTATAACTTTTTTTTATTTTTCCATCTATGTAGCTGTACGAGGGCTTGTTGTTTTTGTGGGACAAGTTGTAGTTTTAATGGCACCATTTTAGGGGTACACATAACTTTCTGATTTAACTTTTATTAACTTTTTCTGGAAGGGAGATGGAAAAAACAGCAATACTGCCATGGAGTTTTTACATTATAAATTTTACGGCGTTCATTTTTGGTATAAATTACACAATATCTTTATTCTCTGTGTCAATATGCTTACAGCGATACCAAATAATAATTATTATTTTTTTGTAAGTTTTACTACTTTTGTGCAATAAAACCCTATAAGCCATAACCTATTACTTTTCTGTGAGTTGTGTGAGGGCTTCCTTTTGAGGGACAACTTGTATTTTTCATTGGTGTCATTTTTCCTGGTGTTCACCGAAGGGTATAATTTACGTGATATTTATGTAGTCCGGGTTTTTACAGAGGCGGCAATATCACACATATGATTGGGGGGGTATATGTCATATTTTCCATTAAAAGCGTATAAGGTCTGCTAATTTACTAATTTTGTCTCTTTTTTTTTTTTTCTGGCGGGAAGCTTCAGGCAGTCCGTGTAAAACTGCCTGCACTCCCACCCAGGAGACGGGAGACCAGGGGTCACCCAAACCCCTGCTCGCTCTCGCTCTCCAGAAGAAAAGGAGGACCAGAGGTTCCCGTAAAAACCTCTGTCTCCCGCCAGCAATCGCATCACCACGGCCGCCCCAGCCAAAGTCCCCTCTGTTTCCGGTGTAGCGTCCCTCACCAAGGGGCAGCACACCGAAGGTGGTGATCTGGCTGGAGTCAGGATGGCAGAAGATGTCGAACAGGTGATTCCAGAGGGGCCGAGACAAGGGCTGGCAGGGTCAAAGACTTCCATTTCTAGATAGATTCGTTTGGCTATTGTGGAAGCTGCACGCGTGAAGGACCGGGCTCCACCCTTCCAGGTGACTGCTCATTTGGCTTGGGCAGTGGGAGCCTCTTGGGCGATGCATCAGGTGTGCAAGGTGGCAACCTGGTCGTCTTTGCATACTTTTTCTAAGTTTTACAGGATGTACACCTTTTCATCTTCTGACACTTCTTTGGCGCATAGAGTTTTGCAAACAGCGGTTCTCTGATTGGCAGTTGGGTTGTAGTTAAGCCCACCCTCAGGGACTGCTTTGTAATGTGCCATGGTCAGTGCCTGTGTCCCCAATGAGACGGAAGAGAAAACTAGATTTTTGTACTCACCGCAAAATCTGTTTCTCCTCCGCTTATTGGGGACACAGATTCCAACCAGTTTTTTGTTTATGGGCCTTTTCGGGCCTGTGTGGTTCTGGGTTTGCACATAATGTGATTTTCTTATGTCTGGCTTCTCCGACTGCCTTTGCACTAAACTGATTAGCTTGGTCCCTGCAGGAAGGGATATAGCGGAAGAGGGAGGAGCTTACACTTTGTGTGCTTAGTGTCCGCTCTCTAGCGGCAACAGCTATACTCATGGTCAATGCCTGTGTCCCCCAATGAACGGAAGAGAAACGGATTTTACGGTGAGTACAAAAATCTAGTTGTTTTTTTTAACCACTTAATAGTCCCACAAGGAGACTATAACAGACAACATTTTGGTTGATTTTAAAATACAATACATTATCCCTATAGTGCAAAAGGTTCAAGGAATCCAGCTCCACTTCGGTAAAGGAATATTTATTTTGCTTGTGGTAAAATCACATTCAGTTACGGTTACAAAGTCTGTCTACGCATTTCGGGCTACAGAACAATTAGCTCTACTCATGACACAGTAAGACATAAAAAGTGCAATTTTTATGTCTTACTGTGTCATGAGTAAGGGCTTGAATTGTTTCTTGTAGCCGAAACGCGTAGACAAGACTTTTGTAACCGTAACTGGATGTGATTTTTTTTTTTTGTAAACAATTCTTTATTGTTGCCATGTCCAAAACAAGAAGCATGTATAGACACTGTACGGAAAAACAATGAGATCACATTTCCATTCTTCCATACAAAAGCTGAAAAGCAGATAACATGGCAACCTTAAATTTTCAATTTTTCCCAAACCCAGCCCCCCCCCCCCTTCCCTCCTGCCCCCTTTCCCCCCTCCCCTCTGGATGTCCAGGCTATTTCTGTGTGAATATCAAACCTTTAAATTTCCTAACCGGCCACTTAGGTCTTCTAGCAGATACCACTCAGTGTACTTAAAGGGTCCCATTACTGAGGAGTAGTCAGTACTAGGAATGTAATGCAAGATAAACCTTTTCCAAGTTTTGTATAGCTTTTTTCCTAGGGTTTCTTTTTTGGTCATAGCATTTTGCCATTCCATCTGAAAGATGTGTCTGACTCGAATTATTAGCATTTCCAAGCTAGGAACGTCAGCAGACAACCATTTTGTCAGCAAACATCTTTTCGCTTCTAGCACTATTTTATGAGCTAACATCGTCATTTTTTTGTCTCCACTGCTCCCATTACCTTCAGAAGACTCCGTAACATCTGCCTGGAGCACCGCCAATGATGGTGTTAAGCCTATTGGACGGTATCCCGTGCGCTCCAAAAACTGTCCCACTTGAGTCCAGAACACATCTAGTTTGGGGCATTTCCACAGCCCATGAAACAGATCAGATTTCGGGGATCCACATTTGGGACAGGGCGTGAGTCTGTCAGGTTTGGCTGTCGACCTCGGCAGATCAAAACCATATATGGCATGATGTAAGATTTTAAACTGGGTTTCTCTCATTTTTTAATTGGAGACTGCCCGGTATACAGCTTGAAGCCCCGAGAGAGCCACCTGCCCAATATCTGCTATGTCCAGTTGATTACCCCACTTTTTAAATAAGGACTCACGTATGGACCCCTCCCAAGAATCTCTAAGAGTGCTATAAAGTATGGAGATGGATGTCCTGTTTCTATTGTTAATCATGGTGTCAAATCTATTGGTTTGCCATTCCTTAGAAAGGTCTATTAACAAGCCCTTAACGTAGCTCCTAATTTGCATATAGGGAAATGAGTTCACTCCCGAAGAGTCCATCTTTCCTCTAATTCCTTTAATGTCGCCCACCTGGTTTCTTTCTCGTGAAAAAGGTCTCCCATCTTAGTCACCCCCTTAGTAGCCCATGTTCGGAAGTATTTGTCTGTGGACCCTGCAACAAACGCCGGATTGCCCCCAATAGGTAAGTGTTTAGAGAACTGGTAGGATAGACCAAACAATTTTCTTATGTTTTTCCATGTAATGATGGTGTCCCTCAGTATCAATGATTTCCTTGCCACCACTGGGAGTCGAGATATTCTAGTATGTACAAGAGCCATTAAATTCCAAGGGGCCGCAAGCTGTCGTTCTACATGTAGATTTGAATAGAATGCTGTGGCATTGGCCCAATCTATGATGTGTCTGCCGAGACATGCTAAATTATAACCCCGTAGGTCTGGGAAATTGAGACCCCATGAGATTTTCCTAGTTTAAGTTTTTTCAGAGAGATCCTTGCCCGCCTCCCGCCCCAAATAAAGCTGACAAACCTACTCTGCAATGTTGCTATATCTGCATGACGCAGTAAAACTGGAATATTCTGGAGAGGGTACATCCATTTCGCTGCCCCCATCATTTTGATCAGATGGCTTCTCCCTACTAACGAGAGCGGCAAGTTTTGCCATCTATCCAGGTCTGATTTAATTTTGGAAAACAATGGGGAAAGTTCATTTGATATATTGAATGTGGCGACTTCCCGATCTTAATTCCTAGGTACGTAATTTGCTTTGTAGCTTTCAGGATGCCCAAACCTGAAGATCCCAGATAGGCCCCCTCATCCCCTTGCGCTAAGGGCAGCCGTTCGCGCTTAGAGATGTTGATCGAGTACCCAGAATATCTACCAAATTTTTTAGTAGGTCTACAACCTTTCCTAATTGGTTCTCCGGTTTTGCCATAAAAGGACAACATCATCTGCGAACATCGCTGTTTTCACCTGAACCTCTCCTACTCTAATTCCGTCAAACACTCTCGAGCTACATAATTCCCTTGCTAGGGGCTCTAACGCCAAATTAAACAGGAGGGGTGATAAGGGGCAACCCTGTCGAGTGCCTTTTGCAGCATAAAGGGTGCCGACAAGAACCCCTGAGTATAGACCCTGGCTCTAGGGTTATGATACATTTGAGAAAGATAGGTCCTAAAAGGTCCAGCGAACCCCATTTTATCAAGTACCGCACCCAGCCATGCCCACCGCACATTATCAAATGCTTTCTCAGCATCCAAGGTGAGCATGGCTGGGCATTCCCCTGTACTGGCATATTATGCACCCTATCTAGGACAGTCAAAACCGTCCTTATGTTCTTCACTGCCGATCTACCCTGGACGAAGCCCGCCTGTTCCGGGCAGATCAGACCAGGTAGCAGGGTTGCTAAGCGATCTGCTACTATCTTAGCCATTAACTTTGCGTCGACATTGATCAGCGATATCGGTCTGTATGACCCGGGCAATAGGGGATCCTTCCCTGGTTTTGATAATAATTTGATGTAGGACATATTGTCAGTATCTAGTGGTATACGCCCCTGAAGGACTCCATTAAAGACTTCTAGTAAGACTGGTGATATCTGAGGTATTAGTGCTTTAAAATATTCCCCAGTAAATCCATCTGGGCCTAGTGCCTTCGAGTTCCCTAATCTTTTGATGACTCCCTGTATCTCTTGTTCTGTAATGTCTGCATTTAGCATCTGGAGTTGTTCGTCTGTCAGCTTGGGTAAGTCGACCCTGTCCAGAAGGGTGTCACTTAAGTCACATTGTCCCTCATCCCTGTACAGGGCCTCATAATATTTTCCCACTATGGTATTAATTTCCGCGGGGTCGTGTATCACCACATCCTCCGAGTTTTTCAAGCACTTAATATATTGAGGGGGTCGCATTCCCTTGGGCAAAGTCGCCAGGAGTTTCCCTGATTTGTTACCATACCTGAATAACTTGGCCTCTAGTTCTGAATGTCTCAAAGACTCCAGGTCACTCACACATTTCTCGAAAGTTTGCCTTTCCGTAACCCACCTCTTTTTATTGTCTTCCGAAGGGGTAGTCGTGAAGGCAAGATAAGCCTCCCTGACTTTTTGACTTGCTAAATTAAATGCTTGCCGAGCTTTTCTTTTGATTCCATTAACATACCCCATGATTTTCCCCCGCATGACCACCTTTGATGCATTCCAATATAAGCCTGGGTTATTCAAGTGTGTCTCATTGTCAGCTTTATATTCCTCCCACCATATTCCCAACTTCTCCACAAACTCCTCTTTTACACACAAGTTGGAGGGGAAGCGCCAGATGTAATCTGGTCCTCGTGGATATGAATCTAGGAGCGACACTGATACAGTTGCGTGATCGGAGATAACAATGTCCCCAATTTCAGCGCCCTCCACCTTGTGCATCAAAGAATGGGACAGAAATATATAATCGATACGGGACCAGCATGACTGCGAATGGGAGTAAAAGGTATAACTTCTCTCATCCGGATGAAGTTTGCGCCAAGGGTCATCCAGTCCCACTCCACCCATTAGAGGTTGTAATACACGATCCTGAGGTCCATCTACCCCCATTCTATCTCCCACCCCCTCCTATCCTCCTGCCCCTTAACAGCTGAATTGAAATCCCCCTACAATTTTGTTCGGGCATGAGTCACTCAGAAGGGTCGTCTCCAACTCCCGAAAAAGGCTCCATTATTGCAATTTGGGCCATAAACACTATATATACTGTTTTGGGAATCTTGAACCTGTATGAGGACTTGCGCCCACCTTCCCATGGGGTCCGCTGATTGGCTTATAACCGAGTTATTCAAGGACTTACTAATCAAAATTAGCACTCCCGCTTTTCTTTCTTGTGACGGAGATCCTATAACTGTCCCGACCCACAATTTTCTCATTCTGTCAAAGTCATCTCCCTCAGATGAGTCTCCTGCAATAAAACAACATCTGGTTTCAGTTTCTTAAGATATCTGAGGACCATCCATCTTTTTTGCGGAGATCTCAGGCCCTTAATATTCCATGAAATGACTTTCATAGTGGTCTGTCGTCAGTATACTATCTGTTATCTACCTCCCTAACCCCTGGACATCCAGAGAACCAAAATCAAGAATGAAAGTTTTAGTATCCCCAACTATCTCTGTATTCTCCTAACACTTCCCTCCCTCTGGATTACCCCACCAGTAAGCACAGCAACCAACTGAATCAACTTTTGTAACCGAACTTCCTTTTTCTGGGTTGCGGCCTCAGCCCGCCTCTCTGTCCGCCATTTTTGTTGTCCCTCATACCCCCAGACCCGCCAACCCCTCCTATTTGTAACAGTACATAACATAACAAAATGAAATAGCATCTCCTGGGCAGAAACACGTAAAACCTGGAACTTCCCAGAACATGCCTTGGGGATCATTAATTACGACAGTCCCGGTATGATGGAGGTAAAGCCATCACTATCACCAGTAGTATCTCGCCGCTCTAAACCAGTAACACGCCCCTGAACACAGAAAAAAGGATATTAATATCCTCTTGGAGCCATTCTCGATTAACCTGCATTCAGCGTCCCTGGGTCCCTGAGCCACCTCTACCAGGGGACCTTTACGGCTCCGACCTTGTCCACGATCTCTGGTTTCTCCCTCTTGGCTGGACTCCTTTCTGCGTCTCTCTCCATCTGACCATCCTCGACGTGGTGAATCTCCTCTCTTTCTCTGCTCCACCTCCTTCTCAATTTGACGTTTCTGTAAAGAGTCCATCATCTCCTCCGCAGCCGACGGTTCATGAAAAATGATAGTGGATCCATCGGCATGTGTGACTCGGAGTTTTGCCGGATACATGAGTTGGAATTTTATTTGTCGTTTGTATAACATAGAACAGACTTGGCTGTACTCCCTCCTCTTTTCGCAACAGCCGACGAATAATCTGCAAATAGGAGGACCGTGTAGCCCATAATTTTAAGTGGGCTTCTCTGAATGCTCTCAGAATTGCTTCCTTATCACAATAGTCCAGGTATTTCATGATCACCTGGCGAGGTCTCAATGACATATTATGTGAGCCAGGAGGTCTGTCTGGGCGTAGCTCTGG
Organism: Bufotes viridis; assembly: GCA_033119425.1. NCBI lineage: Eukaryota > Metazoa > Chordata > Amphibia > Anura > Bufonidae > Bufotes > Bufotes viridis. The sequence continues at coordinate 461,097,239 of CM065589.1, forward strand.
TTGGGGCCCTATCCTGTGCGCCCTTTCCACTTTATGGCACCCCTCCAGTCCCAGCGCCCTAGGAAGATCAAATTCACAAATGCCCTTTAGGGACTGCGGTTTAATGGTCTCAGGTAGTCCTAGGAGGCGTAAATTGTTCCGCCTGGACCAGGTCCTCAACTCGGTCCAAAAGCACATTATTCTGCTTGGTTAGGTCATTTATGGCATGCTCAAACTTAGCATTGACAACCTCTAGGGACATGGTTCTCTGATCCAACTCCTCTAACTTAGTATCGTGCTGCGCAATGGCGTCATGCAGCTGCTGCAGGGACACTGATAGTGTCTTTGTGAGAGTGTCTCTGATATCTGGGGCGAGATGAGTGGCCACCTCTATGGCAAGGGATTTGTAGTCTATAGTTTTATAATCCATGGCAGGGGGAGCCGATGGTTTGGTGGCTGTTTCATATGACTCACCCCCCTCTTGCGTCTCCGGCACCTCCACTGGGGAAGGAGGGCGCGCGTCCGCCATGTTGTGCTGCGCTCCTCCCGTGCTGCCTGCTCTAAGCACTTTCTGCCCGCAGCTTTTCAGGAGGTACCGCTCCATATATCGGTCTCTACAGTCGGACAGGGGTTCTGGGCGCTGCTATAATGGCCTCCCCCGCCAACGTGGAGGAAAGGAGGCGGTGTAATAGGCGAGCGGTGGCCGGAGCTTCTTCACCCCGCTGCTCGCATCCCAGCGCCGGAACCGGAAGATCCCTGGATGTGATTTTACCGCAAGCAAAATAAATATTCCTTTACCGAAGTGGAGCTGGATTCCTTGATCCTTTTTGCACTATATTACCCGGGCCTGACACGGGTCCTCCGTGCTCACAGGTGAAGGTGTGGCAGGCGAGAGCTGCTGAACTTTCCTTTTTACTATATTATCCCTATAGTGCATTGCATTTTAATGTTAGTGCTATACTGACAATGACCAGCAGGCTGCGCCAGAGAGGCACAGACTGCTGGAAACTACTCAAGGCAGACTTAAGGCCTATATCAGAACCCACCCAGCCTTTACACAGATCGACACCTCGCGATCACATTTGCGGGGTGCTGATCGGAGACAAAGGGAGTCCGCTCCCTCTGTCACCGCTTTACATGCGGCGGGTGTCTTTGCCCATGGCATGTAAAGTGTTAAACAGCCCGTATTGGCACTCCTCGGTCACGTGAGAGCTGAGCTCCCGCTCCCATGCAGCGCTTACACTGGGCTGCCATGAAAAAGCGGTGGTCCAGGCTAAGGCCCCTTTAGTGACCGCCGTAAAAAGGCACATGGGTGGTCACTCAGGGGAAAAAGGGGCCACCCCATGATTAATGTAGAAAATTAATATCAGCCATCATACAGTACATGGCAACCTCTTTCTAACAAAGCTAGAACCAGCCCTGTACCTCACATGGATCCAGAGATCTCCCCATTCATTGCTGTACTAGATTTATATCAAGCTGACAGATCAAGGAGAGTGCCCATTCTGCTGCAGCTCCGGGGGCGTGTCTCTGCTCTCCCTACCACAGCCCAGGAGGTGTGTCTCTGCTCTCCCTATCACAGCTCAGGAGGCAGTTGAAGGATGAAACTGAGCATGTGCGACCATCTCAGTTAGCAGGACAACGAATTAGGAAAAAAAAAAAACGGCATACATTTTATGGAATAACTCAGAGGCTATGGAAAATATTTAATTACATTTAATTACAAAATAATTCTGATCCAGCTGCTGGTTTGAAAACTGTAGAATATTTTTTGTGGGACAATGCCTTTAAGGACTGGGTCAATTTTCATTTTTGTGTTTTTCCTCCCAACCTTCTGTTCATTTTTCCATATTTCTTAACAGCACCATTTAATTGACTATATCTTGTACTGTGAAATGTGGAAACAAATCTTTGTGTGCGAAATTGAAGAAAAAGGAATTCCACCGGATTTTTGGGTGTTGCCTATATGTCATTTATTGTATGATACAAACAACATGACAACTTTATACTGTTTGCCAATACGATTACGACAATATCAAATTACCATATTTTTCGCTTTATAAGACGCACCTGATGATAAGACGCACCTAGATTGTTGAGGAGGAAAGTAATAAAAAAATATTTTGAACCAAAAGGTGTGCTTTGGTGGGTTTTACATTCTAAGTCCAAAAATATTGGAAGATCTAATTAAGGAGAATGAATGTAAGAGCCTGAAAAAAATAGAGTAATATTCCTAAGGAAATTTTGAAAAAAATCACAGGTCTTCCCATCCTTTAACCTTTAGTCCAGCTATAGAAATTTTTGTCAAGATGGTGAGTGGAAGAGCTGGGGAGACTTGAGAAAAAGACGTCCCCCGACAACTTATCCAAATCTGAGTTCATAGC